>OU015743.1:4741087-4766202 GCA_907169655.1 Acomys percivali | reverse complement strand
ACACACACACACACACACACACACACACACACACACACACACACACACACACTTGCCAAGCTCGCTGGCAAGGTTGGTAAGAAAACAGACTACACCCCTAAGATTCGTAGATCTTAACCTGTAAATTGTGCCTTTATAACAAGCGGGTCTTGGCTTGTGCATTAAAAAGAAATCTTTGAGTGGAGGCAGTTACCCTTTTGAAAGCTCTGTCTCAGAAGCCCCTGTTACCACACGCTGCCATCAGGTCGGTGTGATGCCATGTCAAGCTTCCTACTGACCTCTCCAGTTTCAGATGTAAAGTTTGTCAGACATTTGTTTGGCAAAACAAATAGAAGAAGTCCTTAGCTCCTCTTGATTACTTAGAAGTAAGCTACGATGCCCCCGACGCTCACGAAGGGTTATCACTTTTGTCCTAATCGCTTCTGATCTCTACAGCACATATCTTTGTTAGCTGTATCTACCATCTTGTTTTATTTCCCATGGACAGTGTGTCTTCTGGTTACCCAGTGATGTGTAAGAAATCAGAGTCGGCAGCTGTGGTTATGCCAGTCAGGGAAGACCGACGCCCTGTTGCCTGGGGCTCTCAGCAAACACTCCTGTTCTCCCATTTTGGGCTCTGAGCAGCAGAGCCTTGGACAGCCTGTCTGTCTCAAAGTCAGGCTACTCTGGCTGGGACTTGACCGGGATTCTGGGGATGTGAATGGGGTTGGTTTTGCAAGGTTCTGTCTCAATATGCGTTTCCCACTCCCAGCTGTTTTGCATCAAAATAAAGCTGCTTGCACATTTGTAGTCAGAAAGAGAAGTCTGCCCCCACCCCCACCCCTGCCCCCGGAAAAATAAACCCATTGTTTTTCCTGTTATACTAGGGCTAAGCAAAAATTGTAATTTCTGAAGAAACATTTTCAGGCATTTTACAGTTTATAATCTATTCTAGCTTTCCCCCCCTCCCCTTTGATTGAGGGCCTTACTATATGTCCCTGGGTAACCCTGCATAGACCAGACTGGCCTTGAACTTGCAGAGAGCTGCCTGCCTCTACCTCCCTAATGCTGGGATTTAAGATGCGCACTGATAAACCCAGCTGAGGGGCGGTTGTTACGTTTCCAGTGGATCATTTCTTTACATAGAAATGCTTCATTCTGATGTAGAAGGAATACATAATAGTAACAGATATGTTTAAACAAATTATAAGACAAATGTTTCGGTGGATTAGGGAGATGGCTCAGCAGTCCCCTGAAACGCTTGTAAATTCCAGGTGAGCATGGCAACCTACCCGTCATTCCAACCTGGGAAAGCAGAGTTGAGGGAGCCTGGGAGCAAACCAGCTGGCAGGACTAACTGTGTCAGTGAGCTCTGGGCCTCAATGGCTGTGGTGGAAGGGTGATTACGGATCGGTCCTGACAGTAGCCCTGGGCCTCCACACTCACAGGCACACACGTAAACATGTGCTCACACGTGAGCAACAACATGCACATCCCACAAACATGAAAGAGGAGGGGAAAGGATTTTTTTCATAATCATCCACATTTAAAAAAAAAGTATTTATTATGTATGCCGTGCACATCAGATCACATTATAGATGGTTGCGAGCCACCATGTGGTTGCTGGGAGTTGAGCTCAGGACCTCTGGAAGAGCAGTCCTTGTGCTTAACCTCTGAGCCATCTCTCCAGCCCCTCGTGCACAATTTTTAATAACCCAAGTTTACCTTATTCATATTTGAGCCTACTGTACATATTTAGTATACCATAGAGTTGCCAGGCACCGGGTTCTGGAGTCTTTGGATTTGCTGATGCACGGGACAGTTACTGTATCGGCTCAGAACCCTCGGCATAGAAAGAGTAATTTCCTTATCTACACTAACCAATGCAGCAATGTCTCTCTTGTCATTAGCATGAAGAGCTGGTCCCTCCTGGGGCTTGTGCTCCAGTGTAGGAAGCAGGCAGGCAGCTGTTGGCTTCTGCTCTGTGGTACTGCGGATGGAAAGAGAAGACACAGGAAGAGGCCTGGGGAGGGGCTCACGGAAAGACTCACCGAAGGGAGGACGGAGGAAATGAGGAAGGACGTGCCAGGGGACTGGACAGGAGCACAGGAAAGGCTTGCAGCAGAGAAAGTGAAGCCCGTACGGGGCTGAGACAGCACGTCCGCTCCCGAGTGTTTTCTCTCCCTTTTCTGCGCGCATAGCCATGCAACCATGCCTTGTCATCCAGGCGATATTGATTTCAGGACTGGACTGCCTCCCAGGCATCTGGGTACCAACCCAAGCCCCAGTCCTTTATATTATAAGTTACACTACAACTCTGTTAATCCCATCCTCGTGCATCCTTGAAAACACCACTAGCTGATGGGTAGTACCACATCAGTGCGAATGCTGTGTGAGCATTTGCTATACAGTATTGTCCAGAGCAACCCTGATAAAGAAAAGTTCAGTACAGATGCCGCCATCAAAGCCCAGCAGTAGAACAGGGCCAAGGCTCCGATGTGTGATGTTCAGTGGTGGGTGCTGGGAGCAACAGCAGCTCCATGATGTGGCAGGGGTTCCTACAGTTGGCACCTATCCTCAGCACTGAGATGGACACACCAGAGTGCTGTGGGCAGATATGGAGGGCCTGCTATCAGCTGTTACACAGATCTTGAGTGTACAGTTGGATGAATTTTGACAAATGGAGACGCATGTGCAAGCCGTGCACTTACCAACCGTGGACCCTTCCCCTCATCTAGCCCCAGGGTGTTCCCTGTCCCCTTCCCCGTCCCCGTCCCAGGCTGTTTCCTATCAGCTTTGGCCTCTCCTCTCTCCAGCCAGAGAAACCTCTGCCCTGATTTTTCCCCCCTGTTGATGAGTTCATGTGATGATATATATATATAACTTCCTAGCAATGGGATCGCAGCCTACGTTCGCCTGGCTTCTTTCTCCAGTGTCCTGTCATGCTTTGCGCCTTGCCCTTCTGAGCACTGCTTCAGTTTACGAGCGCATGGACATTTGTTTATCCATTCCTTGTCAGGCTTGTTTCCAGCTTTTGTCCATTGTAAGAGCCTTCTGCAGGCATTCCTGTAAAAGTCTTTTTCTGGATGTGTTTTTGTTTTCTCCGAGGAACGGGCTTGACCAAAGGATGTGAGTTTGTTTAACTTTAGGGCAACCTAGTAAATCCTAGCTCAGAAGGTGTCTGCTGCTGAGAGTGCAGGATTGTAACTCTTTTTCCAGAACTCTGGGAACCGCACGGCCCAGAACTTGAGGCCTGTCTCTCACATGCACACCCTTTGCTGACTGGGCCACGGCCGGGCAGTCTCACTTTTGTCTTTATGACCAACAGCTAAATTCCTATAACAGTGTTTAAAGACTGAATGCTACTTTATTATAGAGACACATAGTGCTGTAATTACTATGTTCCCAGTTTGGGGCGATTATAAATCCTGACTGTGACATTGACCATTTTCCCATTGTAGAGTCTTCAGTGTCAAGGATTGGATCACAGGGCTCTGGAGGGGCTCTACCACTGAGGTACATTCTAGCCCTCAAGTGCAATCTTTATTAGTTTGGGTTTTGTTTTATTCAAAAATATTGTTCAATTTGTCTGTCTATGGTGACTGGAAGTGTTTCTCTTAACTCCTTAGCACCATGATGAAAAGGCCCTGCTTCTCCCTCCTACCTCTTCCCTCCCTCCCTCCTCTTCTCTCCCTCCCTCCTCTTCCCTCCCTCCCTCCTCCTCCCTCCCCCCCCCCTCCCTCCCCCTCCCTCCCCCCCCCCCTCCCCCTCCCACCTCTTCCCTCCCTCCCTCCTCTCTCCCACCTCTTCCCTCCCTCCCTCCTCTCTCCCACCTCTTCCCCCCTCCCACCTCCTCCCTCCTTCCCTCCTTCCCTCCTCCCTCTTTCTTTCCTTTTTGAGTAACAGAGAATGAGCTAATCAATAACGCAGCTTTATCTTATGTCATTATATTGGGCATATATCTAGGTGCATTGAGCCAAATACAATGTCTGGCCTTTTAAAATTATCTCCTCACGCATAAATTACGTTTGGGTCATTAATCTCCATCAGGGTTGTCAAACTGCTTTGTAACCTGGCAGTGGTGCTCCCAAGGCTTGTGTGCCAGTGTCTGAGATCGCCTGGATCTCTACGTCTGTCTCTAACAATAGAGAAAACAGAGACTTAACTGTGTCATCGCTTCGAGAAATTATCAGTTGCAGCAGTTGAGGGGAGCAGCAGGACATCCTGTGCCTTCTCATCCCCGGTTCAGCTGAGGCTTGTAATGTGAGAATGACGTTCACTGTGCCACTGTGCATCTGCTATAAGTGATGTGGCGGGCTGTGGAGGAGCCGTGCTCAGGATTTATCACCCTAAGGCTACAGCACAGAAAGCATTACATTGAGTTTTACGATTCCCTACATTAAAGGGAATTAAAGAAGAAAAATTCCAATCACTGATAATGCACTGTCCTTTTGGTGGATAGAGTGACTGAGACAATCCAACTGTAAACCTTAGTTCTGATCATACCATAGGGACAGACTCACCAGTGGCTGGGCAGGCTGTTGGTGGCGGTGCGTCTCCCTGTGACATCTGTGCATGCATAAGGTCATGCAGCAGTAATGCTGCTCATCCAAGGGCGGTGCTCATACATGATAGTGTTTCCACAAGATTATAATGGATCTGAAACCCACCCAATGCCCCATATTCTTTGTTGTGCCCTTTCCTTTATGCCTAGTCATGTTTGGGTTCATATGTTCCCTGCACTGCTCAGTACAGTAACGTGTTGACAGAGGAGAAGCAGTCGGCTGAACCCCAGGCATGAGTGGGCAGCAGGCAGCACCACGCAGGAACACGTGAGCACACGCTGGAGTCCACAGAGCCGCCCGATGACATGTTTCTCAGGATGCGTCCCAGCATATGTGACTGTGCTTAGAGAAAGGTGCCTTTGCTCTGGCCTCCACTTCAGCCTCGCTAAGACATGGAGATGAAGCCTGGGAAACGCTGGCATCAAGTTTTAGAGCTGCAAATAATTAGCTGGGTGGCACAGCTGTACAAACCAAGATGTCCTGGGAAAGCTGGGGAGGCCGTGAGATCACTTTCCGGCTGAAGCCACGACTGCGGCGCGCTAAGCCTTCTTAGGGCTCATAACGGCCAGAGCATGTTTATAATAGTTTCTCTTGTTATTTTTTAAGTTAATACACTCTCAGGTTTCAGACTTATAGGAAATTGGACTGAGGTATAAAGCATTTCTGTGGAGCCTTGGTACCACAGTGCTTGGGCCAGATTTGGGCGTTTCCAGCCATCCTCTGCACTGGTCTCTTGACCTCAGCTCGCTGGCTTATTGGCTTCTGTAGACAGCCCCCGCCTGGACACACTACACCTCTATCTTTGCACCTCACTCACTTTCATATCCCCACATTCTCTTTATCTTTCAGAGTTTGTTTGCTGTTGTAAAGTATACAGAATAGAGAGTTTACCACCCTACCATTCAAAGTGTGGCATTCAGAGACACTTAGTGTATGCAGTGTGTCATGGGGTGCCGCACCCCCAACCCTGTCCTCTTTATCTTCTTCACTTGGCGAATACTAACTCTACTTTACTCTCCCAGTCTTGAGCATGACAGCAGCGGTCCTTTTCTTTTTTATTTCAAAAAGCGTATTATCTTTATTTATGTGTTTATATGTGTGGTGTGGGCACATGCACATGGGTCTGGGTGCCCATGGAAGCCAGAGGTAAGGGATTGCCCGGGAGCTACAGTTGTGGGTGAGTACCAGGCACGTGATGTCAGTGCTGCGGACTCAGCTTGGGTCCTCTGCAAGAGCATTTCTCGACCATTCATCTTTCTATGAATCTGACTATTCCAAGCATCCTATCAGTAGAACAGTACTAATCTTATCATTCTGTGTCTGGGCCACTTCCCTTAGCGCAAAGACTCCAGGATTGCCCATGTTGCAGACTGTATCAAAATTTCCTCTTCAAGACCTGATAGCTTTCTATCTATTGTATGTATTTCCAAAGTTTTGCCCAATCAGTCATCCGTGGGTGGACATTTGGGTTGTTTCCAACTCTTGGCTATTCTGAATAATGCTGCTATAAACACTGGTGAATAAATAACTTTTTGAATCAATCCATTCTCTCCCAGGCACGTACCATAATTGGAGTTGTTGAACCATATGGTAATTCTGTCATGTGATTTTTCTTTTTTTTTTAAGGAACACTATGCTATTTTTTTTTGTAGTGGCCCACTATTTTATATTTCCACCAAACTTGTTTTTAGATTAAAAAAAATATTTCCTACATATTGAACACTCTATCATATTAGTATCTTTTGTTTTGTTTTGTTTTGTTTTGTTGAACTTTAAATGTCCTGATTTGTCAGCTCAGTGTCTGGTAACTTTCAGATGCTCAGTGAAGTGAGATATCTCAAAATGAAAGGAGAACCTCCCCATGGGATTCAAATGAAGAACTCATATCCAGGGAGAAATCTCACTTGCACAAGAAGGGACTCTCTGATCGCTCCAGTGCAAAAACTGTTAATGATTCAGTCAGTGACCAAAGGAAAGAAAACACACCATTTCGGTTCCGAGGAGCGGTAAATGTGTAACTTGCAGGGAGGTGTTTCGTGGTGTTCCTTCAGTAGAGATCGTCCCAGCTCTTCCTGACAGTGACTTATTTGGGCCTGTGAGGCCTGATGAGGGACCCCTTGCTCTCACTGCTTTCACGGTGGTGTGTTTTCTTTGGAGGAGAGGTGCTGAGGAAGGATGAGGCTCTCAGCCTTTCATAGCTGCTATGTCTGCAGGGCCAGCTCCAAGTCAGTGTGTGGACCAGGGGATGCTGTGCAAAGGGGCTGGGCTCTCAGCCTGCGTTCTCTGCGCTGAGACTGGAGGGCGGAGGCGGAGCAAGCCTCCTCCTCCTATGGGAAGAGGTTGTCCAAGGGCTGGAAGGCCCTCTGTTGCTTTCTGGTTCTTCTTTTCCCACTCATGTTTTAACTTTTCAGGCAGCTCATTGGGACTGCTTGCTGGCATCTCTCTGCCCTGCTTTTTTGACTTTTACACAGTCATTACTACTCTCTCTCTTGAGTTCCAAGCATCAGAGTCCAATGCCATGATCTTCCGTTGCTGCTGGCTCTGCCCTGCCTTGGTTTAGGATTCTCAGTAGTCTAAGAAAACGGCCATGGGATACCGAGGCCTTTGAGAAGTACACGGCACCTTTCGAGGCTCCCTCTGGCTCTCTTCACGCAGGCCGCGTAGCCTGCTTTAGTATCTATATTCCACACCGTGGCCCCGGGGTCTGTTCCTCTCTGCCCTTTGCCTTGTGGACCTCTTATCCAGACACCTGTTTTCACACTCAACATTTGGTTGTTATTGTTGCTTTTTGTTGTTTTGTTTGTTTGTTTGTTTTTTCGAGACAGGGTTTCTCTGTGTAGCCTTGGCTGTCCTGGACTTGCTTTGTAAACCAGGCTGGCCTCGAACTCACAGCGATCCACTAAGTGCTGGGATTAAAGGCGCGCGCTGCCATAGCCCGGCCATACTCAACATTTGGATGGAACTTCTCTGACCACCACACCTCTCCAAACTGGATTGAACCTCCCCTGTGGCATCCAAATACCCTTCCAGCCCCTCTGGTTCTCCCTGCGCCTCAGGCAGCCTCGTCCACAGACAGCAGACCCTCAGTGCTGCTGCTACCTCGGCGGTACCAACTGCAGCCCCTCTCACCGAGCAGACAGCTAGTGTTTGTGAGGAGACTCTTGACGTCGTCTCCTTGTCTCGGTTTCTAGCATCTTTGCAGGCCACTTCACTGCCCACTGCCCACAGAAAAGCAGCTCCAGTTCTCTAGGGAAGAGTGGACTTGCTGCCCCGGAGCTCCTGAGTGCCTTTGTTAAAGGTACAGGCTATTCTCAGGATGCTAATTGACCCAATCATAGGTCAAAGTGTTGGCGGCACCTACCTGTGTCCGCTCAACAGTGAGGTGGGAGAAAACGTGACTGCCTGGAAAGCATTCGGATGAGCCACAGCCTGCAATTTTGCTTTCTTTTTTTTTTTTTTTTTCTGAAACACTGAAGGGGACACTATATATTACTATCTCTGTTTTGAGCAGAGCAAACTGGGAGTTCCATTACTGAGGAAAAGGCGGTATAATCTCAAAGGTGGAACCTGCACAGATCCAGCTGGGGACAGGAGCAATGCCTCTGTGTGGACGGGTCTGAGACTGGTGTCAGTGCGTGTCACGGCCAGGTTCATCTCACCCCGAGGGTCACTAGGCTATCTTACGGAGCTTTCAAAGAGAGGGGAAAAAGGAAGAGCCCCACAAGGAACCTTTGGTGACATGGAAGGTTCCAGAAGATGTAGGCCAGGACTGAAGAGTACCTGCTTCCCAGCTTTATCATCTTGGCAAAGTGGCTCAACGTTTTTTTTGTCTTGAAATAACAAATACAGTTAGTTACCCTTTGGTGGGAGGATGGGGCAGCTTCCTGTTAGACTCTTTGACGTGGCCTTTCCAGCTGAAGGAAAACAGGTGTACCCCCTGACAGACCGCTTTAAAATTCCTTCCCAGCCTTCAGATTACTGATTAAAGCCTACTTTTTGCTTTTTCCACTGTCTTTGAGCCCCCTGGCTGGCTACAGTCTTGGGTGTTTACATATCTCAGAGTGGTGCAAATGCAAATGTTCCTTGATGTTCTGGGATGTTCTTAAGGGCTGTAGGGTAAGAGACCTGCATGGTCTGAGGCCGCCAGTCTCCCCACCCCCTCCCAACCTGAAAAGGAAGGAAGGTGTGGGGGGAACCACTGGACTTTGGCCTGTTTATTTCATGTGTTAATTGCCAGTGCCAAAAGTAAAAGAAAAACAAACTCAAAATTGTCTCCTCATTTCTGAGGCTAGCTATCTCTTTCTGTCCTTAACTGTGTAGGCTAGACTTCAGAGAGAGGATTATAGTGAAACAGGCAACCTACTTTTATAGTAATTACTCCTGAGGGATTTTTCTAGAATCATCATTGTAGGCATGCCCCCCCAGCAAAAGCAGGAGTTCCTGAACTTGCCACATGGCTTTTTTGTTAGTTTGTTTTTTTGTTTTGGTTTGGTTTTGGTCTCTCTGTGTTAGCCTTGGCTGTCCTGGACTTGCTTTGTAGTCCAGGCTGGCCTTGAACTCGCAGCGATCTACCTGCCTCTGCCTCCTGAGTGCTGGGATTAAAGGCGTGAGCTACCATGCCCGGCTCGCCACATGGCTTCTTATTGCTCTGCCAGAAGCCTGGGCGAAGGATGAGCCTTCTCTCAAGCAATTGCCTCTTTGTTCTTAAGTAAGATATGAATCCAAATGTTGCTTTTACATCTCAAAATCCGACAGTTTCATACCCAGCAAAACTTAGAGAGTTAGGGATCCTTGAGTGACATGATTTATGACATCCTTAACTATTAAGTTGGATGCCTTTTGTCTGTGGTGAGTTTGTGTCCCCTGAGAACATCAGAAATGAAGTGTCCCCTGTCCAGTCACCATCAGAAGGGCCGGTAGGCTCCACACTCACATCTGTCATTGGCCGCTGTGGACTCTGTGAGAACACAATGGTCCGGGAACCCTGATGGGGAGTGGACCTCTGACCTTGGAAAATAAGGTCACCAGTGCTCACAGGTGTCTGCCAGTCAGATGGATTGACTCTATGTAAGTTAAGATTGAGGCTCACAGCAAGATCCCTGTGTGGATTCTGCAGGAAGGCAGAGTCTGAAGTGCGCCTCCAGTGTTTATGTGACACTGCTTGTGTGCCTCCAGTGTTTATGTGACACTGCTTGTGCACCTCCAGTGCTTATGTGACACTGCTTGTGAGCCTCCAGTGTTTATGTGACACTGCTTGTGTGCCTCTAGTGCTTATGTGACACTGCTTGTGAGCCTCCAGTGCTTATGTGACACTGCTTATGGGCATTCCAGTGGTCATTGACGAAGGCCACTGCGTGGGAATCTGTCATGGAATGGATTTGGAAATGGCTGAATCAGCTGCGTTCTCGTCAGGACAGCGATGACTCAGACTCTGATGGAAATGCTTCCATCAACAGTCTGTGTTCAGCCAGCCTTACACTGAGAGGAGTTTGGTCTCAAGCATGTTAGAAAGCAAAACAAAACAAAGCTGGCAAGAGAAGTTTGAGTACTTTATTTGGGCAAAGCTTTAAGATTCCATATGTTAGCTGACTCCGATGAGTCTCCGTTGTGTGAAAGATCTGTTTCTCAGCTAGAATTGGCGAGTTAGGACTTTCCTAGTTGAGGCTGCTGTAGCAGGGGCCACGGACCAGGCAAGTTAAAGGAGAGGAATTTATCTGTCACTGTTCTGAGTTCTAAGGTCAGGGTGTGTGTCTATCTTAAGTGCTTTGTTTGTCACGTGTGTATATGATGTGTGTACAGGTACGTGTGTGTGCATGGGTGCCCGTTACATGTGGAGGCCAGAGGACAGCCTTATTTGTTATTCTTTCAGAGCAATCATCTTTAAAATTTCCAATTTATTTTATGCATGTGAGTAAATGCACATATATACATGTGTGCACAGTGGAGGCCAAAGGATGACCTTGCGTGTCATTCCCTTAGGAGCTGCCCATCTTAATATTTTGATATGGTGTCTTCCATTTTTCTGTGCTCATAGTCTAGGGTGGGTTGCCTGGCCAGCAAGCCACAGTTTTTTGCCCAATTCTGACCCTTCCAGTGTCCAAATTACAAGGACACACCATGGTGCCCATGGGACCTAAGGGTCAGACTCAGTTCCTCATGCTTGTAAGGCAGCACTCTGATCACTGATCTGTATTCTTAGCCAACCTCATCAATCTGGGATTCAGCAAATGAGCTGAGCCCTGGAGCCTAGAGATCAGACTGTGTCCACCTCTGC
Organism: Acomys percivali; assembly: GCA_907169655.1. Lineage (NCBI taxonomy): Eukaryota > Metazoa > Chordata > Mammalia > Rodentia > Muridae > Acomys > Acomys percivali. The sequence goes on along the minus strand of OU015743.1, from coordinate 4,755,384 downwards.
CTCCTCAGAGCAGGGCTGTGATCGTGTTTGACGCCAACCGTCTTGTGATTTGCTTTTTGCTTTTTTTTTGGTTTGTTTTGTTCTGCTTTTTAATGTGAATTCTGGGGATTGAATTTGGACCCTTGTGCTTGCGCAGACAGCGAGCCCTTCCTGAGCTATGTCCTGAGTCTTTCAGTTCTTCTTGTAAGGACATCGGGTCTCAGTGAGTGAGTCACCTTGTATTTCAAAGGCCTTATCTCCAAACACAGTCCTAGTCAGAGGTAAGGGGTGAGGAGTTAGGACTTTAACACAGGAAGTCTGGGGAGGGAGTGCGTAACTCGGCCCCAGCGGGGCTGCAGGGGACACAGTTTATATTTAGACTCTTTACAGCATCCTTTTCCTCCTTGTCAGACCTAGAGCTCAGTCCGGTCTTCGTTTCTTTTCTGGTTTCCCCTTTTGGAGAGCCTGAGAACAGGTTGAGGCAACAATAGGCAATAAGAGAAAGTTGTATTTAGACTCTTCGCAGCATCCTCTTCCTTTTTTTTTTTAAATCAGGAGCACAGCCTGCATTCCTCTTTTAGTTTGCTTCCTGGTCTCTGATTTGGGGACCTCGAGGACTATTGAGAGATTGCAAGAACAATGGCCTGCTTCCTGATGGACGGGTTTTCATCAGTCTGTGAGTTAGCCCGTCCTCCTGCCTGCGCGCCTGGCCTTTCCCACCACGGCTCCACGCACAGCTCAGGTGTCTGTGTAAAGGCTGGCAGGGGCTCGGGGGTGGGGGTGGGGTGGGATGGAGGAATGGGAGGTTAGTATTGCTGTACCTGCTAACAGCTGACGGGAAGCGTTGGGAAAACTGGGCTGGTACTCAACAGCCACCTTCAAGCTCCTTCCATCTTGTCCTTTACATCTGTAGATGTCATGGCCGAGAGCTAGGAGCACAGACTTCTCGGCTCACTTCTTACGGTGTAGAGCTATGAGGTACTTGGGGGAGTCTCAAGAAGGTTACAAACCTTTTCTGTGCCCTAGTTTGCTAGCTGACGTGCAGGAAGCAGTAGCTCTTGTCGTCCTCAGAATGCAGTTGTGAGCTTCTAAGAGAAATAGCATCTCCTCTGCAGTTAACTCTGTTACTCAAGTTAATATTTGTTAGCTGCCTTTTCATGGCCCCTCCCCCTCCCCCGCCGCCATCTTTTCTACCCTGCGTATCCTGGTAGAAACCGCAGATGCACCTGGAGCAATGGCTGTTCCCCATCTTGAGATATGAAGCTGGTTTGGAGGTAGATGTAGAGGCAGCGTGTTGTTGCTGCTGTTGCTGCTGCTGTTACTGCAAAAAGAGAGCTCAGTGCTTGGGTGCTGCTTAGGGGTCAGGGCTTGCTCCCAGAAGGAGTCCTAGCTGAAGGCTTGAGGACTTGGAAGGAGATTGCCTGGATTCATATGGAAACCTACAGCGATGGTTTCCAAACGTGAAGCCGGCACAGAACCAATCCTGGGATGGTTTGGGATTATATGAGATGAGAGATGACCACGCTCTTCACAGGCTTGTGGTGAGCCTGCTGTTCACCTCCTTTTCAAGTGTGAAAATGGAACCATGAGCGTAAACACATTGCATGTTGGTGTTTCTGTCACTGTCCAGTGAGCTGCCTGATCACCATGGTACTTCTGCCCAGTCTGGTTTTGTACGCAGGTGGAGAGTTGTCATTTTCCCCCATGCTCATCAGTTCTTCTCCTGTGGTGATGAGCAAACAGGAGAATGTGCTTCTCTGTCTTCATGTATCAAACCATCTTGCTTCTGGGCCTCTTGAGGTGTGGTGATGGCCTTACAAAGGGACATATCACACACACACACACACACACACACACACACACACACACACACCCAGTGTCAGGCACCCGTGGCAGTGACACGCTAACCTCTGCCAGGGAACATCTCATGTAGGCAAGCAGTTGTTTGTCATAAGGAGACAGGATTGCCGTTCCACAGATTCCTTAGGAACAGTAGATGCACAGTCGGTGTGTGATGGGTCAATTCTGAGGAGCTCATGTGTCCTGAAGTTAGTGAGTAGCAGGTGGGAAAAAGCTAAAGTAAACAGAAGCAAGACGTGCAGAGATGGCAGCTTTATTCCCTATGTGTACATATGCATACATAAACATATGTGTGGGTAGCTGCAAACATGCCAAGGTTTTTGTGTAAACATTTACATATATGTTTTATGTATGTAACAATCCCTCCTTATCCTGAGAGCACTGCTCCAAAGCCTCTTAACAAAGTCCAAACCCACAGACATTGCTTTATCAACTACCTTTCAATGTTGCTGTGACAAAGTACCTCATGGAAACCACTTCTGTCTCCACAGGTGTATGCACTCGCACACACACACACACACACACACACACACTCACACTCGCACACATGTACACACATTACATACACACATAGATTCAAGAAGATTTAGATTCTAGAATTGATGTTTGAGAGTCATGTGACAGTAGAATCTAGCATCTTCTCATTAACTCTGGCATAGGACTTGTGACAGGTTTTGAATCAACAGGGAAACAGGCATTATCAGAAAGCAAAGGTTTGGATTTAGCTGTTCTGGTGGACTGTGATGGAGTCTCCTTTTCAACATTGCCTCCGATTCACTGTATGAAATCTATTTCTGTTACTACCACTAAGGTAAAGTAACACTGCAGTTGTCAGATCCAAGCAGAGGAAGGCACTGGAAACAACAGGGCAATCCCACATTGCTACGAAAGACGTCAGAGGTAACAGCTAATTAAGCATGTGCTTTGCTGCTGTTGTTCATCTTGAAAACCACTACCAGGCGCACCTGCCTCCGCGTGTCAGGTGTGAGCAGTTGTGCTCAAAAGCATAGACAGACACACACAACCATCGCTCTGGCCTCTGATTCTGTTTTTGGAATTTTACATATTTAATGTGTATGGCATATGACTTCTTGCACACGAACACCATGAAACAACCACCATGTATCTGTAAATCCAAACTTACCGTCTTTGTGCGTGTGGTCAGGGCACAGAGAGTTTCTCTGTTTAGTAAATTCCAACAGAGGACAGGATTGTTACCATAGCAACATTGTTATACATCGGACCGGGGTGCTTTACCCGTCCTACATAACTGAAATTTGTACCCTGTACCCAGAGGGTACAGGACCAAGGACATGTGCTAGTTGGTTGATGATCTTGGCTGGGTGATCTTTATTTATTGGGGTGTTTATTGTTATTGAGATTACTCGAGATAACTAGGTAGGAGTAAGAGTGATGTGAGGGTTAGTGAAACTAGGAATGAGAGGAAGTAGGTTTTGATTAGGCCTTTTTGATTGGAGTTTAGATATAAGGGTGTGAAAAATTGAGGTGGACTTAGGGATAATAATTTCTAATCAGGTTTGGTCTAGAGAGTTTAGGGGAATTTTTATGCTTGCGTTGAGTTTTTTATAGGAATTAGTCGGTGGATAATAAGGGGGAAGTGTCCTAGTAGGGCTGAGAATGTGCAGTGGGGGGAGGTTTTATTAAGGGTTAGATTTGAGGTAAAATTGTTTAATTCTAGCGAGATTAGAAAGCCCAGGATTGTAATGGATAAGGCTGTCATTTTTAGTTGTCAGGGTATGGTTATGACTTGAACGTTGATTGGCGGGATGTTGTGAGAAATAATGTACCCCGCAAAAATGCTGCCTAATGCTAGACGTTTGATGGGGTTAACAAGTTTGGGATCGTCTTCGTTTATTGTAATTAAGGGTGGATATCGTGGGTTTGTTTTTGTGCCGAAGTAGATAATTCGTATGCTGTAGGCAGCTGTTAAAGAGGTTGCAATCAGTGTGATTAGTAGGTCTCAGGCGTTGGTGTTTGACGTGTTAATGGATTCGATGATAAGATCTTTAGAGTAAAACCCTGTGAGAAATGGCATACCGGTTAGGGCTAGGCTACCAATAGTCAGGCAGGAGGAGGACTGTTATTAGTCCTAGTTGGCTGGATGTGGAGAATGCTACGATTTTTTTGATATCATTTTGGGTGAGCGCGCAGATTGCTGTAAATAGGTTGGTGATAGATCCTAGGCATAATATGATAGTTAAAATAGTGCTGTTATTTGTAGTGAATGGGAAGAATCGGATTATCAGGAAAATTCCTGCCACGACTATTGTGCTTGAATGGAGTAGGGCTGATACGGGGGTAGGTCCTTCTATGGCTGAGGGGAGTCATGGGTGGAGTCCAGATTGGGCTGATTTACCAGTTGCTGCTAGTAAGAGGCCTAGTAGTGGAATAGTACTGTTGTTGTTACGTGTAAGGACCATTTCTTGGCCGTCCCTCTAGCCTCTGGCAGCCAGAGTTCTGCAGTCCGTGTCTATGAGTTGGGCTGTTTTACACACAAGCGTGTTCTTGTGGTATTTGCCCGTCTTGTGCTTGATGTGTTGATTCTGGACTGAGCTTTTCTTCGTCACAGGTCTTTCAAGTTGCCTATGTCATCATCAAAGCCGCCAACGCCCCTCGGCCTGGAAACTGGATTTTGGAACGCTCTGTGGACGGCGTCAAGTACAGACCCTGGCAGTACTATGCAGTCAGTGACACAGAGTGCTTGACGCGCTACAAAATCACTCCAAGACGGGGACCTCCCACCTACAGAGCTGACAATGAAGTCATCTGCACCTCATATTATTCTAAGCTGGTGCCACTTGAGCACGGAGAGGTACTGTGTGCCCCGCAGAAGTGGCTCCTCGTCGTCAGAGACCCCCTCCCTCAAATGTTACCGTGATACCCACCAGGGGAGCCTGTGTTGACCAGTCAGAGTCAGTCACCCTTAGTCCTGAGGTGTGTGTGTGACCTCCTATCTCACTGTTTAAAGGAGCCCTGACTGGGGTCTCTCTAAGTGTTGGTTTCTTCCCAGCAAAAGATCCCCTCAGTCTTTACTCTGCTGCCCTCTCCCCGCCATGGAATCTTTCCATGAGACCAGGGCAAGGATGTGTGCTAATTAAAGAGAAGTCAGGCCAGGCACACACCTTTAATCCCAGCCTGGTCTACAGAGCGAGTCCAGGACAGCCAAAGCTACACAGAGAAACCCTGTCTCGAAAAAACCAATAAATAAATAAATAATAATGAGAAGTCAGGCATGGCGGCACATAAGAGGTTGGAGCAAGGGGGATCCTGAGCTAGCGAAATAAATAGCGAGGCTCTGTCTTTACTAAAGCACAGATAGATGAAAATCAGAGTGCAAAAGTGCTTGTAAATGTTCTACAGTTTCTCGTTCTCCCCCTTCCAGGGGTGTGGGGGATAGTGCTGCCCATGAGTTAGTGTTCAGTGTACACTCCAGTAAACTCAGAGTGAGACAGAGATAGTCCAATCTTCACCAGCACGGTGAAGCTCGGTGAGTGAACAATGTTAAGACCTCCCAGGTGTTCTCCACGTGGGATCTGGGCAGGAAGCTGTGCAGCCACCGAGGCTGACTGAGAGGGCGGTGTCCTTAAGTTTGGGGCGTATCCTCCTTATCCTCTCTAGCCTGTTCATGGCATTCGGGATCTGCTTCTGAGACGCTATACCATAATGTTAGGTGTTAAGAGACCCTCGCAGTGCGCTGCTGAGAAAGTTCCAGAAATCTCTGAGGTAGTAGAGTGGGGAACTCGCAAGCTGGGGCAGAATGAGGACCACTGTTTAAGAGTACCTAACACAGGTTAGCCGAGGTGTTTTTAAACAGAGCCTAGATTTTAGATTTATCTTTTTTTTGTTTGTTTGGTTTGTTTTTTTTTGTTTTTTTTTTTTTTTTTTTTTTTTTTTTTTTTTTTGAGACATGGTTTCTCTGTGTAGCCTTGGCTGTCCTGGACTCGCTTTGTAGACCAGGCTGGCCTTGAACTCACAGCGATCCACCTGCCTCTACCTCCCCAGTGCTGGGACTAAAGGTGTGCATTACCACCGCCTGGCTAGATTTATCTTTGTAAAGATGCTTTCACAGGGCTTTGGCGTGTGTGTGTGTGTGTGTGTGTGTGTGTGTGTGTGTGTGTGTGTGTGTGTGTACATGCTGCACATGCATACATTTGACATGTATGTTTGGCTGTGTCCAGATTCACACATCACTCATCAATGGCAGACCAAGCGCGGATGACCCCTCCCCCCAGTTGCTGGAGTTCACCTCAGCAAGGTACATACGCCTTCGTCTGCAGCGCATCAGAACCCTCAATGCTGACCTCATGACCCTCAGCCACCGGGACCTCAGAGACCTAGACCCTATTGTCACAAGGCGCGTGAGTACATGGCGTGTCCCTGACCTTTGTGCAAAGTTTGTTAGAGGGTACATCCTGTTCCTCATTTCCTTTTGGTTGGCCTCTGGCCTTCCCAGCTACCCTGAGTTTACTGAAGATTACCTCCTGTCTTTTGTTACAAAACCTGCTGTAGTGACGGCTCCAGCATCCCTCAGGCCTCCTCACCCCCCCTTACCTGTCCCTGCAGTGCAGTCTCCTGGAAAGTGCAATGGCCTTTGTCCTACATCTGAGCTTCAGTGACCTAGGCATTTTAATTTTTTTTTTTTACTTGAAATGGTAAAACTTGAGAAATATTTAGGAAAATGTATAAATGTTAAATGTACAGTTCAGTATAAAACGCATGTGTAGACAACATTCCTATGCCTCTCCCATCGCTTCAGAGTGAATTACTAGGTTGTGGGGTAGCTGTATATGTAACTCGGCTACACTGGTTTAAAAGTCCATATTAGCTCTGAGCCCTGAGGGTCTCACAGATACCTGTCTTATCAGTCAGGCACTGGGGGCTGTTGAGATGCTATGGCGCCCCCTAGTGGTAGTCATGTGTATTTCTCTGATGATCAGGGCTGAGCCTGTTAGAACTCACCACACACACACACACATACATACATGCATACATACGTACACATACATGCATACATACATACATACATGCATACATACATACATACAATGCAAAAATATATTTAATTCAAAACCTAGAACCATAAAGCTGCCAGAAGAAAAGGTAAAATAACATCTTTGGAAACCCATCAGGTACCATCCTTCCCGCACACACTGTGTTTACCTAACCAATCCCATGAGACTGAGCAGATGAGTACGAAGAGGAACCTTGGCTTATGGCAAAACCACATGACAAATTGTTTTAGACCCTCTTAGGTCCTGTTGATGGAAGAATTTGAGCACTAATGGTTTGAACTGAGCACCAAGGCTCTATGTGTGTGAAATAAAATCTTTGATGTGCATGTAAATAAGTTTAGTGTTCAGCTCAGGGGCTGAAGTGGGGTGTTTGTGGGATGATGTTTGTGGGATGTTTGTGGGGTGTTTGTGGGGTGTTTGTGGACTATTTGTGGGTGTTTATGGGATGTTTTTGGGATGTTTGTGGGGTGTTTTGGGGATGTGTTTGGGATGTTTGTGGGGTGTTTGTGGGTGTATGGTGTTTGTGGGGTATTTGTGGGATGTTTGTGGGGTGTTTGTGGGGCACCATCATTTACTTCACACCCAAAGAAAGGGGTTCTTGATATGTGTCTGTTACACTATTTTTCCTTAGTATTACTATTCGATAAAAGACATTTCTGTCGGAGGGATGTGTATTTGCTACGGCCATGCTAGCAGCTGCCCATGGGATGAAGAAACAAAGGTGAGTTCTAGTGCTTTACAGTTACTGAAACCTCGACACAGAAGTTAGAACCACAATATTTTCCTTCCCTGTTCAAGGTAGACAGGAAGAGGCGTCAAATCAAGTTAAACATTTAAAAATGTAGATAGCTTAATTGGTTTTGGTTTCAGCAAGGTCATTATTTTCCTTTGATCGAAACTAACTAAGCCCCAACTGTGTTGACTGTAGTAAGACCCGTGACGGGGGACCAACAACTCCATGATCTTCCATAGTATGATAAGAAAGTCAGGCAAATGGCATGAGCTGATGTCAATTATATTTGCTATGTTTATGATCCCCTTCTTCTTATTATTGTGGGCACTAAGTCAAGAAAAAACAGACTTGTCTGTTTGGGTGTAATACTAGGTAAATAATTGGATAACTCTTTTTAAAACATTTATTTACTTCCAATCTTTGGAGTTTGGTACCCATTGAAATAGGAGTATTCTGTTTTATTTATTTTACTTATTGTTAATTATGGTTGTTTAATCTTTGCACTGCTTGGGACTGAACTCCGGGTCCTGTCCCTCCCAGGGAAGCACCATACCAGTGAGACGCACCCTCAGCCCATAGTATTCTATGTTAAAAGTATTTTTAACATCTATTTATTTATTTTTGGGGTGGGGGGACATGCCATGGCATACAAGGAGAGGTTCAGAGAGCAGCTCAGGGACCACGGTTCCCTCCTTCGGTCCTGCGGCTCTCTGGGTGGAACACGGGTTTTCAGGCTCAGTGGCAGCACGCCAACTGCCGGAGCCATCAGTCTCACATGCACATTTTTCTATTTTTGATCCTGAAAAACATATTGATGAGCATCAGAAAATAATCAAGCAAACAATGATTAAAATCTCTTAGTAGCTAATGAAACTACTGATAAAGGACTCCCAACTCCTAAAGTCAATGCATCATTTTTAAGAACGTTCGTGTTAAAACACATACTTTAGTTCCATTTGTAATCAGGCTGTGTGTGTATCTCCTCCATCAGTAAAATGCCCGGTAACTTGACAACATGATACACCCCCAGCTCCCACATGTTGGCTTCATATGATCACTCTTTTCCCTTAAATAAAACTAAGAAAAATACTAGGTCAAGTTTTGAGCTTCCGTTTTGTATCCCCGCTTTGCTTAGCAACTGCAGTGTCAGTGTGAACATAACACCTGTGGCGAGAGCTGTGACAGGTGCTGCCCCGGCTACCATCAGCGGCCCTGGAAGCCCGGAACCATCTTGTCGGGGAACGAGTGTGAGGGTGAGTACATGCGCTGCTTAGAGAGCGAAGGCTCCAGCTTCGAATGTTTTGGCTCATGGCACCTTGAATACGATAAGCATTAGATAACTTGCTTTTCAGCATTTCAGATGCTGCCCAACCTTAAGGGCTGAAGGTATCATTGTGGATTCACTATTTTACCTAAGTTTCTTTTCCCATGTGTTTATTAGCTACAAATTTGAAGTTTGAGAAATTAATTACTTAATTGATTATGGTACTGAGTATCAAACCACACACACACACACACACACACACACACACGCACACGCACACGCACACGCACATGCACACACACATATAAATCACTTTTATCTCCCTCTTTCTCAATTTCTATTTTTAGTACTTTTCTGAAAGTTTGTGTTATATGTTAATATATTCCTATTTTCAATGTTTTGTTACATGGGAAATGGCATAATAATGTATGCCATTCTACAGAGTTGCCTTTTTAAAAGCCATTAGTTTTTTTAAATGTAGTTTTTCCATATGTCCATGTGCATTTTGCCTGTTTATATGTCTGTACATTACTTGCATATCTGGTGCCCAGAAGAGGCCATTAGATCCCCCAGACATGGAGTTACAAATGGTTGCTAGCTGTCATATGGGTGCTGGAAGCTGACTCCGGGTCCTCTAGAAGAGCAGCCAGTGCTTTTTTGGGGGGGTGTGGGGGTGGTTTCCAGGCAAGGTCTCTCTGTGTACCCTTGGCTGTCCTGGACTCACTTTTTAGACCAGGCTGGCCTCGAACTCACAGAGATCCACCTGCCTCTGCCTCCCGAGTGCTGGGATTACAGGTGTGCGCCACCACGCCCAGCTACAGCCAGTGCTCTTAACTTTGGAACAATCTCTTCAGCCCCCAGAATTGCCTTTTAACTTTATTTTTTGTTTTTTTGGTTTTTTTTTGTTTTTTGAGACAGGGTTTCTCTGTGTAGCCTGGCTGTCCTGGACTTGCTTTGTAGACCAGGTTGGCCTCGAACTCACAGAGATCCGCCTGCCTCTGCCTCCTGAGTGCTGGGATTACAGGAGCCTTTTAACTTTAGACCTGGGCCTCATGTTTACGCCACAGCACTCTACCCCTGACCCACACTCCAAGCCCACTGAATCGCGTTGAGAGAGCGCTCCTTACATAGTGCAGGCGAGGGTCCGCCTCTGCCATGCTTCAGCCTCTAAACTCTGGGATCACGTGACTATGTGTGTGCACTCCACACCCACCTAGTGCATTTAAATTATTTTGATGGCAATTCCCATTTTTCCTCTAGAATATTGTCTATACTTTTTAGAAAGTATTTATTTATTTAATATAAATGGGCGTTTTACTTGCATGTGCCCTATGCCCCATGTCCAAGGAGGTCAGAAGAGGTCACCAGCTGCCCTGGAACTGGCATGGAGGATGTTCGCACCCATGAGGATGCTGGGAACTGAACACTGGACCTGTGGAAGAACAGCCAGTGTTCTTAACCACTGAGCCATCTCTCCAGCCCTTGCCTATATCTCATGGAATTATTTATGCTAGAATTTTAAAACACAGGCATTGACTTAATGAAATAAGGTTTTCCTTTAAATAGGACACGTTACGTGTGCCAACTGGGATATTAAAATGTCTTCCTAGAGTGCAACTGTCACAATAAAGCCAAAGACTGTTACTATGATGAGACTGTTGCTAAGGAGAAGAGAAGTCTGAACACCGCCGGGCAGTACAGCGGAGGAGGGGTTTGTGTGAACTGCCTGCAGAACACCACAGGGGTCAACTGTGAGACCTGCGTCGACCAGTATTACAGACCTCACAAAGTAAGTGGCAGAGCCCCACGGCCTTCAAGGTGGAGGACGCACCTCACTAAGTCCCAGCCTCCACCCTGAAGGATCAGTTCCTGTCTGTAGTTCTAGTGTTCTTCAGATTTTTTTTTTTTTGTCTTCCACAGCAGCTTGCTTTCTTCCTTAGAGTGGGCGTGTGCATGCATCGCTATGTAACTTGAACTGGGGTCCTGCGCGCTATGTGGTCATTCTAACTATAAATGCGCAGGTTCAGCTAGTGACTGATGGGGTCATACCTTGGCCATAGCATGCATCCACCCAACCCTCAATTGGTTTAATATGGAGTGTCTCGTTCATTGCCGATGCTCAACTAGGGAGTCAAAGATGACAGTGGTGGTGGCCAGGGGGTGGGGGAGAGATGGGGGGGTTGGGGGTAGGTGGGGGAAAGTGGGGGGGAGGGGAGCAGCAGAAACAAGGAAGAATGATGCTTTGCTGATGATATTAGCCACTGTCCCCATCAAAAAGGTGTTTAGAGCCTCATTCTGACTGACACCTGCAGCCATAGTCTACCCTGGAATAGGTCGCTGCTACCTCATGGTTGACAGTGTGGTTTTTATGTCAAACCATGCTGCTATGTCTGGTGAGGCCATCCAGGACTTGTTCTGCCTTTCAGGTCTCTCCTTATGAGGACCAGCCTTGCCATCCCTGTGACTGTGACCCTGTGGGGTCTCTGAGTCCTATCTGTGTCAAGGACGACCTCCATTCTGACTTGGCCAATGGTAAGAGCTCGGTCTATTGTGTGTGCAGTTGACTTGGCCAACGGTAAGAGCTTGGTCTACTGTGTGTGCAGTTGATCGAGCGTGCACGTGTGGATTGTTTGTGTTGGGTAGAGTTACTACCAGGATGTAGAAATTTGAGGATTTTCTTCACTGAATATTTATTCTACATGAAACTGAGCCATCTGCTATGTGGGGCTTTTCTGAATCACTTCATCCTCTCACTCTGGCTCCATTAGGTCCTGTTGTTGTGTGGGTGCCATTACTACAGTTCTTTCTGTTGCTGAGTGATATTTGTTGAACTGCATCACATTTTACATATTCAGGCACTATCTACTTGATGAATGCATATGTAAAACCTGATACTTCTATTCACTGAGTGAATTTAAAACGTTGACTGCAGCTGTGAGGGGCCGTTCATCTGTCCTTAGGAGATAAACCTATGGTTATTCGTACCTTCTGGCTGTAACAAAAAGCACTGCCGTGAGCATTCATAATTCAGTTATTTTTCTGGGTGTGGGTTGTATTTTACTCTAGGATCAGGAGTGGAGTTGCAGTATGGGACGGGAGCTCTGCCTGTGGGTTTTAATTCGGTGCTTCTCTCTACACCCACACTATAGCAAGCTGTGGCCTACCGGCCTAATCTGCACACTGTTTTATTTGAGCAGAGAGAGCCAATGTATGTGTAAGTCCATGGCTGTGTGAGGGCAACGAGTGTGCATCATTAGCTAGCCCCACCTGAAACTTTCTGCTTAAAGAGGTTGCAATTTGCTCTCACTGGCCCTCTGCGGAAAGTTTGCAGGCCCCTGCTCTAACCCTGGAACATCACGTTGGATGGATGTTGCTGTTTTCTCCCCTCAGGGAAGTGGCCAGGTCAGTGTCCATGTAAGGAAGGCTATGCGGGAGACAAATGCGATCGCTGCCAGTTTGGCTACCGGGGCTTCCCAGATTGCGTGCCCTGTCACTGCAGTACCGCCGGCAGCATGAATGATGACCCGTGTGTAGAGCCGTGTCTTTGTAAGGTGAGTATAGCAGTCAGAGAAGCTTTGAGTCTCTTCTGGGGTTCTCTGCTCTCCAGGCTCAGATGGTCAAGCATTGCACGGAGCAGGGAGGGTTGCGCAGATGCAGTGCAGCATGTCACAGCAAGCTGGCCCTGTTCTGCGCCCTTGGGTTTAGATGGGCACCTGGCTTCCTCTCCCATGGCACCTCTGGGGCTTTTCTGTGACTTCTTAGATGAAACCCAACACCACGTGCCATTTCCTTGGCATTGTCTTCCAGCTCCATGCTTGGAGGGGAACCAGGTAAATGCTGAATTTCCCAGAACGCTAATGAAATGCAGATCTGTTATCTTAAATTTCTCCTGAAAGAGAATTGCATAATCATAGGAATGCATACACATGGTGCCCGAGAAGGGTCTTATTTGGTCATATAATATTAATAGCCATTTCTGTGGAATTCCTGGGCTTTCCTGTTTGTCTCTTACGTCTTATTCCCATGAAAACAGAGTTTTCAGCCGATGTTGCATGCGCCTGAAAATCAGCTTGAGTGTTTACAAGTGAACCAAATAGTTACACGGCCTTCCTTAAATCTTAAAACATTTGTACAGTGTGCATGCCCTAATCCCAGGGATGAGATGCCTGGAAGGGCTCAAGACGTAGAGGCCAGCCAGCCTGGGCTACACAGGCTCAAAAAAAACACCAAACAAAGCAAAGCTAAGACCAAACAAGTAAAAAACATAGTTTTTATTTAACGAAAGATTTAAAAACAAGATGGGATTTATTTCAACGTACTGACCATACTTGTGCAGCTGGGACTTGTTCTTCGTTGCAGAGTCAGGCGAGTTGTCACAGGCTCTCTATTCATAAACAATAACTGTTGGAGGTTTCCCATGTGCCTTGAATATTTATTTAACTGTGCATTTATCACCTGTTTCTGTGGACCTCTTCCTTATCGATGCTATGCTCACATCATTTTCTCCTGTCTCACTGGCCTTGCCTGCTAATCCTCCTGCTAATCCTCCTTTCTTCTTTTTTTTTTTTTTTTTTTTTACTTACAGAAAAATGTTGAGGGAAAGAATTGTGATCGCTGCAAGCCAGGATTCTATAACTTGAAGGAGATGAACCCTCAGGGCTGCTCGGAGTGCTTCTGTTTTGGCGTCTCCGATGTCTGTGACAGCCTCACGTGGTCTGTCAGTCAGGTGGGAGACGCTGTGACTTGGTTAACAAGCGGGTCATGGAGGCCATCTGTGGCCATGTTAGGAAACCAGGAGGCCAGCTTCCCCTAAGCCACGCTCTTCCATTTGGAGAGACCAAGGCCTCATCCAGGGCAGCCCACCGGTAAAAGCACCGCCACATTTCCGGTGTAATTCGTGTGTTTATTGCTGTATATATTCGCCAGTCGTAATAACTGGCTGGAATGGTGCTGTAGAGTCCACCCTGTTTCTAGTTCTTCCTGAGGACACACTTGGGGTCATGGGGATTTTCATCTCGGAGGGGGAAGCGTGTCATGGTGGGAACAGCGGAAGATTCCATGGAATTACAAGGACAGGCAGGGCTCGAGGTACTGGAGCTCTGGGGTAATGCATTTGGAGAGTTCAGTGTGTGATGATTAGAGGTTAGGAAGGGCCTGCTGGGGTCTGGGCTTACCCACTACTGACCATCTAAGCCACTACACTAGCGGGGCTCCCATCACCCTTCAGCTAGTATAGGGTCTAAGGCTCTTATACATTTTTCATTGTTTGGCTATAAAGCAGGACCACCAAAGAAAGGACAGTCAGAAATAGGAAGATATTTTAATCGTGGCTTAGCTAAGATGCTGCAGAACAGAGACATTTTGTATTTTCTTTCTTGGAATGTGTGTGTGTGTGTGTGTGTGTGTGTGTGTGTGTGTGTGTGTGTGT
>OU015743.1:4719422-4733526 GCA_907169655.1 Acomys percivali | reverse complement strand
TTTCCTTCAGAGCCTGTTCCAGGGGCTGGGGAAGGTTGTGGCTTTGCCACTTTTCTTCTGTCATGTAGTCTGCAAGCCCCACCTCCCCCACACCCCAGGCCTTCTGTGGACATTGGGGTGGGCCGACAGCCTGTTGAGGATGGACTTCTAGTGGGTGGCGTAGTTACAGCAGACCTTTATATAAAGATTGCTTGTTCATCTATAAATGCATAGTTGCAGAAATATGTATCAAATAAGTTAAGTGTGTGTGAGCTGAGCTCATCCACCTAATACAGTAGATACTAAAGGAACTGGTGCTAAGTGAGCTGCGCGTGTTCAGTGTGTCTGCTAACTACTCCCTGATGCCCCACTTATCATATAGAATAGTATTTGGGATTGTAAGCACTTTTTAGAGACTGTTCTAGACTTAGAAGGAAGCCATGGAGTACTGCAGAATCCCTCAGTGAACTTTCCCTGCATCCCAACGCTTAGGTCTTTAGATCTCATCTAACTGTGACATCCGCCCTGGTGCCAGGCCATTCACTATGCATGTGCTCTCATCCCATCAGCATTTCCACCCCTGTCCATTCTCCTTCTTAGGATTAAAACTGAGAGTCCTCTGGCCCAGCAAAGCCTTGCTCCCTCTCTTCTGCAGTAGTTCACACTTTCTTGTCCTCTCCAAGAATGTCAGGCCCTCTGCCAAACACTCTCAGCTCAGGATCGTCTCATTTGACGTTCCTCTGTGATCTCACTGGGACTGGGCACTGGGACATGAGGCCTAGGAAATGATACATCTTCTCAGAGCCTGCAGGGGACAATGACCTCGCTGCATCTTCTTCTGGGGATGCCACCCTGAGCCATCCAGATAAGATACCATCTGCTAGCTTTCCCCCAAGTTACTGTTTCCCCCCTTTAAACAAATAATGCTTATTTTTAGGGGAAGTGGATGGAATTAAAGATAATGTAGATGAGAATAGAAGGAAACTAAACTCTTAAAATTAGGGTGGCTTGGAGATTGAGTTCTCTCTTGAACCCTTATGTCTTCTCTCTTCTAATGAAAGACGTTTCTCTTCCGAAGAGGGATGCACACTCTCACCCTCCAGCGTCCAGGCTGCCAGCAGCAACAGCACTCAGATTGGCTGCCCCCAAATGAGACACCATGACACATGCTCCTAGGGTTTATCAGCAAAATTGGCTGAACAGTTTACCTCAACAGAGACAAAGCCCCATGTGCCCCTTAAGTCAGACTCCATGTCCCACAGATATGTGCACGGACATAAAACACAGCTCTTACTTCAAGGGAGAGAGAAGAAGGCTGATTCTGGAGCCAAATACTAGTGAGCAGCCGCCCAGGAATGCAGGTTTAGGACACCCCAAACCATGTTCAAGCATGGTAATAGAAGTCTGTATAGGGACAGAACAGAGTCTTGTCTTAAGGCCCTTTTCAGATATGCTGGTGGAATCAGTAGGCGGGCTGTAACAACCTGGCGATCCTTTGCTATGGGCCCCGGATTCTGTCTGCTGACACCTTAGACTTTCTCAGATGTTAATGATCTCTTAAGTTAGAACATTCAAAGGGTTTTGCCTACTAGTCACAAGGATGCCAGGTCAGACATAGCAGTTGGCAGTGGCTGTGGCCATTGGCTGTGAAGGCGGCTGAAGATAGGCCAAGGCAAACCGTAACTGGACCCCGATTCTGCAACCTTCCTGCAGCCATTGATGTCCTTCTCAGCCGACCAGCCTCGCAGAAGCTTCTTGCAGTTCATACAGGACTCAGATGAGCACAGCCCACTATTTTAAAACCGAAGCTGCGTTTATTTGTACAACATTAGTTCAGCCGTATAACCTCCTGCTGGTCTCATTGCATTTTTTTTTTTTTAAAGGTGTTTGGGTTAATGATCAGAGCCAATGTCGTGAGAAGTAAAAGCAATTCTTTTCTTCTTGAGAACCAATCCCGGCTTTATGCGGAAGCTCATTAGAAACACAGGCTCGGGCTGGAGAGACGGCTCAGCCATTAAGGGCTGGGATCACAACCCGAAATAGAAACACAGGCCCCGGCCCTATCTCTGGAGCCCGAGTCCACATCTGCAGCTCACTGTGGTGGCCAGCGTCCACTTTTGAACTAAGGCCCTCTTGGCTAGGATAACTCACCTGAAAAAATCGGGGCAGCCCTGGTATGGCATGGACGTGATACCGGCTCTTCATGAAACCAAGGTTAAGTTACTATAAGGGACGTGTCAGCCTCAGGAGTTATGGAAGCATACGTAGTGTAGAGGTGAAAATCCTATTCAAATAGATGCATGAGAAATGACCAAGTATATAAAATAGGTGGCTTCAAAGAGACACCACCAATAAAAAGATACGTGACCGGTGCTAGCTTGGGGGCCCAGGGCAAGTGGCCTGATGAGAGGCTCAGGTGACATAAAATACAGGGAGGGTAAATCAAGTCTAGGAGAAGAGCAGTGTGAGGAAGCCTGTGTGAATAGGCCCAGCAGCTCCTTGAAGCAAGCACCTGAGCAGATGGTTGCCAGGTCCTGCTCCACCCCACCTCCCCCTGCCCCACCCTGCCCCACTCTGCCCCACCCTGCCCCACCCTGCCCTGCTCAACAGCCTTTCCTAACTCTGCTCACCAGTTCTATTGTGTCTTAGTGTAATAGTGTGTATGTGGGGGGCAGTACTTTTTTAGTGCTTATCTGGCTTGTGGGGTTGCTGACTTATAACTTGGGGTTTATTAAGCTTCTAGACTTAGGTTTGGAGTTTTATCACCTGGTTTTAAAAATCTTGAGTTTGAATATGATTTTAATCTTACCCCATGCTTATAGGAGTAAGAACCGACAAAGCTGTGATGCCCACCGTCGACCTCAGCTCTTGTGTGTTGGTAGATCCCACATTTTCTGTACCCACCTCACATCTGTCTGGCTTTGCAGGTCCTCATCTAGCCAGTCAGATCTTTGGCTAAACTAGGGAGTTCATTGAATACACCTCTGTGGCCCGTTATCCTTAAATCCTCCAGCGTGAATACCCTAAAAACAAGGACTGCAGCCTTAGTGCACACATAGCCTGGGAAAAGTTGAGCGTTAACCCTGCTTGTGAGTCTACCACCTATTTTTTTGGTTCTGTCCATCGATACAGCCGTGTCCTGTGTAGCATTTTTTCCTGACCCTCCACTGGGGTCAGGTATTGAATTATATTGTCACATCTCTTTAAAATTCTTTAGTCTAAACTATTTCCGTGATATTATACAAGCCATGCTAAAAACAAGCAAACAAAATCATCAGTCTGGGGGTCCCAGAGATGACTCATGGGTTAAGAACGTGTTCTGTTGTTCCAGAGGACTTAGGTGGAGTTCCTAGCAGGTGGCTCACAGCCTTACCTGTAGCTTCAGCCCTAGGAACCTGATGCCAACTTCTGGTCTCTGTAGACACCTGGATACAGTAGATATATATGTGTGTGTGTGTGTGTATATATATATATATATATATGCATAATTAAAACCTTAACCCTTTCTGTCTGGAAACAGGGAACTCTTCCTTCTATCATTTAGGGTTCACGTGTGTTTTAGCATGTGTCCTTTCCTTGTTCTCTGTCTTAACGTGAACCTCAGCTTCTTCGTGGGTAAATCTGAAAACCCTTCAAGGAAGCCTGAGCTGACTCATCTTTTCATGCATATGACCTAGGCGTGTACACACAACACCACGGGGAGCCACTGTGAGCAGTGCCTGCCTGGCTTCTATGGGACACCCTCACGTGGGACCGCAGGGGACTGCCAGCCTTGTGCCTGCCCTCTCTCCATTGACTCCAACAAGTAAGTCTCAGCTCTCACTGTCGGGTGGCCAGATGCCCTTTGGTATGTGTTCTGATGTCGCCAAGCAAGGCTGTCATGAGTGATAATTCAGATGAGAGGCCAAAAGGGAGAGTTCTCTTATTAAAAATCGGATGTATTTAATGACACAAGGGAAGATGTGAGGCAGCAAAGGTGCACACATTCATCTCCTCTTGGACTCATGCCTGCCATGTGTTTTCATAAGAATACATCCGGTGGTCAAGACAGTGTTCCAATGAATAAAACATTGTTCTTGTCTTTGATGAGCTTTGGTCAGATGATCAAATTGTGAAAACGTGAAGCTAATCTATGCCTGCCATAGACTAGACACCAAAGGAAGTGATCTGAGCAGCAAACACTCCACCCATGGCCCCAGGGCCGCGGTGTGGTGAGGTCTGCGATGGAGGCCAGACCACGCAATGGTGGGAGTGTGTAGGTTGAGGGATGTCTCTGGAGAAGCTCTGCTGTCAGATAGGATGGGAAGCGGGCGCCTCAGCAGCCAGAGGGAGCCGGGTGTGCCAAGGCGGGACACACAAGCACACACACCCTGCTCGAGGAATTGCATTTGGTCCTTAATCAGAAAGCAGGGTGTGTGTTGCAGGAGATCTTTCTATAACTTCTTTATCTTTCATGCCAGGGCATGTAAAGTCTATAGGCCAGTAGTTAGCAATTTTTTTTCCTCTCCTCCCTCTCTGTGTCTGCCTTCTCCTGTCCTTCCTTCTCCCTCCTCCCCTCTCCTCCATCTCTTCATCTACCCATTATCAGTGAATTCTGTCCACGGGGACTTTTGCCTGAAAATCCTGGTATATAGACCAATGCTGTTACTGACTCTGAGGTATCATGACATTTTTGGAGCTGGGTACTGAGGGAGAAAAGAAATTTCATTAGTTCATCTGGAGGTGCAAGGACATGGCGCCAGCCTCTTCTGAGGGCCTCGTGGTGATGGCATCACAGTGGTGGACGGGTCACATGACACAGAAAGAGCGAGATTCAGGACTGGCCTCCCGCTTTAGCAACAGCTCCCTCTCTAATGTGGTCTCATCATAAGGCCTTCCTCCTGTCCAAAGGCCAGTGACCTAGCCACCACCTCTCAGCACTACCCTAGTGTGAAGCAAACTTTCAGCATCGGGAACTCTTAGGAAGACACAGGAACCATCCCAAAGTGGTAGTAGAGACAGTTAATGGTTACTCATCTTGAAATGCTGAGGTACTGTCAACCTTCCCTATTCAGGCCACTCCAGGACCTCAGCAAGCTCTGTGTGCATGTGCGTGTACATGTGTGTGGGTGCACATGCACACACAAGTGTGTGTGCATATTTCTCTGTCTCTCTGTTTATATGTGTCTGTGTGTATGTATTTGTATCTGCCTGTGTGTTTATGTGTGTATATCTGTGTCTCTGTGTGTGTATCTGTGTGTCTGTCTGTCTGTCTTTCTGTCTCTGTGTGTGTCTGGAGGGGCTGTCTTCAGAGCCTGAAAGATCCCTGCTGGTGAGCCACAGGAGAGAAAGGGAGTTAACGTTGCTGAGCGTCCAAATAGGCTTCTCGGAGGAAGCAAGGAGAGATAGGCAGTAAGGATGAAGCCATTAGTGCTCAGTGCAGGCAGAGGCAGGGGGATGTGAGTGTGCTGCAGCCTGGAGGACAGAGGAAGAGCAGGCGGCATGCAATGATGAGTGATGGACAAAGGAGGCTGCCGGGTGTGTCCGGGTGTGTCCGGGTGTGCCGGGTGGCAGAGACCATTGGCTTCTGGGCTAACGGTGGAGAGTGAACCTGTTGAGCAGTCATTGTTAATACAGACATAATAACCATTTTTAATATTTAGAAGCAAGTAGCATCCGCTGGAAAAATCACATCCATTTCAAATGTTTTGACAGTTTCAGCCCTACCTGCCACCTCACTGATGGAGAGAAAATGGTCTGTGACCAGTGTGCCCCGGGTTACGCAGGAGCCTGGTGTGAGAGGTACTTTGTGGCCCCCCATACCCCCACTTTCACAAAGCAGCATTAGCATTATTTCAAAAAACCCAGTATAAATTTTATATCTTCTTCTTAAATCTACAAATCTTGAACGTTAACTGACACGTAACAATTGTCTATACCCTGTAGGTATGGTGTGATAGTTCAGTGTATGTATATAATGTGCAGTGGTGGAAACTTAAAATATGTAGTTAAGTGTGGTCTTGGCATCTTGGGGCATTACCTAAGATCATGGGAAACAAAAAGGATGCACACTGAGAGAGCAGTGTTCCACCTCCGAGAGCTCATCAGTATTCACACCAAGGACATCAGGAGAGGGCAAAGGGGAGTCGGCCAGTCTGTCGTTATGGTCTTTGCATGTCTGAGTATTCAGTTGTTTGGACAATAGTGAAGGCTTTGGGCGGTCTGATTGAGAGTCATCTTCTGGCACCCAGAAGCCAGTCTTGTCTTTTCCCACGTGTAAGCCTTGGTGCCTGCCCCTGGTTCAGCCTGTCAAGAGCTGGGTGGCGGCCAGAGTGGCCAGGAGTAAGTCACAGTGACACATCCTCTGGATTTATGCGCAGTTTGGATCTGCTCCCATCTCACAAGAGGCGTGGAAGATTTGTGACCATCTGGAGGGAGGGTCGCCTCTTTTCCATTGCAAATCTTAAGGGAAGCACCCAGTCTGATTTATTGGCCTTCCAGGGCATCCCTGGCTCTCTGGGCAATACCTTGAGCAGTCCTATTCACTAGATCCCGCTTTCCATCCTGGATACAGATGTGCAGACGGTTACTATGGAAACCCAACAGAGCCCGGGGGCACCTGTGTACCATGTAACTGCAGCGGCAATGTTGATCCTCTGGAGGCTGGCCACTGTGACACTGTCACCGGGGAATGCCTGAAGTGCTTGTGGAATACAGATGGTGCCCATTGTGAGAAGTGTGCAGATGGCTTCTATGGAGATGCCGTGACTGCCAAAAATTGCCGAGGTGAGTGCTTGAGCAGTTCTGTATCGCCATGTGAATTCTTAGCGTTTTTCAAAAGGGCTTAGCCCAGTGGAGACCCTACCTTGAATGTGTCTTGTATACTGATGATGGCTCTCCTGTTGATCAGACATAGTCAGTACTCTACAGTAGCCTAATAGCGTTTATCCCTGAAGGTCAGAGGTCTAGAAAATGCATACCCTCTATTGTCGTGGATGAGGCTTTCTCTCTGAAGCATGGTGGTGGCACATGCCAGTGCTCTGCTCATGACTTGCTGTGTTCTCCAAAGGAGCCTTGAAATTAGGGATGGTGTAGAGCCACCCATTGAGACAGTCGGTTTCCCTCGCCTGAGATGGTCACGCTTTGGGGCTATTATTAAAGCTCTCAGCGTTTGCCTCTTTGCATAGTTAAGAGAAAGCTTTATTGCTTGAGAGTTTTAAACATGCGCACAATGTACTTTGATCAAATTCACCCCCTACTCCCTCCCCTTCGGCTCCCGTAGTCCTCTCAGCTCCTCTCAGCTCCTTCTCCTTACCAAGTCTCCCTCCTAGCTTCACGTGGGTGGAGTTGGGGCAGCACAAAGGGGCTGCGTCTCTGAAGAAAACTCTCTGGTAGCCATCAGCGCCTGACAGCTCCTCAGCTTCACGGGTCCCTTCCCTGGCTCATGCTGCCATTTCTGCTGTCTCCATCTTGCACAGTACTTGTTTCTGCACAGTCTTAAGGAAGGGACGCATGAATAATAACGCCACTTTTTGATAATTCCAGACAAGTGTTAGTCTTTATATTACAGCATAGAGATAAGCTGGTGCCACTTGTTCAGAAAAATAGTAAGTTTGTAGGCAGATGAGAGCAATCATGGCTTTGGCCCAGCAACCCAAACTTCAGCGACGCGGATGCTTAACTTAAAATACAGGGTATGAGGGAGTTGTCTGTGGGTCAAATTCTGAAGAAAGATCATATAAGGTGAGCACTGAAATCTGCACACTGAATTTAGGACTTAGGATGTCCTAGAGACTTTGAAAAGTGATGCATTAGCGTGCAAGACTCCCAGGAGGACAGGAAATAATAATTGAGGTTGATAGACATACTAAGGGAGAGAGAGGGGCCTGGAAATGGAGGGATGCTAAAGAGGTTTGCCTTCAGAATGAAGCGGTGGGGGAGGAGGGAGGGGAGGGAGGAGGGAAAGGAGGAGGGAGGGGAGGAGAGGGAAGGAGATGGGGAGAGCTCAGCTACAGCTTACCTGTCTATGTGTGGAGAGCTGACAGACTGTGTGCTTGCTGGGAGTTAGGAGTCCTGTTTAGGGCCAAGCTATGGGGTGAAAGAGCCGCAGGGAGTGGGGCAACAGGATTGCGTTCCTCAGGATCTCAGGCAAAGCTATGGCTGCACATATACCAAGGAAAACCGAAGGCTGGAAAGAAGCCAGGTTCTTAGGTAGGCAGGGTGGGCTTAGCCAAGAAGATGTCCCCAAGTCCTCTCTCAGGCTCTCAAGTCTTCAGGGTCCAGGGCCAAGCCCCCTACTGCTGGGTTGCTTAACAAACTGACTCATTGTCTGTGAGGTGTGTTAGCTCTGTGGTGATGGGTGTGTTGAATATTTAAGCTTTTTCCTTAGGGATAAAGGGGTTTTAGTCTAATCATAGTAAAAGAAAAAAATGAATGAGTACAGCATTTATGTGTCTTGTGTATCCTAGCTTGTAACTGCCATGAAAATGGTTCCCTTTCTGCCATCTGCCATCTGGAGACCGGGCTGTGTGACTGCAAACCTCAGGTGACAGGACAGCAGTGCAACCAGTGCCTGGTAAGATGCTTGCAGGCCATTGCATGCTGGCCAGTTTTTACAACTGACAGGAAGCCTGGGTCCTCGGTCTCTTGAATTCATGTGGGAAAAGTTCACTCCCCGGGCTTGGCCAGTCCGTGCCGTGCTGGGCCTCCCCACCTAGAGGGCATGCGTGCTGTGTGCTCAGGAGCAGGTGTGTGCTGCAATTCTGGCGAACATCTTAGCATGTGACTTGGAGGACATTCCAGTGTGTTTATGGGCCACACTAACCTTTGATTCTTTCTCTCTCATGACCCAGTCTGGCTACTATGGGTTGGACACAGGGCTTGGCTGTGTGCCCTGTAACTGCAGTGTGGAGGGCTCCACTTCAGACAACTGCACAGAGGAAGGCCAGTGTCACTGTGTACCAGGCGTAGCTGGAAGAAAATGTGACAGGTGTTCGCATGGTTTCTATGCGTACCGGGACGGTGGCTGCACACGTAAGTGCTTGAGTTTTTTGCGCGTTCCCTGTCACCTTCCTTGGCATCAGAATAACTTCTGTTAACTTTCCTTACATTTCTCTTGGCGTTACAGCGGGGCTCCACACCTGCTTTCTGTCTCTAATCCCTTTTAGGCTATGAGCATGTGCTTTGGTCTTGGCTCCCCACCTACTTGCTGTGTGTGTGAGCTTAGCTTTAGTTTTTTGAGACCCTAATCGCGGTCCACATCTGGCAGCTTTTATAAGGACTGAGGGTCGCATCTAACTCAATGACATTAAAGCAGTGGTTCTTAGCCTTCCCAACGCTGTGACCCTTTAGTACCATCCCTCATGTTGTGGTGACCCCCCCAACCATAAAATTATTTTTCCTTGCTACTTTATAACTGTACTTTTGCTTCTCTGTTATGAATCACAGTATAAACATCTGATATGCGGGATATGATATGTAATTCCTGTGAAAAGGTGGTTCAACCCGCCCCCTCGCCCCAGAGGAGTCACAACCCACAGGTTGGGAACCACTGCATTGAAATGACTTGTTTTTCTGGGCAGCAGGCATCTCTGTCCCACTCTGGTGACCTCTACCTCCAGCGTCTGTGAAGAGGCCTCAGGGTCATTGCATCTCCCAATAGTGATAATAATTGTGCTCTCTGTCCCTCCTGAATCGCACCAACCATCTAAACCTGTGATGCTTCTTTCGTTTTAGCTTGCGACTGTGCTTATACTCAGAATAACTGTGACCCTGACTCTGGAGAGTGCCTCTGCCCTCCTCATACCCGGGGTCTGAAGTGTGAGGAATGTGAGGAGGAGCACTGGGGCCTTGACCCAGAGCAGGGGTGCCAGGTGGGTGCTGCCACCATGCTGGCATGAGTGTTTCCTCCCTGCAACAAACTTCCTTTTATCCTTGGTCTTAAGCAGTCAAATATCGCCATAGTTTGTACTGAAAATCTGTACACCAGCGGTGCACCTGTAGTCCCAGCCACTTAGGAGGCTGCGTCAGGGGAATTAGATTGTTTGAGCCTCACTCAAGGCTAGCTTGGGAAGCTAGAGTAACTAAAGAGATCCCACCTTTAAGTAAATAAGTAGATAAATATGCAAATAACAAGCTCAGGAATGCTGCAGAAGGATTAGCATCTGTCACGTTCCTTATTTTGGGTTTCCTTCAAGAACTTGGCTGTGAAATTGATAGAAATGTATCTCTATCATCTATCTATAGATATAGATATCTGCCTTTAAGTATGTTTTAGGCTAGTTTGTATTCTACTTTCCAATGCTATTGTAAGTAGTTTCATTAGCGGTTCAGGCTGAATCTGAGAGCTCTAGTTTTCTGTAAATAATTTTCTTTGGCTAGGATTAGGAATAGTTTGGGCTTTAAAGGAGTGGGGCCATTACGTGGCCTCTAACATACTTTTGCTGAGTTGCTAGCACAGTTAGATTCAATCCGAGCTCACAGTTTGACCCACTGTATACGTGTCACTGATGAACACACATGCCCTGCCATGCAGCCCTTCCCTTTGCTTCCTGGCAGAAGGGCTCCATGTGTGAACAGAAGAAAGCCAACTCTCTGTGTTTCTGCCCCACAGTGTTTTTACGGTGTCTGAGTCTGTGTACTTTCTGAGGATGTAAGTTCTGCCCTTTTATTAGTTTTTTTTGTTTTTGGTTTTGGTTTTTTAACAACCCCCTCCCTTCCTCTTTCAGGCTTGCAACTGCAGCGTCGCAGGTTCCACAGGTCCCCAGTGTGATGTCCTCTCTGGCCAGTGCCACTGCAAAGAAGGGTTTGCTGGCCAGAGCTGCCACCAGTGCGCCTTGGGTTACAGAAGTTTTCCTGACTGCGTCCCCTGTGACTGCGACCTGAGGGGGACGCTGGCAGACACGTGTGACCTGGAACAGGGTCTCTGCAGCTGCAGGAAGGACAGTGGCACCTGCTCCTGCAAGGTACTTGTAGGCCCCCGAGCCTCAGTTTCCTTCCTGTGGCCTCCTCCTTCCCACCCTGGGCTCCTGACTGTTTACATAGATTCTCATGATCAGAAGCACGGTTCGAAACCCTTCCTCGGAAACCTCCATACGTCGATCCCTGACTTGAGTCTCTGTGTTCTCTCCTGGAATGGTGCAAGACTCTTGGGACAGAATTTTACCCCTTCTGAAGACAGCCTTCTCGCATGCATCCATGGGCTGAGCATTCTTGAAGAGATAAAGCAGCTAGCAGCGCTTTGGAAGAAGATTTGGGGTTTTTAGGGGTTTTTATAGCTGTGCTCTTGGACAGGTGATTAGTATATATACACGTGCCAAATAAAGGGAAATTATGCACAGTTCTTTCCTATGAGGTCAGAGCTTAATGTCACCTTGAATTCATACGTGTCCATAGGTTTTCCCAGCATGCTTTGTTGCCAGGTCATTGCCACTTTCTCTAGTCCTCTCTGTGAGGAGGATGGACGAGGTGGCAGCCTGAAGCTGGTGTGCTGGTGTGGGGCTACAGGCGATGAAGGAAAGAGTCGAGGAGGCACATTTTGTGTCTTCCCACACCTCTTAACAGCAGGCCTAGCTCCAGTCAATCAGAGTGGCCAGGACCTGGCTGGCCTTCACCTAGCCTGGGGGTCTATCCGGATGCCCTCAGGGTCACCTAGGAGACTCACATTAGTGAGTATGTGTTTGCAGCCTCTTCCACCATAGTTTTGCTCCGCAGTCGTACTTGGGGAGCCCTGCGTGTCTGAGAGAACTAATGGTTGGTCACAGCCTTCCATCAAGGCTGAGTTTAGCAATGCTTGTGGATTAATGTGTTTTTGTCTCTACATGTACATAAAGTCACATCTCTTTCAGGCATTAATTTGTCCATTTTCTCGCCTTTAGGAGAAAGTCCTGGGACTGCAGTGCAGCGAGTGCCGGGCCGGCACCTTTGCCTTGCGAGCGGACAACCCCCTCGGCTGCAGCCCCTGCTTCTGCTTTGGCCTGTCCCAGCTCTGCTCGGAGTTGGAGGGTTATGTGAGGGTTCCGGTAAGTCACATGCACACAGTTGGAAGTGTTGTAGCCCTCTCGTCTTCGGGAGTTAGATGGGCATTGGGAGAGATATCAGAAATTCAAGGATAGCGATTCGCTTGCTACATGAGTTAGGGTCCTCTGACCACGTCTGTCATCTAGTGACATAAGCAGAGGTGAAGGCTTCCTGTGCCCACCTTCAGCTGATCCATGGAAGGCTGTTCCTGGAAAGAAGTGACAACTACAGCAACTCCAAAGTGGACTTTTTGTCATTGATGCTCCAGGGTAGCAATAGCTTGAACCACAGTCAGTCACAGTGGTTCTGGTCACCCTGATCCAGATGTGTAATCTAAAGAAAAATATTTACTCTCTGGTGTTAAAATGAAAATTTTCTTCTGGAAACCATTGGGGAATCTGACAGATCAAATCTGATGTGTGTGTGTGTGTGTGTGTGTTTGTGTATCTGTATGTATCTGTGTGTGTGTGTGCCTGTGTTTATGTCTATGTGTGTGTTTGTGTATCTGTATGTATCTCTCTGTGTATGTGCCTGTGTTTATGTCTATGTGTCTGTATCTCTGTGTGTATCTGTGTGTATGTGTGTCTGTGTCTGTGTGTGTGTATCTGTATGTATCTCTGTGTGTATGTGCCTGTGTTTATGTCTGTGGGTCTGTATTTGTGTCTGTGTGTGTGTGTGTCTTTGTGTGTGTGTGTGTGTCTGTGTTTATGTCTATGTGTCTGTATCTGTCTCTCTCTCTCTCTCTCTCTGTGTGTGTGTGTGTGTGTGTGTGTGTGTGTGTCTGTATCTGTGTGTGCTGGGTTGCATGTGTGCAAAAGTGAAAGGAGAACATTGATATTCTTACTAGATTACTCTCCACTGTACCCCCTAGAGCCTGGGACTTTCACTGAACTTGGGGCTGGTTAGCATCCCTCAAGCCACAGCTATCTCCGTAACTGCATAACACTGGGGTTACGGATCTACATGCAGCCACATTGGCTGTTTTGCATGAGTGCTGGGGATTCCATGATGGGGCCTCACGTGTACACAGCAAGCACTGCTGCCCACTGAGTGGGTGCTTAACTCATATGCCTTTCTCCTTTCCATGTCTAGATAACTCTGGCTTCCGATCAGCCCCTCCTGCATGTGGTTTCACAGAGCAACCTCAAGGGCACACTTGAAGGTGTGCATTTCCAGGCTCCAGACACCTTGCTGGATGCAGAGGCTGTCCGCCAGCATGTCCACGCAGAGCCATTTTACTGGCGGCTACCAAAGCACTTCGAGGGAGACCAGGTGAGCACACCAGCCCAGCCTATTCCCCTTCCCTGAGAGAGAGTCTGAGTTCCGCTCCTGCCTATGGTTAAAGGACTTGGCTACGCAATCGATCTTCCAAGCCAAGGTGGAGACATTCTGTGCTTACAAAAATCCTTGCAAAGGCTCGGATCTTCAAATGGTTTAATTTTAAAGCCTTTCCGGTTTCATTGGTTCACGCTGTTGTGTGCGCCTTTCTAAAGCAATAATTGAGCGAGTCTATACTGTAATTCCTAGCAGCAGCTAAATGTAACCCTCAGTGCTAGCTCTGACCCGGGAGCCCTTCCTGAGACAGCTTGTGAAAGGGAGATAGCAGCCTTTGAGTGCGCTTCCCTGTAAGTCACTCTGCTCTTTATATTATCCTGGGTTTTCTGAGGTAGGTTTCAGTGGGTTGGTCTAGGCTAGTCTTAAAACTTCCCTCCTCCCACCTCAGTGTCCTGAGTGCCAAGATAATTGATCTACACCACCAAGCTGGTTCACTTAGATCTTTAAGTTTCAGAAATCTATCCAAGTGGCCCTATAGATACAGATGATTTTAATTCAAAGGACACTGAAAGTGATTAGAATCCTTGCCTCGCTGGTTTCTTCTGATTCTGCCTTTGGTGGGATCACTGGGAGAGCGTCAGTCAGTCTCAGACCATCAATAAGCAGAGTTAGAAAGAAGCAGATTCCAGAGGACATATTCCCAATTGTCCAGGTGACATATTCACAATTGGATACACTGTAATGTGGAAGACCTTTCCATACAGTATATTCACAATCGGATACAGTGTAATGTGTAAGACACTTCCATACAGTATATTCACAATTGGATACACTGTAATGTGTAAGACCTTTC
>OU015743.1:4709124-4719412 GCA_907169655.1 Acomys percivali | reverse complement strand
ATACAGTATATTCACAATTGGATACACTGTAATGTGTAAGACCTTTCTATAACATGTCTTTAAACCCAGGCTGCATCAGAGAAATAACACAAGTTTGTTGTTTGTTAGCTCCTGGCCTATGGTGGGAAACTGCAGTACAGCGTGGCTTTCTACTCCACCCTTGGCACTGGCACATCCAATCACGAGCCTCAGGTTCTCATCAAAGGAGGTCGGGCCAGGAAGCACGTCATTTACATGGATGCCCCAGCGCCAGAGAACGGAGTGAGACAGGATTACGAAGTGGGAATGAAAGAGGTGCTGTGTGCTTGTTCCACATCCGTTCCTCACGAATGCTTTGCTGTCAGGGTTACAAAAGTCCAGCAGGGCCGTGGGACCCACCCTCCAGCGGGCTTACCAAGAGTTCTAAGAGTGACCCGTATTCCATGGCGTCATGACAGGCACACTACAGTAGTTGTCCCGTATCCACAGCTTTGTTCTTTATAGTGTTGGATATGCAGGTTTAACTGAAGTTCAGATATATTAAATGGGAAATTCCAGAAGCAATTCCTAAGCCTTAAATTGTTTACTGTTTTTAGTCACATGACGAAACTGTACATCTTTCTGCTCTGCCCTGCCCAGGATGCGTCTCATCTCTTTAGCTCGTGTATCCTTCTTGTATGTGCCAACCGCCTATTAGGTTATAGCTGACCTCTGCCACCCAGAGCAGGGTTGCTGTCTGAAGCTGCCTATGAAAAAGCTGTGTTCTCTTTTTTTAAGGCTGTGTGTCTGTGAGGATTTGAACTATGAACTTAGGCAGACACGTTTCTCATCCGCAGGAGTTCTGGAAATATTTTAACTCTGTGTCTGAAAACCATGTCACGCACTCCGACTTTATGTCTGTTCTTAGCAATGTTGAGTACATCCTCATCAAGGCATCGTATGGCCAAGGACTACAGCAAAGCAGGTAGTTGGAAGCCTTCCTAATGCTGCAACCTCCCAACTGTGAAATTACCTTGATTGCTGCTTCATAACTGTAAATCTGCCACTGTTATGAATTGTAAATAGCTGATATGCAGGGTACCTGCTATGCAACCCTCAAAGGAGTCTCCACCCACAGGTTGAGGACTGCTGTTCTAGAGCTTTGAATGTCTTCCTTATTTGATGTGAAAGTGGAATATCTGTCCCTTCACTCCAATTACCTGCATCTTTATTAACAGATATAGCTCTGTTCCTTATCTAAACCCTGTTAAATATTAGTAGCTTGTTAGTCAGCTTTTTGTTGCTATGACAAAACACAGGAGGGAAACAGTTTAACTGGAGGAAAGGTGCATTTTGGTTCTATATTAGTTGATTTTCTGTTGCTGTGATAAACAGTCCGACCCAAAGCAACTTATAGAGGAAAAAGTTTATTTTGACTCAGAGTTCCTGACAGTGAGCTGTCCACACTGGCAGGGAAGGCACAGCAGCAAGAGGTTGGTGCAGAAAGCTGGCCACCACACCTTAGCCACGCAGGAGGTGCCAAGTGGACTAGAAGTGGAGCGAGGCTGTCAGCCCTCAAAATCCACCCCCAGGGATGTGCTCCTTCCACTGAGGTCCTACCTCTTTTTTTTTTTTTAATGTTTATTTATTTATTTAGTATGTATACAGTCTTCTGCCTGCATGTACACCTGCAAGCCAGAAGAAAGCATCAGATCACATTATAGATGGTTGTGAGCCACCATGTGGTTGCTGGGAATTAACTCAGGACTTTTAGAAGAGCAGGTGGCGCTCTTAACCTCTGAGCCATCTCTCCGGCTGAGGTCCTACCTCTTAGAGACTCTACACCCTCCCCAAACAGCTCCACCAACAGGGAGCCGTGTTCAGATACACAAGCCTGTGGGGGACACTTCTCATCCAGACCCCAAGATGGTCGCAGTTCAAGAGGTTTGAGGCAGTGCTCAGCTGGCCCCATCAGACTCAAGCTGTTTAGTCTCATAGTAGCTAGGAAGTAGAGAGCAAGTGAGCTGGGGACTGGGAACAAAATGTCCCCATCTGAAGGCAGGCCTTCAGATGGGGACTTTGTTATGGACACCTGATATTTGTAGAACATTCCACGAAGACTGTCACAGTGTAATTATGGAATGGAGTGTGGTAAGTAATTTTTTTTTTTTTTTTTTTTTTTTTTTTTTGTAGCCATGACTAAAGGTGTGTCCACTTTGTCTTCTACTAGCCCATAAGAAAATCTCTACAGTGCTGGGCAGAGCAGTCCCGGCATGATCTTAAACGTGTTCAGCCTTGGACATGCTATCTGTGGCCTTTTTTCTGCAGCCACACACTCCTGCATACTGACATGCTTTGCAGTAGTGAGTGGAGCTTAACCTGGACAGGCCTCCAGCTCAACACAGGTGTAATTGTTGGACCTTGTGTGATGTTTCCAGAAGCCTCTCGATTGTTAACGCCCCCTCTCCTACTTTTCTTCACAATGCTGCCTCAGAATTGCCAATATCTCCATGGAGGTTGGCAGGAAGGCTGCCGAGCTGCCGTCTGAGGGAGACACGGCGTCCCTGTTAGAGCTCTGCGTCTGCCCACCTGGCACCACTGGATTTTCCTGTCAGGTAGGGAGCCTTCGGCCCGCATCTGTCCTGGCTTCCAGCTGAAATATGCTCATTCATAGCAATCCTGCCCGGGGACCTGAACACACAGGTGTCACTTCTTATTGCTCTTTGAATTTAAAAGAAATGTTAATTTTTGTTTAAATTCAGATTTATTGCCGCCACCAACTTTTAAGTGTAGAAGTCAGCAGCGTCCTGGGGCATACAATTGTTCTTTAGGACGTAATTTTCTCTTACCAAACTGAAACCGCGTGTATTCAGCAACTCCTCACTTGAGGCCCTCCACCCGCTCATCTCTCTCTGACCCTGACCACCTGAGCCCCCAGATGAGTGGAGTCCTGCAGCGTTTCCACTTTTGTCACTACCCTTTTCACTTAGCACAATGCCTTCGGCCTTTTCTTCATGTTGAACACCCTCTGGAATGCCTTCCTTTTTAAGGACAAATAATATTCTGTCAATTACACGTGTTCACTTTGCTCAGCTGTTCGTTCTCTGTGGGGCCTTCCTTGGGTTGCTTCTGTGGAAACTTTTATGAGGAGGGGAGTGTAACTGTCTCTCCCAGCTCCTTTGCTTTGTGTCGTTCTTCTGAGTCCATCAGAAGTACACTTGTTAGCCACTTGCAGTTTTGGAGGACTCTGCCCACCGTCTGCCTCTGTACCAGCTGGGCACAGGCAGTCCAGCCCTTCACATCTCCAGCACTAGCTCTGCTTTGTCGTTCTGACCGGAGACATGGGTTTTGAGGGGAGCTGGAGTTTTCATTGTTGTTGGTGGTAGTGTTTTGAGACAGCGTTTCACTCTGCAGCCTAGGCTAGCTCTGAGCTGGGCGGCGGTGGTGGTGTACACCTTTAATCCCAGCACTGAGAAGGCAGAAGCAGGCGAATCTCTGTGAGCTCAAGGCCAGCCTGGTCTGCAGAGGGAGTCCAGGACAAACAGAGAACTGTTACACAGAGAAACCCTGTCACAAAAACAAAACAAACAAACAAAAAACCCAACAACACAAAACAAACAAAAAACAGAAAGGAAAAACAAAAAAAGAAACTCACTCTGTAGCCTAGGCTCGACTAAAACTCAGAGGAGTCCTGCTACCTCAGTTTCCCCACAGCTGTGATTATGGATACAAAGCACCATGCTCAGCTCTTGGTGTGGATTTGATCTGCATTTCCGCCTTATAGTGCTGTTGCCCTTCTCATGTGCTGGCCAGCCCTCTGTTGTCGCTGGAGAAAAGAATATTCACCCTGTGCCCACATTTTAACCAGTGTCCACTTTCTTGTCCCTTCGGCATCCCTTTAGGACTGTGCTCCTGGGTACCACAGAGGGAAGCTTCCGGAAAGTGGTGGCAGGGGACCCCGCCCTCTGCTGGCTCCTTGTGTGC
Organism: Acomys percivali; assembly: GCA_907169655.1. NCBI lineage: Eukaryota > Metazoa > Chordata > Mammalia > Rodentia > Muridae > Acomys > Acomys percivali. The sequence continues at coordinate 4,715,470 of OU015743.1, read as the reverse complement.
CCTGCAGTTGCAACAACCACAGTGATGTCTGTGACCCTGAAACTGGGCAGTGTCTGGTATGTTTGCTTGTGTGGGGACTGACCTAAGTTTGCAGTGTTGTCAGTGTGACTTGAAGAAGGAGGCCAGGGACCAGGCAGGCCTTCCAGGAGGTCCTTGCCACATACTGGCTCCTGCCCTCTCTGTTCAGAAGGCACCAATGCCTCCTCCCCTCTTGCCACTGGCCACTGGGAAACCAGCCAGTGTTGTTTCTTCATCTTGCTCAGCAACTGATGCATCCCCAACTTTTGTCGTCACTAGCCGGGTCATTTCTCTGCCACTCTGTGGGGTAACTCATTCTCCTGAATGACGGCCACCAGGAAGCCAGCATCCACTGTCCGTGAGGGGAAGTGCTTCACGCTGGACTTGACAGTCGCAGTGCAGCACTTGGGCTGTTTCCATCCTGTCTCCCCAGCTAGTACATGGCTCTTGTCTGCATCCTGCTTTGTTAGTGAAACAAGTATTCATGACAGTCCATTTCTGAAGAGGTTGCAATGCTCCCTATGAAAGGAGACCCATTTGAGAGGCCAAATGAACTCTTAATAAAACCTATCTTTATCAGTTGAAATAAGAAAAAAAAAATTAAAACAATAACACTCAATTTTTTTTCTAGTTGCAAAGAGTAAAATGTAGTATATATGTATAAAAGAGTATAAATGTATACATGTAGATATTTTAAAATATTTATTTTGTGATGATTTCTTGCTCTGTCTTTTCTTGATGCCATGGGCAAAAGGCAGAGCACTCATGGCAGCCTGCTCAGGGACTCCTGGCTTTGATGGTGACAGCCTACTCAGGGACTCCTAGCTTTGATGGTGACAGCCTGCTCAGGGACTCCCGGCTTTGCTGCCTCTCCAGCTCAGCTACATCATAGGCAGTGCTCTGTGCACAGGAGCAGAGCAAATACCGGGGGACTGAATAGCACAGATTGTAAATAGAATTGGTGCTGAAAACTGCTTGCACTTTGAGCTTACACATACATTTTTATACGACTTTGTAATAGAGATCTGTGGTTCAACTAATGGCACACAGCTTTAACTGATGTTTATTTGGTTGTTGCAAGCATCTGTTGGTGGCGCTCTCTGACCACAGGTTCCCTCCCTCCGAGCTTTGCTTCCTAAGTCACCTGTTCATTGTCTTCTGCCACTTCAACTCCCTACACGTGAATACTGAGCCCTGGAATAGTTACTTCTCTGTCGCTGTGATGAAACAAAGGGGGAGAGTTGAATTTGAATTCTGGTTGAAGAGGGAGAGTCCATGTGGCCAAGAAGTCCTGGCAGCAGGTGGCCAGAACAGGAAGCCGAGAGATCACATGTCAGCTGTACACAGGAAGCAGGGAGCTAACTGGAAGTGGGACGAGACTATAAACCCTCCCAGGCCACCCCCAGTAACTTTCCTCCTCCAGCGAGACTCCATGTTCTAAAACTTCCCCTTACGTGGTGCCACCAGCTGGGACCAAGCACCCGAACGCTTAAGATTTTATTCATTTAAACCACATCAAGCCCTGACTGGTAGGTGGCCACACCACTGGGCTTCCATCTAGGTTAGATCTGCCTTGTGAGTCTTGACTGCTTTTGGGCGCTGAGTCTGTCTTCCTCCTGTAGAATGTATTAGCAGTTTCTAGGCTGCATAGCATGACATAGTCTTATGGTGAATAAAGGCTGCAGATCTGGAAAGGCTTCCAGGGTTTATGAAGTATGAGGAAAGATGCCCCATGGTCGTTGAGAACTAAAGGGCAGCTAGCCGACATAAAGCGTGATGGGTTATATTGATGTTAGTGAGAACCGTGCCTGACTGCTTCCTTTGCTCATCTCTTCCTTTGAAATGTGGAACTTCAGAATTGCAGTGACCACACGGCTGGTGACCACTGTGAGCTGTGCGCCCCTGGGTACTATGGGAAGGTGACTGGCTTGGCTGGAGACTGTACCCCATGCACCTGTCCTCAGAGACCCCCTTTCAGGTGAGCCTGTGCTGGGGCAGCAGGGCACAGCAGCTCCATTCACCACAGCGGAGGCTGCTTCCATGCTGAGCCTCGCTTTCCTGGGTCTCTGTTACTGCTGTCCCTGTGTGTGCGGGGGTGGGGGGCTGAGGGTAGGGGTGGGGTGGGGGGGGGGGGGGGGGGGGTGGGGGGGGTGGTTAAACGCTTGTGTGACAGGAAGGAGAGCATCTCACGGGTGTTTGAACGGGATCTTTACAAAAGGAAAGCGTCATGTTGGTCTTGAGTGTTAGAATGGAACCATAAAAATAGTCTGTGGGGATTTTTTTTTTTTTTCGAGACAGGGTTTCTCTGTGTAGCCTTGGCTGTCCTGGACTCCCTTTGTAGACCAGGCTGGCTTTGAACTCACAGCGATCTGCCTGCCTCTGCCTCCCGAGTGCTGAGATTAAAGGCGTGAGCCACCACCACCCGGCTGGGATTTTTTTTTTTTTAAGAATAATTTTAGCTCTCGGCTATGTTTCCGGCTATGTAGTCCAGTTCATATTCAATGTAACAGAATAGGGGTTGTGTATGCGTGTGCTTAGAATGAAACATACAAGCACTGAGAAAAGATAACACAGCATATAACTGTCAGTTAATAGCTTGTTTGGTGGCCGTGGCACCGCCTATGCTATTGAATAGGTAATGTGGCACCATTTTGAAAAAAAAATGTATATTCGAGTGGCTATGTGCACCCAGAGAAGTGTGTGCATGGATGTTTCACCACCCACTTTGCATATTTGTACACTTCTTGGGTATTTCTTCCATCAAAAAAAAAAAAAAGTTAATTATCCCCCAAATGCTTAGTAATGATCTATGAGGCACGAAAATGAACAAATTTGAAAGGCCTCAGACCGCTTGGTTTTTATTTTTAATATATTTGTGTTTCCTTGAAGTCTGCCTCATTATTTAAGGAGAGGGATGTTAGAGGTGGTGCAGAGCAGGTAACTCACCCAGTGGACATCCAGCTAGGAACCACCCCTGAGATTTCCTGCTAGGTTTGGGTGAGATTTCAGCGCTTTGCAGTTACCTACTTCTGCCTCCAGGTGGCGCAGAGGGTGTGGCAAAAGACTAGCCAAAAGCTGCCATTAGACAGCTGTATCAGTGCAGTCAGCAGGTCACTTCCATGTCCCGCCAGAGCTCGGCTTCTCTGTGGCTTGTCCTCTCTGCTCATCATCATAGCCTGTGGAGCTGTATGAACCAGCAACACCTGCATCGTCAATTTTGTCATTGCCTGATAAACACGACAACTCTGCCTCTCAGAATAAGACCCCCTTTGATTTGGAAAGCTTTCTTATGTAGCTAGTTGTAATCCCTGAGCCCAATCTACTTCACTCTCGCCTGACGCCATCTTGTGGCATCTTCAAATGCTTTGTGCATCCCTCACATTTCTTTCATCCTGCAGATTTTAAGCGCTAGCTTATTTAAATCACACGCAGTGCGATCACGCAGCATTTAGAACAGTGATGACGAATAAGTACTTTAAGAGAGACTTGAAGCTAATATCCAGAATTTTCTGGGGAAAAAAAACCACATTTCTTTCAGCTTCAGCCCTACTTGCCACGTGGAAGGTGACAGCGATTTCCGGTGTGATGCCTGCATCCCTGGCTATGAAGGGCAGTACTGTGAGAGGTATGCAGCTGAGCAGCCACAAATAGACAGGGACATACACTCCTTTTATATCATATGGGGTACGGTTACGACAGCAGCCTAGGAGTCACTACAAATGTGTGTGTTTGTAAGGTGGGGGGAACCACATTGCTACCCCATAGCAAGGTTCTGCATTCACTTGGCACAGAGGGCGAGTGCCTCCGGGCAGAGCTGGTGTATGCATTCCTGGTGGGTACAGAGTGCCCTGTCTATGGCCGCTCTCTTCTCTTCCGTAGGTGCTCTGTGGGCTACCACGGCAACCCTCGAGCAACGGGTGGCAGCTGCCAGGAGTGCGACTGCAGCCCCCAAGGCTCTGTCCACAGTGACTGTGACCGAGCATCTGGGCAGTGTGTTTGCAAGCCAGGCGCTACGGGGCTCCGCTGTGAGGAATGCCTGCCGAGACACATCCTGATGGAGAGCGACTGTGTTTGTAGGTGATTCTCCTGTGTGTGTCTAAAGTTGGGGTTTCCTCGATGAGGAAGGACCCAGCTATTGCACCCGCAGGGTCGGGGGATACCACAAATCTCACTATGCCTTGCCTTGTATTGAGTGTATGTTGCGTACTGAGCCTATGTTGCTGTTGAACCTTTAGTTGTGTGTGAATAAGCCAAGGCTTGTAATCCAGCACAGGCTGGCTTCAAGCATCACAGTTGGCCTCACCTTCCTACCATGTACTGACCGGAACTACACCCAGTGAATAATTTTGACTACATAATTCAGCCGGATCAGCAGTTCCTTTGTGGAAACCAAGCATCATGGAAGTCAGCATGGAAGATGGAATATCCCTGTGGGGCTGTCATTCATATTGCTCGGGCCTCTTTAGTTCTGATAGATGTCTTTGCCGAGGGCAAGAGAAAGTCACTCTGGGATGTCTTCCTGGTGCATCATGGCGGGGCGGGGTAACAGAGGAGGTGGTATCCCATGATACTCACTAGAAAAGGGTTTTACTTCTGTTTCTGTGTTTGTGATAAGCAAATGCACCTCCTTTGTGTTCTCCACTGCACTCTGCACTTGAGGAGGAAGTGCGGGAACACTCAGGCAGTGGAGACAGGGACTCCCAGTTAAGATGAGTGACAGCACTCTAAAGATTCAAGTGGTATGAAGGACTGCATGACACCTAGGCCTCTTTCAGGGCTCTTCTGTTCTTGTCTTTGTGACCCCGAGGACGTGACTTTGCCTCAGTCGCCCTTTGAGAATTGCAGCTCCCCCATGGCTGGAGTGAGAGTGAGATTTGTGTGATCCATGGGGCTCTCATGTGTGTGTCTCTTTACAACACCGTGGCTTGTGTGGCTCAGGGACCCACGCCTTTACAGCACCATGGCTTGTGTGGCTCCGGGGTCTGTGCCTGTTTGCATTAGCTTTTGTTTTCTCCCCATTTTCTCCTCAAGCTTGTGATGATGAATGTGTGGGTGCCTTGCTGAACGACCTGGATACTGTTGGTGATGCCATACTGTCTCTGAACCTCACCGGTGCTTTCCCTGCTCCATATGGAATTTTGTCAAATCTGGAAAATGCAACTAAATATTTCCAGGTAGGCACTAGGGATATAGAGGTGGCAGATAGAAACCTTTTTCACCGAGAGAGAAGCAGTATGGGGGATGGTCACTTGTGCCGCATGGGTGGCCAGGGACAGTGACCTCATCCCACATCTCACTGGGGTCTCTGGGGAATTTCTTCACAGAGAGCTCCTTGGACACTCTGCCCACAAACTTTGTCCCACCTTCTGGAATTAGGTGTCACCTCTCTTTTCTCTTTGGCACACCTTTGGATATTTGAAAAGGCTGTCTAAATACAAATACTAAAAATAAACCTGGACCATATCTTTTTTTTTTTTTTTTCAAGGCAGGGTTTCTCTGTGTAGCCTTGACTGCCCTGGACTTGCTTTGTAGACCAGGCTGGCCTCAAACTCACAGTGATCCGCCTGCCTCTACTTCCCAAGTGCTGGGATTAAAGGCGTGCGCCACCACCGCCAGGCTAATGGACCATATCTTCTTTAGTATTAATTTATGCCTAAGGTGAGCCATCTTCTGGTACATGTTGTTATTTTTAATTGGAGTTCCAAAACATTAAAAATAGTCTTCTTCCTTGGCTGAGTATTAAAATCTCCAAGGATCAGTCCTTGCTTTGTGTTTTATCAAAATATCTGGTCAAAAAGAGAGGAAAGTTAAGCAAACTGACTCATAGACAGACCCTTCTCTGGGATGTTTATAATTGGAAAAAAATATTGCTAGATCATACCTTTTAACTCCACATTACACTTTAAAATAATCTTTCCACTGTGTCACGCAGTAAGATCGAGGATGGTCATTACTTAGTGCTATTTTATAGATAGAAGCTTTCCTAGTGTGTGCTTGCTCACTCCTACAACACACTCACATGCTCACTCTCACACTCATACAGGCACATGTACACAATCACATGCACACATTCATAAGTTCACACTTACACATTCACATGCTCACATTCACATGCTCACCCTCACTTAGACAAACTCACATGCACATACTCATACCTTCATGCTCACATTCTCATGCTCACATACATATACTCACATGTATGTACTCACATGCTTACACCCACACACTCACATGTTTATACTCAGATACTCACATGCTCACACACACTTACACACACTCACATGCACATACTCACACACTCACATGCTCACACACACTCACATGCACA
>OU015743.1:4696139-4709114 GCA_907169655.1 Acomys percivali | reverse complement strand
ATGCACATACTCACACACTCACATGCTCACACACACTCACATGCACACACTCACATGCACACTCACATGCTCACACACACTCACATGCTCACATACACACACTCACACTGAGGAGGTACTGAGGAGGAGCTGATGAACTCTAGGAAATAGTTTTATAATAGTTCCTATCAAATAGCAAAGTGTCCTTTTAAAAGATGGGTGATTCTCCACTCATTAAGACAATTCTACTAACAAAAGGAAGAGATATTTGCATTTCTATTCTAGCCATGATATACACGATCAGTAAGCAATGTGCTCTGCCACTTAGGTCCCAGGGATATAACTGTATTTTGAACTTATTAAGGGAAGTGAACAGCTGGTCCAGATTTTAACTAACCTTGAACGGTTTGTTCTAATTGACCAACCCCCATCCACCCCTCACAATGCTTTGTGCTCCTATCCAGTGCTCTCAGGAATGCGAACAGAATTGTTTCTGTTTTTAGCAAGAGAGTGAAATTGGGCAAGGTACATACGCACGTCCTAAGCAGTAATGTAATGTCACAGCACTACAAAACAAGTTCAGACATGAGAGTGCCAGGATGAATTAAGCACTTCATTAGACATAATTTTACAGACCTTTTCTTCTTGAACACATTTTAATTTTAGTCTAGTAAGCACTTTCTCATGTACTGACAATTAAAGTTAATGTTTATAACTTTGAAACTCAAATAAAACCATATTTATTCTACAAACACCACCTGTCTCAGACTCTGCTTAATGGACCAGAGTTTGAATTTATGTCTGTGTGGGATCAATGCAAGAAAGTGGCAGGTGGGGCGATGTTGCTGTAGTCAAAGGCTGATGATGACTGAGCTTGAGCCCTTTTGCATTTAAGTAATTTTTAAATGAAATTAGAACGTCTTTCTGTGAACCAAAAGGCGATTAGCCCATGGTTCTCGGAAGAACGGAACACTTAAAATGTGGCACAGTAAATAATATAACAGCTCTTGTTTTGTCTTTCTTAGAGGTATTTAATAAAAGAAAATGCTAAGAAGATTCGGGCAGAAATCCAGCTTGAAGGTGTCTCGAAACAAACAGAAAATCTACAAAAGGAGGTAAGTTCTCTGCAAAAAATGACCCAGCTCCCACCGGCCTCCAGGCACAGGCCTTGGGAGCCTTTGGGTCCCACCTGGCAGCTTCTGGCTGGAGCTTCTGATTAGCTGAGCTCCAGACGCCATCCCTGCAGGGTTCTTAGCCTGTTTAGCCTGTGAGCTGTCCACTGCAGTGGGTGGGCAAAGGGTCCTGACTGATCCCTGCAGCCACGCCCACGCGTGCTGAGGAAGAACGGGGCCATTGCCTGGCTGCTTGCCCTTCCTTTAACCTAAGTGGAACTGAGCTTTCTTCCTCCCCCTCAACTCAGTCTGTCATGGAGTTTGGGAGGAGCCCCAGGCCACCAGTAAAAGCTAGCGAGCTTCATTCAGCTTCCTGGGGAGAGCGGGCAGTGTGTCCGCTAAGGAGTCCTTCCTCTTCTAATTCAGTGACACGTGACTACAGTTCAGACCTTTCACAATACAGTAGCGGCTCTCAACCTGTGGGTCTCACAACTCTTTCACAGGGGTCACCTAAGACCGTTGGGAAACACAGATACTTACATGACAGTTCATAACAGTAGCAAAGTTACAGCTATGAAGTAGCGACAAGAAATAATTTAAGTTTTGCAATAATTTCACCACAACATGAGAAACTGTATTAAAGGGTGGCAGGCAGCATTAGGAAGGCTGAGAACCACCACAATACGGACAGTGGGAAGGGCCTTGCTTTGCTAGTCATTTAGACTGCTTATAAAAAGTAAGCTATCTTTCCTCTCGTGTCTAAAGTGAGCTCAGTATCCATCTAGTCAAATGTGCACCCAGAAATATTAGCCTTGGTTTGTACGACAGCGTGTATATTAATGTTCTAGATGTGTTTTGTCACTTTAAGGAGGTGACAGGTAGAGCTCAGATAACTTGAGGAATATTGAACCTTACTAACCTGCTCCCTCACTGTCGGTCAGCTCACCAGAGTGTTAGCAAGCAGCCAGCAGGTGAACAAGGCAGTGGAAATGACCGTCAACGAGAGCCAAGCCCTGGCCAAGTTCGCTGAGCAGCTGCACGCAGACACCAAAGGTAGCATGGGCGGGCTGTCCTCTGAGGACGTTGTGCTTATTTGATAGTAAGAGTCATGGTCACCTCCTGAAGTGTGTGCACAGTGTTGGGCTGGGCTTCCTAGTGCCAAGGGCCTGGAATGTGCCACAGCACGGGATCCTGCAATGCCCAGGTCACAGGCTTGTGCTGACATGCTCTCCTTAGCACAATACGCATTTCCATTTTTATTTTCTGTACTGTGCCTGACCCTTGGAGCCTCCTTGTGTGGTCGCACCAAGGCTGAAGTGCTGTGTGCATGCCCACTTACCCACAAGGGAGTGGACAGCACTTGGGGCTTCTGTTTGATGCCAGAAGGCACCACTGTTTTCGAGCAACTCTGCCACTCCACAGTTGGGTTGCACACGCCTTCTAGCATGCTGCTTTCAGTTCCCTGACAAAGTACAGGGCATCGTGCCAGCGAGACTTTGTGGGGAATGTGCTAGAAAAGGGGCAGGACAAGAAGCGCTCAGTGAACGAGTGGTATCAAGTAGAAACTGCTTCACGCAGGAAATATTTGCTGAGAAGTCTGTATCTACCCAGGCACAAGGCAGCACGATGGTGACACACTGAACGCAGAGCCAGTCCTCGTGGGTTTGTGCGCACGGAAGGACACTAGCATTTAAAAAGCCAGGAACTTTAAGATAGGGGATGTCCAGAGAGTGCTTGGGTGCACAGGGTGCTTAGAGGTCCAACCTAGTGTAGCTATTCAGAGCAATTCTCACCAAAGAACATTCTACACTCTCTACTGCCTCCCATCTACCTTGAAGAGACTCATTCGGTAGCAAATCTTCTTTGTAGAAATCATGGAAAAGGTGGCATCGTTGAACCAGACGGCGCTTGAAGATTTGCAGCCTCCTGTTTCTGCGCTGCAGGGCATGCATCAGAACATTTCCTCTCTGCTGGGATTTATAAAGAGAAGGGATTTTACAGAGCAGCACCGAAGTGCCACCCTGGAGCTCAAGTAAGTCCCGAGCACTGTCCAAATGCCACTGGTGAGAGCCAGGCGTTTAGATGCTGGGGAGGGAAGTGGCGGTAAAAAACGGTCCCTGGAAATTAGTACCACACGAGAGAAGAGAGGCCCAGCTCCCCAGGAAATGAGGAGACAGGTACCCGCCCCTCCAAATATAGGAAGCGAAGCAGTGAAGCCAGTACAACCATCTCTGGCACTGTGCAGTAAGCTTGGCGTTTCCCTGTGGCTCTAGAGTAATTTTACCTCCTATGAACTGAATAGCCTGGAGAATTGCTACTTTAGGTCAAGGACAAGGTCATTTGTCAAGAAGAGAATAAAGTAGGCCATCCAGACCATAAGCTCTGGGACAGACAGATACTGTCAGAATTGCTGAGCTTGGTCACGTATGCCCTGATGGAACCGCACAGGATGAGGCCCCAGAGAACGCATGCACACAGAGTCGGAGCTGGAGAGTCCCTTCCTGGCCCTCTGTTAGGGTTTTCACAGTTAGTAGCTGGTGCTGGTTTTCTGTCCCACAGGGTGAGGCTGTTCTGATCAATCACTAAAGCTCTGTCCTTTCTGGTAATGTTTGAAGTGTTTGTAAACTTTGTTACTATAAGCTGTCGTGCGATGGACGTCTTCAGCAGGCATTGTCAGTTATTTTTCCATATTCCTATGTGTTTTAATATTAAATATTTATAGCATAAGTTTTCCTTTCCCTCCCCTCCCTCCTCCCCTGTCCTCCCTCTTCCTTCCCCCTCCCTACCCTCCTCCCCTTGCTCTCCTTTCCCTTCCTTTCCTTATCCTCTTCCTCTTTTTCCTTCTCCTTTGAGACAGGATCTCTCACTCTGTAGCCCTGCTTGTCTAAACCTTCAACTTTCCCTGCCTCATCCTCCTGAAACCAGGGAGTGCAGTGTATACCCCCACATGCAGATTAGGCCCCTCCTTTCTGCATTTCAGGGTGTTATCTCACCAGAGTGGACAGTAGGATCCAGGTTCTTTAGGCAAATCGCCTGCACTTTGAGGCTGCCTAATGCTCATTTTCAGATCACTCCCACAAGAACACTAATGTAAAGTCCTGTACACTTTCCCTGGCAGCACACATATGGGGCTTATACCTCCTTCTGTCTTTGAACACGTTTCGTGACCTGTTGCTTTGATTGAGTAGAGCCTAAAAAGAAAGGCTTGTGGTGGTGGGATAGGGTTTGGAATAAAGTCTTGTGATCTAGAAACTAGAATGTTGGTTCAGAGAGCCTAGAGAGACCCCAGGAAAACGGGACTAGATGCTATGAAGGCAGCAAGATGCTAGAGCAGGTAACAAGGGCACAGAGTGACCATCTGCCAGCAAGAGCGTTGGCCCCGCTGCCTGCTGCTTCCCCAGGTAGGACAGGATCCGTGCCTATGAAGGAGCTTATTAAAGATGCAAATTCCCAGACTGGCAGCCCTGGGACTTAGGGTCATTCTGTGGCCCCCACCGCCACATAATCACCCTGCAATGGCCAGTCCCTTGGAAACTCAACAGAAAGGTTTGAGCCCCAGGTCCCTACATGGTACCAGGAGTTGGGGATACCCAGAGAAACAGTAGAGCTGGTGCCCCCAGAACTTCTATACCACTTAGGAAACATTTATTTTAGAGTTTCTATCTGAAGCAAGGCAGAGAAGGCAGGGCCAGGCCCTCTGCCTACCCTGGTCCTGAGTTCCCGCTGGCTGGGTCCTCTTTTTGTTTAGAATAAAGTTGTCAGTCAGACTCTATGTTTCTCTCTTCTTTCTATGATGAAGGGGACTTTTAAATGGTAGAGGAGCTCAAAATGTATTTTCTAGACTCTACTTTCTAGTGTCCATAAATGGAATCCATCATCCAATGTCATGGCCTATATTTTGGAATTATCATCATATTACCAGTTATAACTATTATAAAATTCATGGTTGATGCTTGAGCCTGGGTAAACAGGTTTGACACATACACCAGCCATTTGCATGGTACGTTAGGCCACTACCACCTTCAGGGGCTCACTGTAATTCCTAGGATTTGAAGTGAAATTGAATTTATAGCTAAGTTTGTTTAAGGGTGTCCAGCCAGATAAGTGTATAGCCTGATAGGAAAAGGGATGGGAGGAGTTGCCAGGATGCATGGGAAGGAAGGCAGGAGAGGTTCCCTAGGACCTGTTTCCCCACAAGAGAAGACACAGTGTGGGTGATATTTCTGCCTGGGGAAGCCATTAGCAGCTCAGCATCTGTGGGGTTTGCTGGGGGCTGGGCACACATAGTGCATCTGAATGCCAGATTTCACGCAGGAAAGCAGGTGCGTGTCCTAAATCACCTTGCTTGCACAGTTGAGCCGCTTATCAGTTGGAGAAGTGCTGCGGCAGTACTTACAGCCTTGCCTACCAGCCTCTCTGAAGACAGCTGACTCCAGCTGGCCCTGTGAACTCCTCTCCACACACTGCAGCTCATCACCAGCAGCTGTAATGAACCGTTCTCCATGGTGGTGTCCCCAGGCCTATTCAAAGATAACTTCAGTACAGAAATGTGTTCTGTGACAGATGAATGTGGGATCTGCCACATGTACAAGATGGGACAGTTGTTAACTTTGGGCCTTCCCATCTTAGTACACTGACGTGCATGGAGAGTTTCCAGAAGACTGAGGGGTAGACCTAAGCGTGCTGTCCTTGTGGAATCGGCAATCATGGGATTGCAAAGAGCAGCCATCTTTGGGAAAGTGCTTATCCTGTGCAACTTTGCAAGAAGCTAAATATGGCATTGTTGATCCAGGTCACATGATTGAGGCCACCGATGACATTTAGAAAGGAATAGAAAGTCTTCTCTGTCTTCTGCCAGGCACAGTAACACATGCCTTTGATTATAGCACTGGGGAGGCAGAGCTTTGTCTACTTAGTGAGTTCCAGGCCAGCCAGGGCAACATAGTAAGATCTCAAAAAATGAATATATAACAATAAGAATAACAATTCTTTTGATTTCCTAAAGCGTGTGTTTATTAATGATGCAAATTGTATCTTTTAAGCAATTTGTACTTCAAAGGTTTTATAAAAACTGTTCAATTGGCATAAGAAAAACTTTATCCACCCTGAAAATAAGTTGCCGTTTCTTTCAGTTCCTTCCCCAGTGACAGATAGCAGTTGCCACCTTTTACATAGAATATAGTTCCAGTTTTCCTAGTCCAGCTTCGATGAGGCCATTTATTTTAATTTCTTGACTAAAATGTGTATAAGTTTGTGACTAAAGGCACTTCGTTAACCAGGCAAACAGTGAGTCCTGCTGTAACCGTAGCTGTCTTAAAAAATCCTGTTCCCAGTCAAGGGCTGGGGCGATGGCCTACTGGGGGGAAAGGTCAGCTGTGTGTCCTGGTCAGGATTACCGTGGCTGTGATGAAACACTGTGACCAAAAGCAGGTTGGGGAGGAAAGGGTTTATTTGGCTTATGCTTCCACATCCCTGCAGGAAGTTAAGACAGGAACTCAAGCAGGGCAGGAACCTGGAGGCAGGAGCTGATGCAGAGGCCGTGGAGGGGCCTGCCTACTGGTTTGCTCCTCATGGCTTGTTCAGCCTGCTTTCTTATAGAAGCTATGAACGTGTAAAAAATCTCTCATTAGAATTTCAAGACCCAAGCTTTTATTTGTATTTCCTTCCTAAGCGACTCATTTCTATTTACCAGGGCCGCTGAAGATTTATTGTCACGAATTCAGAAGAAGTTCCAGAAGCCTTGGGAAAAGCTGAAAGCCTTAAAGGGAGAGGCCAGCAGCCTCCTTTCGAATCACACGGATGAACTGCAGGCTGCAGAGGAGCTCCTGAGGGAAGCGGAGACTAAGGCCCGGGAGAGCAGCCTCCTGGTGCTCCTTGCCAAGGCCAACCTGAAAGAATTCAGCGTGAGTCTCAGCAGCTCCATCCTTTTCCATTAGGAGGGTAACTGACTAGGGCCTGTTTGTAAATATCGCCAAGTTTAGCTCCAGGCAGAGTTAAGCTGGCTTCTGGCTTCAGCAGGTGGCACTCTGGGCCAAAGTAAGGTGCTAATGTGCTGTCATGGGATAGCCTTAATTGATGATTTTGCCACAGGAGAAAAAGCTGCGTGTTCAAGAAGAACAAAATTTGACCTCAGAGCTCATTGCCAAAGGAAGAGAATGGGTAGATGGTGCCAGCACTCACACGGCTACTGCACAAGGCAGCCTAACAGTAAGCTACAATCTGGACAGCCATGCCACGGGGTCTTCGCCTACATGTACGCATGTGTGCTGGTAGATAAGTACACGTATGTTTACATCTTAACTTCCCCATGTAGCAGCTGGACCATCACCAAGATGAACTCCTCATGTGGACTAGTAAACTCAGGAGCCACGTGGATGAGCTGGTCATGCAGATGTCCAAACGAAGGGCTCGTGACCTTGTGCACAGCGCAGAGCACCATGCCTCTGAGCTGCAGAGCCTGGCAGGAGCTCTGGACAGGTGAGGGTGCATGGTTTTCATAATCCAGGAAGCACTTGCTGACCCTGGGGTCAGTGTGAAGATGGCCATTTTGGTTAGTGTTGAATCACTTTGATACTGTACCTGTGTGCACAAACATGCATGCCTCTGCTTGGGTGTGCGTGTACACATACATGCATGTGCATTTAAGTGGATATGCTTGTGGAAGCCATAGCACAACCTTTGATGTCACTCCTCGGATGCTCCGCACATATTTTAAAAAGTCTCTTGTTCACCATGCAGGCTAGGCTAGCTGGCTAGTAAGCCCCGTCTGTCTCAGGCTCCCTAGCACTGGGATTACAAGCCACCATGCTTGGCTTCTTTTTTTTTTTTTTTTTTTTTTTTCACATGGCTTCTGGCAAGAGAATGTAAGATACTCACGCTTTCAAAGTCCTCTCCCCACTGCACTTTTATCCCGTCATGTAAAAATGAGAGTGCTATTTTACTTGTGTGGCAAGTCCGATTCCTTCCTGTGTCTGCCAGCTTACTTTACCATAGGCATGCATGTATGCTGGGAAATGCAACCATGCTAGGCTACTAAGGTGTCATGAGAACCTGCAGTGCCTGAGTGCTTTGCATGAGGATTGCACCGCGTTCCCTATAGGTCATGTGTTCTTGGAGTCCGTGGGTCAAACGGAGGAAGTGGCTGCCTGCATTGTATATGCTGATGACTCTTTGCTGAGGGATACCATGTCTAATCATTGTCTCCTGCCTGGTGGTCTAGCTTGTCATATAGTTATTTTTTCAAATGAGTGTATATGTGTGCGTGTATGTATGTGTCACAGTATGTGTTTGTGTGTGTGACAATGTGTGCTTGTGTGTGTGCCACAGTGTATGCTGGGGTATGTGTGTGTGCTTTTGTGTTTGTGTGGCAGTGTGTGTCGGTTTGTGTGTGTGTATGGCACAATGTATGCTTGTATGTGTTACAGTGTGTGCTTGTGTGTGGCACAGTGTGTGTTCGTGTGTATGTGTATGTGACAATGTGTGCTTGTGTCTGTGTGTGGTGTGTGTGTGGCACAGTGTGTGTTGGTGCCCACAGAGGCTAGAAGAGGGTATCAAATCCCAAGGAGCTAAAGTTACAGGCTGTTGTGAGCTGCCCCACATGGGTGTTGGCACCTGACCTTGGGCTCTTAGTGGTTACTTAAGCCACCCTTCAGCCACTGTCACAAACTTACTTTAACTAATGGTCCTATTGTTGGCTCACCCTGTCCTTGTCCTGTTGCAAACAAAGCATAACTCAGGCCAATGTGGTTCAGAGATGGACTTGTACATTGGACTTAGCCTAGGGCACCTCATCATAAACCTTCTTCCTCCTCCTCTGAGAAGGTGACAAAAGTGCTCTGCATTGTGGCTTAGAATCTACAATTCCTTCAAGAATCTTCAGTGATTCTTGTGTACAGCAAATATGGAAACTAATTTTTATGTCTTGGTGATTTTCACTGTGTGTGTGTGTGTGTGTGTGTGTGTGTGTGTTTGTGTGTAATACTGAACTATATCCACAGTCCCTTCCTCTTACTTTTTATCTTGAGACAAAGTCTCACTAAGTTGCTTAGGCTGGCCTTGACCTCACTCTGTAGCCCAGGCTAGCTCTGAATTTGTGACCCTCCTGACTCAGCCTCTTAGTCTAGGCTAGCCGACCTAACTAACTGTGGGATATTAACTGGTGAGTTTGTTTCTTTATCTGTGTTTTAAGGGATGGATGTAAACTTTTCAAGTGTGGTGGCAACACCCCATTGAGAAATAGTGTCATGACAAAAGCAATTAAAAATAACTCGATAGACTATTGCAGTAGTTAGGTGCTGAACTGAATGCTACGAGTACCATGGCAACCAGTCATAGAAGTCGGAGCCAGAACCTCGGCGTCTCTGTATCATCTTCCATCATCCACAGCTGGACTAAAATCTTTATTTTTTAGTGTAAGCGTAGTGAAAGCAAGTCAACATTAAATAACATTATCTTTTTTTTTTTATAAACCATTGACTTTCCCAGTCAGATAGCAACAGAAAATAATTGCTGGTGTCTAGTATGGGGATTGACCAATTCAATAAAGTTGGAGAGAAAATGAAATGATCCCCTCAGCAGGCAAAGGTGTGCCAGTTGTCGCATTTTATTGAGCTAGTGAAACTGCACCCTTGCCAGGTGGAAAACTCATAAAATACTGAATTTTCTGCTGGGCAGAATGAGTTTCAACTCACTGAACTATTTTCCTGTCCTCCTGCAGAAAGCCAGATGAATCTCATGAAATTGGGGTATACCCTTTAGGATCTACCCCAGTACACCCCACTTGTGGTCAGAAAGCTTTCTGAAAATTAACCAATGGGTTGCGGGGGAGAGTATAACCAATGCACGCCTGCAGGGGCACCCCAACACAGCCAGGCACTTAAACATGGATCAAGGAAAGTAGGGGGCAGATGGTAGGAACTGATAGCATGGCTCTCCATGGGAAATGACCCCCGTCGTGAGCCTCAATGGTAGTTAAAGGCAGTTCTGAGTGACTTCTCAGACGTGACCTCTGTGTGCAGAAGGAAGTGTTGCTTGCTAGTTCTGGCTTCTTCTCTACGAAGAAAGAAACTAGGAGGGCTTTTGAGTGTAGTAGGTACCTACTGTACTCATGACTGGTCCCGCTCATTTCATTATTGCTTTTTTTTTTTTTTTTTTTTTTTTTTTTTTTTAATTAACGTCTGGAAACAATGACTGGATAGGGACTTTGAAAATGTTAGGAACGTGTCCCTGAATGCCACCAGTGCAGCACATGTGCACACCAACATCCAGATGCTGACGGAGGAAGCAGAGAGACTGGCCGCTGACGCTCACAAGGCAGTGAGCGAGAGAAGTGTGGTGAGAAAGATCCGGGGCCTCCCTGTGTGCATCTTCCTCTTCTGTGCCGTGGGAGGGCCTTCTAGAATGGCAGTTCTCAACCTGTTGGAATGAGTCTCAAGAGTCAAGTGACCTTTTCCCAGGGGTCGCCTAAGGCTGCCGGGAGGCGGAGTCACGTGATCATTGTTGATAGCAGGAGCGAAATTACAGCTATAAAGTAACAATAAATAAGGTTATGGTGGTGGTGGTGGTGGTGGTGGTGGTGGTGTCACCACAATGTGAGGAGCTGTACTTTAAAAAGGCCACAGCATTAGGAAGGTTGGAAACTGTAGTTCTAGAAAGTTTTTGAACATACACCCAGTGACTCAAATGTATATTTATCTACATTCTTTTCTGGTGAAGTTTTGTTTGTGGTTTGTTTGTTTGGCTGGGTGGTTGTTTTTCTTTTTCTTTTCTTTTTTTTTTTTTCTTTTTCTCTGACATATCATATGCCCTTTAGCTCCTAAATAATTTTGAGAGAACAGGGTCTCGCTCTGTTGCACAGCCTGACCTTGAACCCCTCACTTGAATTAAAGTGAGTCCCTGCTCCACCCAGACTTCCGAGTAGTTAGGAGCCGTTGCACCACCCCAGTCTAGGTTCTTGGTCATTTTTGCTTCTTTGTGAAGAGTAAAGGCTACAAAGACAAGAGGAAGTCTGCTTCTTCTGACAAAGATGCTGATGCTGTGCTGATGCCCACTTGATATTTCATTTTCCTCACAGCTTTATTGGAACTGGTTGCCTTCTTTGTAGACTATAAAAGGCCTCTGCGTTCTTGTTGTCAGACACTGACATTCACACACACACCCCAGCTCGGAGGTTGGCTTTCTCGCTTGGAGGCTGGCTGGTGCTTTTCTGATGGGGCTGCTGTCTTAGAGGTCACTATGCATGGGTCATTCTGCTTTTCAGATCTCAGAAGCTCTGGTTACGCAGGGGAAAGCAGCCCTGCAGCGCGCCTCCAGATTCCTGAAAGAAAGCACCACTTCCAGGAAGAAGCAGCAAGGTCAGTGTGCATGCGGATGAGTGGGATGGGAGGCCGCACGCTGACGGCATCCTCAGAGGATGCTTTTCCCAGAGCAGGTTGAAGGTGGCCTGTGTCCTTGTGTCCTCAGGGTTGCAATCTCATCTCATCTGAGGGTCACATGATTCTGAGTCTTACTCTAGTGGCATTGCCTACTTGGCTGTGCGAGCGTCTCTGTAGTTACACCTTCATTATGACCAAACTCCAGAGTTACCTGAGTGGGCACTGCCGCCCATTCTGCCTGGTGTGTGTGTGGAATCACTGCTGACGACAGGGCTCCTCTTTTTTTTTTTTTCTCTCAAACTTGCGAGCTTCTTGAAGAAATGCTATATGTGATGTTGCCTTGGTACTTTTCATCTGGCTAGAACTACTGCAGGCCCTTATTGAAATGTTACTGGATTAAATCATAAATGATAAATTCTATTCTATAAACACCCATAAAGTTCAAGGGTCTCAGCATGCACTTTCCTGGGACATGCAAGAGCTTCCAGGAAGCATAACATAAAACATCAAGAAGTTAATCTAAGGAATATGCAGGCATGGGATTTTTCTTAATATGCAAGTATGAGTCTCACATTGGTGCAGGCGGTTTGTAAGGGCAGTACTGCACCCTCCTGGACCTCCATAAACCAGAGGCTGGAGTTTCCCATAGCTATCTGAGCTGAGTACAGAGCCTGCCGTAGCTGTCTGAACAAGGGTTTGGAGCAAGGCAGTTTTGTTTGTTTGTTTGTTTCTGTGTGAACGAGACCACTCAGAACCTCCCTTGGCCTCCGAGTGTTAGATCCTCACAATTCTTGCTCACTAGCTTGGTCATCAACGCTGAGGGGCTTTGGCTTGAGTTTGTTCAGGTAAAGGTCCTTCTAGGCCACTGCTGTGAATGTTTTGGCAATTAAAATTCCATATTTTAATCATCTGCTCAGAATGATAAATGTGGTTTCATATTATGAGCAAACTGTAAAAGTGTATATTACAGGAAGTTGAGACGAGTCCAGATTCAGTAGGTGAAGGGACTAGAGTGACAGGTTGGGGACCACAAAGAGGCAGGCTCACCATTAGCATTTGACAACCTTGAGGAGAAAGGTGGCAAGTTTCAGCGTGGGTAGAAAATTACAGTCTGGTAGAAGAGACAATTTAAACAGGTCTTTACCTCTGTGCTGCTTTATAAATTTAGGCATGAAATTTAAGGACAAGTGCCAATGCGATAGCAAAATAGACCCCCCCCCCCCAAAAAAGATCAAACAACTAAAACCCATGCCCAGTGTCTCTAATGCCAAGAAGTGCTGGAAAAACGCTTGACACTGAGGTGTCTGCAGGAAGCTATGTGTTCTGCAGATGGGGGAGGGGTAAATGGTAACGCTGGCAGCCTAACTGAAAGGGAACGCTTTCTTTCCCCTGCACGTAGGTATTACGTTGAAGATGGATGAGTTGAGAAATTTGACCAGTCGATTTCAGGAGGGAATGGGCAACATCACAAGGCAGACCAACAGCTCCCTCTCGCTGCTTAGAGAGAGTCC
>OU015743.1:4661519-4694507 GCA_907169655.1 Acomys percivali | reverse complement strand
TGTGTACACACAGATGCTGAGAAGGCAGTGTGTGTACACACAGATGCCGAGAAGGCAGTGTGTGTACACACAGATGCCGAGAAGACTGTGTGTGTACACACAGATGCCGAGAAGGAAGTATGTGTGTATATATACAGATGCTGGTGTCAAACTTAGGAAACCATTCAGTAACTACCCATGGATCAATTCACTTATTTCCAGCATAGAGTAATACTCTCAAGAGTGTGTACAGTTGCCACAATGTGGGGTCCTAGCGAAGAAGAGTGTGACCCTGATCTTAGCTCAGTCTTTCTGAAGCTCTCTAGGCAAGGTAAAGGCACTCTAGGCTCGCCAAGTTTCTTCCCTTATAGAAAAGGATGCAGGCTCACATCAGCTCTGGCTTCCCTCTGTTAAATGGACAAAGAAGCATAAGCCAATGTTACAGTTCTAAATGCCATGGCCAGTGTAAATGTAGAAGAGGTGAAATTAATAGAAAATCTGTACATAGATAATTATAAAGCAGAGCCCTATGTAGTGAATAATAGGCACTCTATAGCTATTTACTGAGTGACATAATAAGTACATTCCCCCCCACACACCTGTATTTAACAAATGGTCAGCAAATACTCCCCCATGGATCAGGTAGTGAGTTCATAGTAACACAGTACTAAATCTCAGTGAGTGAGGCAGTTTTCTACATAGATGATGGGCCTTCTGAAAAGTAAAGGGCTGGGGAGATTGCTCAGCTGTTCAAAGTGCTTGGTTCTTGTGGAGTTAGGAACCCAGGACGCAGTGGGTCAGATGGCTCATAACTGCCTGTAACCCTAGCCCCAGGGCCTCTCATGGCCCCTGGGAAGTCTTGCAGTCTCTCTCTTTTCTCTTCCTTGTCCCTCCCTCACCACACCCCTCAACCCCAAAAAAAATTCAGTCGAGTAAATCTTAACACAAACCAAAACCAAAACCAAGAAAAGGTTAGCTCTTCAGAGACACCCATCTATAACCAGGTAAGGAGGGTCGTGAGTGTCAGTTCGAGGCCACCTGGTCAGCAGAGTCCGACACTGCCTCCAAATCAGCAAATAAAAACACAGCTCAACTTAAGTGACTGTCCAGTACCAAAACAGTTTACCGAGTAAAAGAATTTGCATCGTGGTCTGCTACCTCGCCCTGTGAAACCCAAAGCTTTGTGAGCCGTGCACAGCACAAGCAGACGGGCATCTCTGACATCGTGGAGAGCTGCCCCGTGTGTCCCTAAGTCAATGGTTGCTTTCTTCTCCCCGTCAGATCAGAGTGGCTGTGTCTGCAGACAGAGACTGCATCCGCGCCTACCAGCCTCAGATCTCCTCTACCAACTACAACACCTTGACGCTGACCGTGAAGACGCAAGAGCCAGACAACCTCCTCTTCTACCTCGGCAGCAGCACCGGCGTAAGTGAGCGGCCGTGGGTGTGTGGGAATACGGGTGTTTCCTTGGTGGACACTCTGCTGATGACAACATGAACAAAGCCGCGCCCAAACCGCTGAATTCCCCTGCCAAGGATGACCTTTGCTACAACTGCAATATTGAATGTCAAATGCAGAGGTAAAACGTAAGCCAAAGAATCTGAGCTCAGTTCCCAGGTCACACACAAACCTGGGTATCCTGTGTCCAGAGCTAGACAGGCCCAGGGCATCTCTGGGGCTCCCTGACCAGCCTAGCCTAATTAGGTGAACTACAGGTCAGTGAGGGGCCCGGTTTCAAAAGGTAGACAGCACCCAAGGCTTTCTCCTGGCCTCCTCATGAATGTGTGCATACAAACTATGAACTATGCACACATGTGAACTTAGACACACACACACACACACACACACACACATACACACACACACACACACACACACACACACGGACATATACACAGTAAATGCCACAAGAAGGAAAGTGGCATTCCTAAATAATGGCCCCATCTGCCATCTTCTTGGTTACATCATGCCTCTGTGGAACTCCGGTGACTGTCAGATAGCCAGGCTTAGCCAGGTTCTCCCTGCCAAGGCACTGCCTATGGCCCCAGACAGCAAGCTTCCTAGACGTGACACCACTCCTTTGGCTGTCTTCAGAGGGGATGCAACCCCTTGGAAATGTCAGGGAGATGTGGAAAAGTGTATTTATTATCACAGATGTCCTCTGAGGAGACAGGAAGCGAAGCTAACTTGCTTTTGTGGTCCCCATCTTAGTATGCCTTCCACACACCTTTGGTGCCTTCTGAAACAGAAACAAGACAGTACCTTGCCTAATATTCCTGTGGCTTGGTGACAACCCCTTTGTGCATCCCCAGGAATTTCATGGACGCTTAGTGGATGATCAGTCTACAAGGGCAGTCATGTCGGGTCTGCCCTCTGCCTGAGGACTCGCCACGCTCCTGCCCCAGGGTTGCGATGATTTATAGACAGAATAACATGGAAGCATTGTGCTGGCTGTGTAAATAGAAATATTTAACTCACCCCACCTTGTTTCCTGGCCCCCAGCCTGACTTTCTCGCAGTGGAGATGCGGCGGGGGAAAGTGGCCTTTCTCTGGGACCTGGGCTCGGGGTCCGCACGGCTGGAATTCCCAGATGTCTCCATCAATGACAACAGATGGCACAACATCTACATAACAAGGTAGCGGAGTGTGTCCGCCAGCATTGTTCTTCCTTCAGTTGTACCTTATAATGTGTGGTAACACCAGATAATAAACAGGATTTGAGTCATTAGGAAAGTTGGATTGTAAACAAATGATACTGATTTATATTAACTACAGGAATGAGGTTTTTTTAAAATTACAGAACAAACAATCTTTGTTGCAAGAAGCAGGATCAAAAAATGTGTAGCTTAGATTGCTTTTTAATGTTTTATTTTATAAGTATTTGCCTGCATATATGATTATGCACCATGAGTATGCAGTGCCCTCAAAAGCCAGATGAGTGCACTGGGTCCGCAGGAACTGTACCTATAGGTGGTTGAGAGCCACCATGTAGGTGCTAGGAATAGAACCAGGTGCTTTGCAAGAGCAGGCAGTACTCTTAGCCATGGAACCATCTCTGCAAGTGTCTAGATTATTTTAAAATGTTTTCAGAAAGTCCAGATCCAGGTTGACCAGCCTTGTAAAATGGATCCTCCCACTGAAGAGGATTTTGTAAAAAGCAACAGAAAAAGAGAGGAAAAGAGGAGGAAAGGGGGAAAATGTATTTTCTTAAAACTAAAAAAAAACAAAGTCAGATTCTTCTTCCTATTAAAGCCCCTCCCCATAAGTAACTTTATTAAGAATTCTTAAGCAGAACTTTTCTTTTCAGTAATATTGTGGAGTTTTATTGATGGTGCTTGAAATTTTGGCAGTATATTAAAAATGGTTTCATAACAAAAGAAGTAACTTTTCTTCAGATGTGGTTTAGCTCAGTAATGATTTTAAATAAGAGGGGATAGGATGAAATGCCTGTTTCCCAAGAACGACTTAACATAATTTGGGGGAGTAAAGTAGAGGTTGAACGGGCAAGTGTGGAAGCAGGCGGAAGTTGCCCGGGTGAGCCCGGAGTGGCTGGTGTGGCTGTGTATGAAAGGCACGCTTATACACTGATGGCATGATCTGTGCAAAGTTCCTCTTGAAACTCTCTCTGACGCAGGTTTGGAAATGTGGGGTCCCTGAGCGTGAAGGAAACAAGTTCAGCTGAGAAACCACTGGTGAAGACAAGCAAATCTCCTGGGTCGGCGAATGTTCTGGACGTAAATAACTCAACACTCATGTTTGTTGGAGGGCTTGGAGGCCAAATCAAGGTACTATTCTTCGAGTGCATCTGAACAGGTCCCCTGGCTGGTATGCTCAGTGATAAGCATGTCCTCTACAAACCAAAAATTTCTGCCTTTATTAGTTTTCATTTCAGCAGTGGGTCAGCAGAGCTGGGCTGGTTTTTGCCAAGGTTAAAAGGTCATTTTCAGTCATGAAGATGAATACATGAGAAATCAGTGGAGCTGTTTGCCATTTAGGTATCTTTTCCAGCAGAAAGTTAAATACATTTAGAGTAATTTCTGTAAAGTCCCTTTACCTCTCTTCTGATTACAGTGATAATTATGCTAATTAGAGTTTAGCAAGCGTGCACTGTGTTTGCTTCATGGCTACAGCTATTTGGACTGGGTTCAGAGTCCTCAGTTGAGAGGAAGGTCTGTATCCCTCCAGTTACTGCCCCCTCCCCCACCCCGTTGTCTGGTCTGATGACTCAGCTATAGCAGGCTTTCCCTAGAAACCTCAGCAACCGAGCTGATCTTCAGAAGACTGTCCGGAGCTGGGTCCGGTCATGGTACCTGCAATCCCAGCATTCTCAAGGCAGAAACAAGAGATCTGAGCCTGTCGGGCCAGCTTGGGCTACATACATAACAAGACTCCTTTTCAACCCCCTTTCTTAAAGAACAGGAAACAATGCAAAGTGTTTATACTTGGAAGCAAATCCAGTTGTTTCGAGCTGGCCATTTCATTGTGTGTTCTCTTGGAGGTTGACTGGCTGAATTTGAGCTCCCAGGGTAGTTTAGGGAACACACGCCCCTAAGCCATGGATGTGCGTCATGTGTTTGCTTGTGTCTCCCCATCAGAAGTCCCCCGCTGTGAAGGTCACTCACTTTAAGGGCTGCATGGGAGAGGCATTCCTGAACGGCAGATCGATTGGCCTGTGGAATTACATCGAAAGAGAAGGGAAGTGCAATGGCTGCTTTGGAAGGTGATCCACCCTGCTTCTGACCTTTCTCTTAGCTCTGTACTCTAGACTCTCGTAAAAGGTTCTAAGTGGAACCGTGGTTACCTGGCTGTAGGACCAGGTGGACTGACTCCCTCAGACAACCTGGGATTTAATATATGTGTTTCACTGAACACTGAACGAACCAATCAGCTGGCCATTCTTGTTCTATGCTGACCGATATATTGACCGGGTTTCAAACAACGCCAGCTTGGTGGGATATTAATACATGTTC
This sequence comes from Acomys percivali, assembly GCA_907169655.1. Taxonomy (NCBI): domain Eukaryota; kingdom Metazoa; phylum Chordata; class Mammalia; order Rodentia; family Muridae; genus Acomys; species Acomys percivali. The sequence goes on along the minus strand of OU015743.1, from coordinate 4,689,558 downwards.
CTTAAAAAGAAAAAAGGCAGCCAGGTGTGGTGGTACACACCTGTAATCCCAGCACTCGGGAGGCAGAGGCAGGTGGCTCTCTGTAAGAGCAAGGCCAACCTGGTCTACAGAGCAAGTCCAGGACATCCAAGGCTACTCAGAGGAACCCAGTCTTGAAAAACCAAAAGAGTAGGGGAAAAAAATAAAAGAAAGAAAAAGAAAGAAAGAAAGAAAAAGAAAAAAGTAACAGAAGAGAGGCTATTTTGCTCTTAATGTTTGGAAAATGTCAGGTTAGAATATCGAATGTAGCTAGGTGTAGCAGTTTATGCCTTTAATCCTGGCTCTCAGGATATGGAGGCAAGTGGATCTCCGAGTTCCTGGCCAACCACCAACTGGGCTACATAAGACTTTGTTTACACACACACACACACACACACACACACTTTTTCTTTGTTGTGATGTTCCCAGAGCCTTGAATTCACTGCCGGGTATCACTTGTTATTGTGAGGTTGTTAGTGCAGCCTGATATCCTTCACGTTAATGGATATGGTTGCGTTTATACTGCCAACTTAACTGTCGAATTCTTTAATATGACTTCTTATATGTTGCCAGATACTCTTACATAGCAGCGGCTTTTTCCCCTTATAACCAGTCTTCCATCCTTAGAGGGTGTTGTAAGACTGGCCTCTGACTCGAACAGTTGGCACTAAAATGTGGAAGATGTCTTAACTGGCAAGCAGAGTTGGTGTATTGAAAATAGCTGCTGCCATAGCACACAGAGCACACACATGTGCCAGGGGACAGAGGACAGGCCACTGGGATTCCTGAAGGCTCCAGCACTAACATAGGGGAGGCCCCTCTGAGAGCAGGCTCACTCTCCCAGGCCCCAGGTTGGTCCTGCATGTGCCAGGGCCTTTCCGAGTACTAGAGTTACTGATGGATGCACGTGTTGGGCTTTCTTCCTAGTCAGGAGCGCAGGCAGCCTGCCTGCAGCCCAGGGTAGCAAACCTAGGCTGTCTGTAGTGCACATAGGTCTCGCCGTCCTAAAAGATAAGTCCACAGGGGCTCCAGCAGAAGTTCGGGGGGCTGCCGGCGTGGGAGAGCCCAGGAACATGCCATAGATCCCAGGGCCGGGAGACTCACTTCAGTCTTCATTCCCTGGGAATTCATTCCTTCTCACACTCGCCTCAACTGAGCAGGCTGTGAGGAGGGGGAGAAACCAGAAAGACCGACCATTCACGTGCTTGGGACATGAGAACTCCTGGGCTCTGGGTAGGAAGGGACCACACACAGGAAGTCAGGACAGCCTGGGAAGCTTGTTCGAAGTGATCTTCAGATGAGGCCATCTCTTAGCCCTGAACAAGCTAACCGGAGATACCGCCCACCGTCACGGAGCACGTGTTTGTCGTATGCAGCTGCGGTTCCTAAGAACTTTGCATGTGTCAAGTTGTATGCATTTCATCAGAACACTCAGCTGTATCCCCCTAGAGATGAAGGCAGCAGAGATTAGGGAGCTTTGGTAGTCGGTAGCTTGGGGAATGGGGGTTTGACACCTACCTGGTAGTCTGGCTCTAGAGGCTGTTTTTGTCGTCAGAGTAGAGGGCAGCAAGCTGAGTGACTCGGGACTAACACAGACAAGTACAGTGCTTGCCGTACAGGCATGGGGACCTGAGGCCAAATCACTGGAACCCATGAGAAATGGTGCACAACGGTGCACATGTGTAATGCCATCACTCTTGTTGGGACAGAGGAGGCAAAGACAGGAGGATTCCTGGAAGCCCCCGGGCCCAGTAATCTGGAGTATGAAAGAGAGAGAGAGTGAGGGGGGGAGGGCTAAGAGACAGACAGACAGACAGACAGACAGACAGACAGACAGACAGACAGACACAGAGAGGGAGGAGAGAGACACACAGAAAGAGATGAGATCGATCCTCATGTGAGATGGAACAGTGAGGAGCCACATGCAAAGTTTTCCTCTGACATCTGCATATACACTATGGAACCCGTTCTCCTCCCCTCCCTCCCCTCTCCTCCCCTCCCCTCCCTCTCTCCCCTCTGCCCTCCTGAGGCTGGGGTGATATTTCACGGCTTCTGCTTCGCAGCTCCCAGAGTGAAGACTCTTCGTTCCACTTCGACGGAAGTGGGTATGCGGTTGTGGAGAAGACGCTCCGGACCACCGTGACACAGATCATCATCCTCTTCAGCACCTTCTCCCCCAACGGCCTCCTCTTCTACCTGGCCTCAAATGCCACGGTGAGTCCCTCTGCAGCACAGGACCCCCTGTGTGTCTGCGCAGTTCCACTGCCTCGACTTTTCCTCACTGAGGAGAGGTGAAGAAACATCCTCTCACTCCAGAAAGCATGCCCAGTGAGCAGAGCAATGCTTCCAGCATGCCTTGCTCAGAGAGATGAGTCAGGGCGAGCGGGGGTTACTTTGAGGTGAGCGAATGAGGACTTAGCAAAAAGGAAAATGAGTCCCCAAGATGGCCGTAGGACTGAGACGTCTCGCCCCAGCGTGGTGATGCTCCAAAACATCACGTATCCCTTTCAGTCAGTCCTGGTCTTCTTAAGTTCTTCACCACCTAAGTCCACAAGAACTGAGGGAGTCCATACAGTGGGGAGTAGAACACAGAAGCGTGTGCTTGGGTGCAGTCTTGTGTGAGGCTCTCCACATTGTCCAGGGAAACACCAGCAACCTGATCTTGTCATGGTCTCATTCAGGTTGTCATATCTACTGTGAGGACCATGGCAACAGCCATGGTATGGCTTGAGGACAGGGTTCTAAAACCCTGTCCCATTAGGATTTGGCAATATGATATATATATAGATAGATATAGATATAGATATAGATATAGATATAGATATAGATATAGATATAGATATAAATGTATCTTAGTTTCCATAAGCACACAGTGTGCCCTCAGTCAGCACAGGTGTTAATAGTCAAATACTTGCTGTTAAATTCTATTCAAATAATGTCTTGGTCTTCGTGTGACCACAGTGGCCTTGTTTTTAAATTTACTTTTAGTATTATTTTGTGTGGATGAGTGGTTTCTATGTCTGTATGTCTATGCGCCATATGCATGCCTAGTGCCCACTAAGGCCGGAAGAGGTTTTGGATCCCCTGGTAGCAATGGTTGTGAGCCACCGGGTAGGTGCTGGGAATTGAACACAGGTAGTCCACGAGAGTAGCCGGTGCTCTCCACCACTAAGCCACCTCTCCATCCACCACGGCTGCCTCACTTGTATCTCATCTACAGGAATGGTCCCTTTCATCTTGTATGCTGGTCATTTTCAGAAACAGCGCGCTTGTCAATTTAAATAAAAATTACACAAAGATAGTCCACATCTCCTTATAAAATGTGGATTTTGGTTAACAATGGCTAGCAGTTCGTTTAATTCTCAGCAGTAGTCTACAAGGCCACTGGAGACATTTTTTGCTTTCCTGTACCCAGCTATGGGGACAGGCTCAGTTTCCCTAGTTTGACCTTAAAAGGTTACTTGCACCCCTAGCTTGGGTGGGGAAACTCTAGAAATAAGGGCACCTCCGTAGAGATCTCTTCTCCTTCACAGAGGGACTTTCTGTCCATCGAGCTGGTCCGCGGCAGGGTGAAAGTGATGGTGGACCTGGGCTCGGGACCCCTCACTCTCATGACAGACAGGCGGTACAACAACGGAACCTGGTACAAAATCGCCTTCCAGCGGAACCGGAAGCAAGGTAGGTGCACAGGGTGGACATGTTGGCTGCCTCTCTGAGGACAGACAGCACTCCGTTGTCACGCTCCATAGCTGTGACTTCCTGGCTGTGGCTTAATGATGTTAGCGAGAACATCATCGCCCTCACTATTGGCCACCTGGCAGGACTCCGTGCTTGACTGATGGTCTCATTAAACGCCGACTCTGTCTATGGCATGAGAAGCAATGGGATCCACTTACTGCTGGAAGAACAGCTTACTTCTACTTGTCCCATTATTTCTGGGTAAATGCCAAGTTGGAAACGAGAATCGAATTTACCCCGTTTTCTTTCTCACACCGACTGTTGCCATTCAGCAGTGTGTGCATGTGTCCTGGATCTGCCGACCTTGGCCTTCTAATAGTGCAGGGTAACGCCAGTCAAATTTGCAGGACTTAAAAAGAACACGGACCCCCCCAAAGATGGAACTGTGTTGAGAGAGGTTTCCATTCACATTAACCCTTCCACTTCCTGCTAGGGCTGCTAGCCGTCTTCGATGCCTATGACACGAGCGACAAGGAGACCAAGCAAGGAGAAACCCCAGGAGCCTCTTCTGACCTCAACCGGCTGGATAAGGACCTCATCTATGTGGGTGGATTACCTCACTCGAGTGCTGTTAGGTACCGCGTGGAACTGTGGGCTGGCCGTGTGGAGTTTCCCAGCCTCTCCCACCAAGTGTGAGGCTGATTCTCTCGTCCTTGCCTCCAGGAAAGGCATCAGCAGCAGAAGCTATGTGGGCTGCATCAGGAATCTGGAGATATCTAGATCTACATTTGACTTGCTGCGGAATTCCTACGGAGTGAGAAAAGGCTGCGCACTGGAGGTGGGGAGCAAGCGTTGTCATGGGGGTCTGGATGCGTTTCCATGAACACACCCAGCGGCTTGTCTATATAGTAAAACTTCAAGCTCACCTGGGGGTGGGTGAGCCACAGAAAGGCCCGGCAGCCCCACCACAGCAGGCCAGCCTTACTCTGCTCTTTCTTCTTCCGCCAGCCCATCCGGAGCGCGAGTTTCCTAAGAGGTGGCTACGTGGAGGTGCCTCCCAAATCTCTGTCACCAGAGTCCTCCCTGCTTGTCACATTCGCCACCAAGAACAGCAGTGGCATCATCCTGGCTGCACTGGGCAAGGATGTGGGGAAAGCTGGCTGGTCTCAGGCACACTTGGTGAGTACCTGCGACCCACGGGAGGAGATGCTTTACAGAAACACACACAGGGAATTTCCAGCTCACGGCATTCACTGTAGCTGTTTCCCAGCGCTTATGTACCAGTGCTTTTTAGTTAATGAGTAAAAGTTATTACTACTGAATGTTCTGCTCATGAACCTGTGATTTCTGGAGTCGCATATCACACTTCTAGAGGTGTGTAAGAGGCTGCCGCCCTCAGACTAAAGCGACTTGTGATGGCAGAGCCCAGGTTTCCTCTGTGTGTGGTGCTTTCAGCAGAGTGAAAACACCCTTTTCTCACGTCTGTTGGGGCGGGGGATTTGTTGTTGTTATAAAGGTGAAGGGAGGAGATGTGGCCTGTGATGGGCATGGGAGTCTAGCAGCAGCACAAAGCAAGGGGGGCATTTTCCAGCATTTGATCCCCTACAAGAGGGTGTCAGGTACGTGATCACATACCTGAAAGAAATGTTGACGAGCACTGGTGCAGGTCACATAATGCTGTGCTGTGCTGCTTAAGACATGGCTATGCAGTTATCATCCTACACGCTGCAGTTGGGTGCTGCTTTGTGGGCAAAGATAGGTCCAGAGAACACGATTAAGCTGCCCATAGCCACCCAGCTGCTACATGTTAGAACCGAGGCTGGGATGCCAGTCTGCCGGCCCCGCATACCATGTGGGCCACTTAGCCCGGGCTTGCCTTTGACTGGAATTGGTTTTGTGAGCTCCATTCATCCACTTTTCACTTGAGGTGAAATTCTGACAAAATCGCCTGCCTTAAGTGCCAGTGCATCGAGTGTAAAGATGTCTCCTCCTTTACCTAGCTGCAAATGTTTCCATCACCCAAACCAACACCCTGTGCCCCAGGAGCAGCAGCCAGTCCTCATCCTCCCGTCCTGACTCCTGGCTGCCAGCTGTCTGTTCTGTCTCTACAATGGTCTACTTACTATAGATAGCTTGTGCTGTTCAGGCATATGCAGTGTTGTCTTTTACAGCTGTCACTTAGCATGCTTTGGGGTTTCATCCACATCCAGCTAAATTTTTTATTTGTGCTATCCCTTTCTATTCCCCTGTATTTCTATTCTGGGGCTCACAGGAACCCCTAAGATCCATGACCCTGTGTGTATGATGTCGGTTTGGGTCTTTGCCGTCCTCCCTTCTGGGCGTGGACCTTCAGTTGGGAGTTCTGGTGAGAGAGCGATTCCGTGTTTTAACTTTGGGGGAAGCTGTGAAGCTCTCTCCCTCTACCAATCACGATAGGGTTCCACAGAAGTCGCCTTCATCTTCCAAGGCAGTGGGAAGGAATGGGGCAGCTGCTGCTAGCAAGCACGTTGGGAGCCCCTTTCCTTCCGCTCTGGGGCTGGCTTCACGGGTTCTTGTACTTCCTTTCAATGTTGCCAGGAAGTCTTAAGAACTTTAAATGTCTTGAGACCCTTCCAGCTCTTAATGCCATTTTCAGATATGTTAGATGTAATCCATAGGGAAAGGCAAAAATCAAATTAGGTGGTCATGTGCACGGTGATGGAAAATTAGACACTTCTTGAAATTTCTTCAGTGAAAACTAGTCTAGTGCATGACGTAGCAGTAAAATAGCAAGCATGGGGACTTTGAGGAAATAGGAATCTGTGACAGGAATAATGATGGCGTGATGCAGAGCATAAATTACATGACGCTGATCAGAAAGCAGTACATCAAATCCAAAATGCTGTCACGGACGGCGACGTCCACACACTCCCTTGCTTGCCTTGCGTTAGCATGTCTGTGTTATCTGTACAAGGTGAGAATGTTACAGACCGTTCAGTAATGTCTTCTGTTTTGGAAAATGTACCCTCCCCAGCCCTTCTTTTCCATCATGCTGATTGGAGGTCACATTGAAGTGCAAGTCAATGCCGGGGATGGGACCAGCCTGAGGAAGGCCCTCCTGCACGCCCCTACCGGCTCCTACAGTGACGGGCAAGAGCATTCCATCTCCCTGGTTAGGAATCGGAGGTATCTTAGCTCTCGGGTCTTTGTATAACGGTGGGGGAGGAGGGGCACTGAGGCGAGCATGAGAGAGCTCCTCAGTAGGAGCCTTGCCAGATATGTGGCATGATTAAATGTCCGGGGTGGTTGGCATGATGTCATTAGCAATCATACTTCTGTTTCAGAACAACTCTAGGAATTTGCCAGAATTCTGCCATAGGGTCAGCTTTCTTCTAGTTTGTAGTGTCTGTGAAATTTTCGTACCTGAGAACTTTAACTTTGACCTTGACTTAATCTCACTTTGAGCTGTTTACAAATACTGGACGAATTTGGTGGGGAACAGGAGGCTGGTTTTGGTGGGTGGTGTTTTGCCAACAGTCAACACCATCATGTCAGCATTTCCTGTCTTTCCCTCGGCAGCTGAAGACCTTGCGCTGGGGGCACACTGGGAATCTTCACAGTGGGAAAAGGGGTGTTGCAATACACACCTTTAGTTGAATCAAACTTGGCCGTGTGTCCATTTGTAGATTTTCATTCTTTCACATTAAATGTTGAAGTTTTTCGGTTTTGGGATTCACATACAATATCATGCCAAAATTTATCTCTAGGAAAGTATATTATCCAAAAAAAACTTGCTGTTACTACCTGTGAAAACGGGCCATGTGTTGCGCTTTAATGCTTGCTTTCCCCTGTGGCCTGCTAGAGTGATCACCGTACAGCTGGACGAGACCAGTCCTGTAGAAGTGAAGTTGGGCCCTCTGTCAGAAGCAAGGACCATCAACACCTCCAACCTGTACATAGGGGGGCTTCCCGAGGACAAGGGGGCGCCAATGCTCAGGATGAGGACGTCTTTCCATGGATGTATTAAAAACGTGATCTTCGATGCTGAGTAAGTGTAACTGGCTCTCACTTCCTTGCCTCTGGGTTTGCTGTTGGAGAGGTCCTGAGCTCTGCAAGCTCTTCCGTAACCAGTGAACCTCCTTGGTCTGTCATGACGGCCTCTTCCAATGGATCTTACAGGGCTAACACAGTGGACAGATCTGGCCAGCAAATTGTATTAAGAGAAAACCTACCACTGGCTCCCTGTGTGTGCGTAGTATGGAGCATCAAACTGGGATTTAACACATGCTGAGCAGTCGTCGCTCTACCGCTGAGCAACATCCCTTTTCTCAAGTGTACCAGCTAGATTGCTAACAGCTACATCTTATCAATGGCTTTCCCTGCTACAGTTGCTATTTATTCCAAGTCTCCATTCTCCGTGAAGGAGAGAATTATGTGCATAAATGGCTGCTCATTACTCCTCTCCCAAGCTCTAGTCACATTGGGATGGTGGGAAAAATGCCTGAACCACAGGCCTGCATCTGCCTACAGGCAGTCACAACAGACTCAGTAGGAGGAGACCCTGACCCCATCCTTGCCAGACTGGTGGCCTACTTGTAACCTCAGTCACAGTGTCCTTCTCTGAGAAGGCACCTCCTGGGAGGCCCTGAACAGAGCAAGAATAAGGCTATAGCAGACTGCAGTGCAACAGGGGAGTGTCACTCACTTACCTGTAGGTTTATATAGTCATTGATTGCTCATCCAATCCTTCACCGATAGGCAACACCATGTCCCTAAGAGCCATGACTCCATAGTCGGGTATAGCTTTGGGAAGTGCCAGTCGGATCCAGGTTGGCATAAGACACCCTGCTAGAGCTTCTAAGAAGAGAGACCTGTGACGAGCAGAGTTCAGAACAAGGACCCAGTGCTGTTAAACGGAAGCTATTGTGCAGCAATGTGGGGACCAGTGTTAAACGGAAGCTGCTGTGCTGGAACCAAAGCCCTGTTGGCCTGAGACCCAGGTCTGCAGGAGGTGACAGCTCAGAGTCCACTCTGAGCTCAGGAATGTCTGAGATTCCAGTATGGTCTGGGGTTAAAGTAGATTCTTATTTTAATTGGGATCAAACAGAAAAAGGGCATGTCCATATGACTCTGGTAACTGTGATGGATGGTTGCTGTGGTCACCCTAGGAGAGGCTGGTGTGTGACCATTTTGTTTTGATGCTTTCTTGTTGTCTGTAGACTTTTGGACTTCACGCATGCAATCGGCTCTGAACAGGTAGAGCTGGACACTTGCTGGCTGGCAGAAGAGCCCATGCGGGACCTGCATGGAGAACACAGGGAGCTCCCCCCAGGCCCCCCAACTCTACCAGAGCCTGCAAACACAACCTCCATCATTGGCATCAGCCAGGTCTGCTCATGAAGGAAGTCAAATGTCGGGGAAGTAGACCTAGGAAATAGGACCCGGAGAAATCAGAACCTAGAGCCAGGGCAGCCAGAGGGGAGGGTGGAGGGAAGGGGGAGGGGAGAGAGGGAAGGGGAGGGGGAGAGAGATAGAGAGATCAAGCAGAACTGAGTGCCAAGGAGGCCACTGAAACTGGGAGGGAGGGCAAGGTGCCCCTATTGTACCCTCTCCCCGCTCCCCCCAGTTCTCCAGCTAGACTTCCAATGGCAGACTATCTAGAGACTGGGAAGTGACCTTCAGGATTGTCCTTCCTGTGCTAAACAGCCCACAGGGATAAGGCAGAAGGGCTTGTCTGTGGGTGAGTCAGGGTCCACACCGATGCTCTGCTCAGATGCTCGGTACCCCAAGTGGTTGGCATACCATGAGAGTTTCCCTAATTCCTCCTCGATACTTTAGATTCGGGTGGGGACACACGGCAGTACGCACTTCCTGTGAGCCACTGTGCTCTCCTCAGCGTCTAAGGACAGGAGTTTGATTCATTAAGCAAAAATCTAGTCGTGACTCTTATTTCCCCCTTTTGATTTCTCTCCCCCTTTACACTTTAATAATTTAGGAGATGGCATGTGGTTATTCCAAAGCAGGGCCCAGGAGTTCAGGGCAGTTTTGCTAGTTGTGTGTGTCCACCTTAAGCCACAAGAGTGGGTCTGGGACTCACTGGCCTCAGGATCCGGTGGGACACTGTGGTGGCAACCAGCATTGCCGAGGCCCCGCCCTGTGCTCCTGGCTTCTGGCTAGGCTCTGGGGCCCCTTAAGGCCCTGTGGGACCTGAGGGCACTGTTGTCGCCCAATGGAGTCCCACCTGTGACTCTCTTTTGGCCACAGGCATCCTTGGGCTATGCCCATGATCTCTTAGGCCCAAGGATGGATCATGAGGGACTCCCATATCAAGTTGAAGGAAAACTTGAGTAATGGGGAAAGAAGGAAGGAAGCTCAGGGTGCTCTTAGGGTGAGGGACACATTGTTTAAAGCAGAGACCCAGAGGGCTCAAACCACAGTGGTAGCAGCTCCTGTTCTGGCATAGTGGCTTCTGTGACATTTCCTTCACAGAAGAACATGTTGGTGTCAATGGGGTCCTGGCTACAGTAGCTGAGGGTCCCTATGCACCTCTTACAGGAACTGTGTGCAGTGGACACGGCTCCAGGGTATGTTGCAGGCGCTCACCAGTTTGGCCTCTCGCAAAACAGCCACTTAGTGCTGCCTTTTAATCAGTCCAATGTCCGAAAGAGGTAAGCATTTTCCCAATGTCCCGCTGAGATTTTCATCGCCAGATGATAAGGAAAGTGTGGCGTTGTCTTCTGAAACATGCAAATGTGCCCATACCAGACCGGGTCAGCGCCCACGTGGACACGGGCAAGGATCCCATCTGTTAGCACGAATCAGGCCCCTCATGAAAGTATATGCCGAGTGTGCTAAAACAAGTGAAGGCTTTCCTGCTGTCCTGTGTGAGAGTCATGCTAGTTTTTGTCATTCAGAACTCAGCTAAAATGTCATCTTCTCAGAGTTGTCCACTCTACTTGGTACAGCTACCAGTGGGCCTCGCCATGACACAGTACAATGCACACAGACATGGCTCTAGCCTTGGTTTCACAGTTTCAGGGAATCTCTCTCATTTACTGTCACAGACTGGTTCCTGTCAGACAGCGGTGATCTCTGCCATGAACGGGAGCACAAGCGAGTGAACACCTCCCTCCTTTTGAGAAGCTAATGACACATGCTGAAGCAGCTATGTGCTCTCTCTTGGAGGTTGCTTTAGGTACTAGAAGCCGACCTCCCTGGGTCCCTTGTACTGAGCTCCTGTTCTCCCCCAGGCTCCATGTTCAGCTGAGCATCCGGACGTTTGCGTCCAGCGGCTTTATATACTACATGGCGCATCAGAACCAGATGGACTACGCCACACTCTGGCTGCATGAGGGCTGCCTGCACTTCATGTTTGACCTTGGCAAGGGCCGAACCAAGGTCTCTCACCCCACACTCCTCAGTGATGGCAGGTGGCACACGGTGAGTTCTCGGGAGGCCGTGTTACCTGCCCCCAACTCCCTCCCTCCCCCTCCCTCTCTCCCTCTCTCCCTCCCTCCTTCTCTCTCTCCCTCTCTCCCTCCCTCCTTCTCTCTCTCCCTCTCTCCCTCCCTCCCTGCCTCCACTTCCCTCTCTCCCCTTCCCTCTCCCTCCCTCCCTCCCTTTCTCCTTCTCCCTCTCCCTCTCTCTCTCTCTCTCTCCATCTCTGGTCCCCATTCCATTTTCTTGAAGGGGAGCTGTGCATTTTGATCCCCCCAAATGATTGTAAGCATCTTGTTGACAGCCCTTTCCTGCTTCTTGAGTTCCCTCAGACATTTGGTCAGGGCTGCACACCTGGTAGACATTCAACAGCTGCAGACAGAAGGAATCAAAGGTCTCTAAAAACTGTCCTTGACTTGGCCGGAAGCCAATAAAGCCTACGCATGGCCTGAAAGAACCAAGCTGCTCATTGTGGCATCTGCTGATAACCAGGGCTCTGGAGCCCTGTTGTAGAATCTCCCCATTATCCACCGGCCACACCCTATTCTCAGCCACAGCTATGCCACAGGCAGAGCTATCATACGGGGGTGTGCGGGGTTTCATCAGGGCTGTCACAGATCTGAGGAACGCATGCCGTAATCACACCTGATAAAAGTCTTCTCAAGCGGTTTGCAAATTCCAGATGTCCTCACCTTGTGCAGGTCAAGACGGAGTATATTAAAAGAAAGGGCTTCATGATCGTTGATGGCGAGGAGTCCCCCAGTGTGACTGTGGTGGGCAATGCTACGACGCTGGATGTGGAAGGGAAGCTGTACCTCGGAGGCCTTCCTGTCCACTACAGGGCCAGGAACATTGGGAGCGTAAGCAGTGGGCCTCTGAGCGGGACCCACGTCACCTTGCTGTGGTTCTGGTTTTGTGGGAGGCCATCTTTCTCTATTGCTCCTGTTGGGCTCAGCAGATAGTGCGGGGGCCCGTGGCAGGGCTCCCCCATCATTTCCTACCTCACAGTTAATGAACATTCATTCCCGTTGTCTGGAGCCGCTCAGTCCCAACGTCATTCGGGAAAAGTCCAGCAAATGTGTACGGGTATCAGTGAAAGAAGCATTATGGATTCAAGCGGCATTTTAGTAAGAGGATAGACAACACCCCCAGTGCATTAACACCACAGCCCTGGAGTGAGAGAGCCAAGGGAGACCTTCATGTGAGCAGTTGGCACTGTTAAGCTTTAAAACCGAGAGCGTGTCACAATGTGTTGTCGAGTGAGGTTTAATGAAGCACTGGGGAAATATGTCCTTTCTCGTCATCATCTCCAGCCACTCCCCTGTCTTGCTCGCTTGGTTTAGGTCACCCAGAGCCTCCCTGCTTGCATTGGGGAAGTGACGGTTAACAGCAAACGGCTGGATAAAGACAGCGCCACATCTGCCTTTGCTGTGGACAGGTGCTACGCAGTGGCCCAGGAAGGAACTTTCTTTGAAGGCAGTGGATATGCAGCTCTTGGTAAGTGCTGTTAGCAGCCCGGAAGGAACCCCTTGGGTTCAGTGTGCACTCTGAGATGCTGTGGGGTCCTGGAAGGAACTGTGATAGGATAAGACCCTGCTGGAGAGGCTGCCTAAGGCTGCTAAAATTATTTTCATAAAACTGTGTTTTTTGTCTTAGTTTCTCTCTTAACCAAGCTATCACACAAATAACAGACTCTCTTATATTATTTTCCCAGAAGCTTCACAGCACAAGAACTGAGCAATTGTTAATCTACTTTTTAACCTAAACTAATTTGGCTTCCTCCCAGTGTACATCCCAGGGATACTCGCACTTTATAGTTTTTCTTGCTCCAGCTCCCCTCCTGATGCCACCTGGACCTCCCCTTGCCTGAATCCATGGCTGAATCCTCTGTTTCCTCCTCTAGCTCCTCCTCCCCTGGCTGGCAGGAAGTCCAGCCCCATTCTCTCCCCTGCTCAGTGATTGGCCGTAAGCGTCTTTATTGACATACCAAGGGACAATTGGGGAGCAGTGTTTACACAGCATTGAGACAGGAGATACGCAGAACAAAGATTATGGCCAGATATGGGTGGGAAGGGGAGGAAAGAACTTAGCATTTGAATTGCACAATAACCTTATGCCTACACAAGGCCGTGTGTATTCATCCAGTACTCTGGGCTGTGCCTAACCATTCATGCAAAGCCTGTGCCAGTGTCTTGTACTCCACAGGTGACCAGAGTTTACAAGTTTATGTGGGGCATAGTCCCTGTCCAAGTTAATAAAGGCCTTCAAACTAAAAAAGCAGCCTTCCAATGCTCGGAAGCCTGAGGCAGGAGGATCATAAGTTGCATGCCAAGCTGAATCATAATAGTGAGAGCACATCTTTAAAAAAAAAAAAAAAAGGATTAAGACCATGAGATACTTAGGACAGCCAACAGCAGGGACCACGCAGCAAGCACTGATCCAACTAGGACACTCAATCTGTCATCCATTCAGCCCCGGGCAGGGGAACAGCTGCCTTCTAGTGCCAATATCCAGCCTTTTGTCACTTGACTTAAAAAACTATCATTCACTCCCCACTTTGGAGGCTGAGGCAACTGCAAGTGATGCTACCCTGGATACATACAAATCAAGAAGCGAATGGGGAAAGACCAGCCAACTGGGTGCATCCCAGGCCCAAGGGACTGAGCAGCTCCTTCAAAGGCAGTGTGTCTAGCTGGGCCTTGTTATGCACACCTGTAATCTCAGCGCAGGCACAGGCAGGAGGATTGTGAATGTGGTCCCAGCCTGAGTACATAGCAAGACTCCCTGCATAAAACAACAACAAAACACAATGTTTCTTTTCACACAGGAAGGTGAGAGCTGAGGCCTGGAGGACGGTTGGGGTGGGAGTGCAGCTGGATCCAGGTTTTGAACTTGGCCAGTGCCTTGTGTGCTTAAACAGCCCCGTCCGGCCTGGCCTTGCCAGCCTGTGTGTTCTCACCATGACAGTCCCGTCCTGTGTTTTTCAGTCAAAGAAGGCTACAAAGTTCGACTGGATTTAAACATCAGCCTGGAGTTCCGGACTTCCTCTATGAATGGCGTCCTCCTGGGCATCAGCAGTGCCAAAGTGGATGCCATCGGCCTAGAGATTGTGGATGGCAAGGTAGGTGTTCTGCCTCCATGCCCTGCCCACTCACAGAGGCAGAGCAGGAGCGAAATGCAGAAGTACTTAGATTCAAGCTTATCATCCACTTCATTAACAGAGACAAAAGAAATTCCCATTGCTATCTTAGAATCGGATAGTCCTAGAAAGCGACTAGCAGACTAACTTCCTTTCATATATTTGAACTGGCATTGCAGTTTTAACGCTCAGGCATTTCTGTCTCAACTTTACCAGGAATAACATGTCTGTGCAATGCCCAGTCTCTTCTAATAATTCTTAAACTATTCACTTGCAAACAGAGTCACACAGAAATGCAGCGAAATGGACACACACGTCCCTCCCCAGGCACCTACCCCCAGGCTTCCCATAGTAATGTCAGTACAGGCCCACACTGAGTCCCCCTCACAACCCACATAACTTCTTAGGATGAACCAGCTGTGCATCTGCCTATGTGCATAGCTTGTGATGTACAGGTGAAACCATCAAGATCCATAGCAACAATGACATTACAACTAGACCCCTCACAGAGTGCTACTTTGTAACCACAGCAACCCTCACCCTTGGCAGTCAGGGATCTGTCTCCATCTCTCAATTGTTATTTTACAAGTGTTACATATTAAGTTCATGCAATGTGAGTCCCTGAGGGTCAGCCAGGTTGTGTATAGCAATAGTTATTTATTACAGAGCATTCCTTTGTGGGTTGAGTATATTTTACTTTCCTGAAGGTCCACCTGGGATGTATATAGCAACAGTTATTTCTTATTACAGACTGTTACTTTGTGGTTTGATTTTTTTTTCAAGACAGGGTTTCTCTGTGTAGCCTAGGCTGTCCTAGACTCACTTTGTTGACCAGGCTGGCCTCAAATTCACAGAGATCCGTCTGCCTCTTCCTCCTGAGTGCTGGGATTAAAGGTGTGTGCCACCACACCTATTTTGATTTTTCTTTTTTGAGTAAAAAAATATTTTTCCTATACCTTTGGTAATCTTGCATCTCAGCCTCTCATGTCCCCTCCATGCTGGGAGCAGGAGGAGCGCCACCTTTCATAGTGCATCCGTCTCATCTCGTTTGTTGCGTAACCATAGTTGTTCCAAGTGCTCATTCTCCCTTCCCTCCCCTTTGGAGCTGTGTGTGCACAGGCGGGAAGCACAAACACAGGAGTCTGCCCCCTCACACATGGCTACAGTGTGAGGCTATACATAGGGCTCCTGCACTTGGTCCTCACGCAGCCTCCGTACCTTTGGCTGTCACCAGTGGCCTGGAGTCTCAGTGTTGCCACTGAGTGCTGAGTCCTCCCAGCCCATGTGCATTTCAACTCTTGGGGACTAGTCTTCCCAGGTGTCTTTGCCAAGGCTGCCTCTTCAGCTGGAGCTACCACCCATCTCACTGCCTTGTACATGAGAGAATGGGGCACATATGTCTGGTCATGCTTAGGCCACAGAAGCCATGGGTATTGGAGTCTTAGGCTGCCTGTTCCTGCCATGTGCTTTGTTACCATGAGTGAGATGCTGAAGTTTTCTTTTTGGAAGGCAAGGAACATGGTGTATCTCAAATTCACAGCTAAAGCCCCACCCACTAGTATCTATCAGGATGTGGTCCTACTTGCACTCTAAAGCAGTAATTTGGATCTTGTGAGATGGATCCGTGGGCCTACATGCCTGACCTAAGGACCTCAGCTCAACCAACAAGATCCACAGGGTAGAAGGAACAAAACCAATTCCAGCAAGTTTTCCTTTGGCTTGTGCATGCTCGTGCGTGGGCACATGCGCACGATGGATAAATGTAGATAAAAGGTAACTCAGTTAAAATGGGGCTGCTTATGTAGGCTCTGAGCACTGCTCTGGACTCTTCCAGATGCCTCTGGTGGTGCTGTCCTATTAACAATAAAAGCCTTTCCCTCAACCGTACCTTAGAGCGGTCATGTTCTCACTTTACAGAAGGCAGCATGGAAAACAGAGCAACATGCTTGAACGTCTCTCCTCCATCAGTCATCCTGAACTGCCAGAACCAAGGAAAGGAGTCAGGAGCCTTAAGCCCAAATATTGACTCTCCCAGCCATGAAGGCTGGACGTCTGAGGCTTGCTTTCTTCTGAGGTCCTTGTTCTTGGCCTGTACTTGGCTATCTCCTCTTCACTTTGTCTCTTCTGTGTTTCTGTGTCCTAACGCCTCTTAGAAGGATACAAATTGGATTAAAGTCTACCTCAGGGACCTCATTTTAATTTCATAAACTCTTTAAGGTCTCCATATTTGAATATCATCATATCCTGAGAAATGACAGGGGTTAGAACCCCCATCATGTGAATTTTGGGGTGACATCGTTCAGCCCGGAACCCATCCCTGCCCTTTGCAAAGCCCTGGCTTTTTTGTTTGCCTCTCAGTGCTGTGGAGCAGCTCAGGTTTGTCAAGGAAGTCAGGGAGTGTCCGTGTGTAGGTAACTGTCCATGCTCTGCCTCCTGGGAACTACAAGCTCCCCAGAGTGTGCTGCAATGCACTGACATCAGAATGGTGGGGCCTTGGATGGAGTCCGCGTCTGTCAGGGGGTGATTTTCTACCTTCGTTGTTTCTCTCTCATGGTCACTGTTCCTGTTTCCAGAATCCTGTGAGGCTCCCCACTCTTGAGCACAACTCATGAGTGTGCTGTGTGCCCTGTGAGGTCTTGGCCTCCTGGCTAAGGTCAGTGCAGAAAGACGGCGATCTCAGCTACAGCAAACCTCATCCTGGTATTTTCCCCATTCAGGTCTTGTTTCACGTCAACAATGGCGCCGGCAGGATAACCGCCACATATGAACCCAGAGCCTCCGGAACTCTCTGTGACGGGAAATGGCACACACTCCGAGCCCACAAGAGCAAGCACCGCATCGCCCTGACTGTGGACGGGAATGCTGTGAGGGCAGAGAGTCCTCACACCCACTCCACCTCGGCAGACACCAACGATCCCATCTATGTGGGCGGCTATCCTGGTGGGTGTGGCTCCTGTGCTGGTTATCTACACGGGGAGGCTCAGTCCAGGGAAGGTGTGAGCTCACGGGAATACGGGATCGGGACTGAAAGATAGATAGCGACAAGCCTCGCCATCTTAGAAAGCTGTTTGAAATACTATACCTGAACTTCCTTGGGGTAATTTAGCATGTCCCCTTCACATACCAGTTTTCTCACTGAGAACTTGGGCTCGGTTGTCAGGTAAGCTGGATGGGGGGGCGCGGGGGGCGGTCCTACGTTTACCCTATATGATCTAAGTCACAGGGAAAGACCAAATTTGCATTGAATTATGCATTTAAGATGTCCCAAGATGAAATTGCTGCAGATTCTCAGTGCCTATTGCATGCCTTTTCACTTCACAACTGTGCCTTCAAGCTACTACCCACTCAAAGTTACCAGGAATCCTGCCGCCCACTAAAGCCACGTGTGGCAAACATTTCTGATTCCGTGGAGGGTCCACTTGAGATTGTTTTTGTCTCTAATGCACAACTTACCCTATCTCAACAAAACTCAGCAAGACTCACCTCTTGTTTTCCGAACAGCCAACGTGAAACAGAACTGCCTGAGCAGCCGGACCCCATTCCGGGGTTGTCTGAGGAACCTCAAGTTGAGCAGGGGCCCACAAGTGCAGTCCTTGGACTTGAGCAAGGCCTTTGACCTACGCGGAGTCTCCCCGCACTCCTGCCCTGGGCCTGAGCCCTGAGCCCTGAGCCCTGAGCCGCTGCCAGAACCCTCGCTTGGAATCATCGCTAAAGTATTGAAGAGAGACCGGTTGTGAAGCCAAGTGTTTTCCGTTCAGAGCTCATTTCTAACTCAGGTTATGTTTCCAGAGAGGAAAAAAAAATGCTGTATTTATGTTGAACTAAAGCCACATGCACAACAGATACCTCTATTAAATAGCCTAAAATGTCTGTTGAATTCATGGTCTCCTTTTTCGAGTGTTTCAGATGGAGCTTTGTGGACATGGACTTGACAGTGTTGCTTGGTTGGTATTTTGAACATTAAACAAAACAAAACAAAACAAAAAAAACACCAGGCATGGTAGCACACTCCTTTAATCCCAGCACTCGGGAGGCAGAGGCAGGCAGATCGCTGTGAGTTCGAGGCCAGCCTGGTCTACAAAGGGGTCCAGGACAGCCAAGATAACATAGAGAAACCTCATCTCAAAAAACAAACACAAATAAAAAACCAACCAAACAAACAAAGCCACCACTGTAGACTATTTTAGATTAGGGCAGAATATGGATTATTTCATTTCATTTCTTTCTTTTTTCCCTCAAGTTTCATGCTGGGTGGAAAATAGGATCTAAGCAGAACCTGGCTGGTTTCTTACTAAAATAAAAAACATTGTTTAAAGGCGTACCATAGGACCCAGAGCCCAAGGTGCATGGCATTGCAAGGGTCAGGGTATGATTTAACACCTCTCAACACAGGCAACCAGGAAAATGGGACCAATTTTTCAACAGAGTGAAATCAACAAATGCCACTTTCAAGAGGGAATATTTCAGACAAAGCTTTCATTTCTTTTTCATTTAGTCACACACCTTTAGGTAGCCCACTCTGGCCTTGAGCATACTTCATAAGTGAGGCCAGCTTCCTACTTCTGGCTCTCTCAGCCTGCTTCCCTGATGCCTCCATGCCCAGCACAAGGATGTTAAGGCAGCATTTTGCCTGAGAACTATGAGAATGAGGAAATATTTGTGTGTTTGTGAATGAAGTGATGGGAATTTTAAAAGGGAAATGGAAAATGTGAGGAAAAAACTAAATGAAAGTGTTTTGTTTCGTTTTACTTTTTAGGCAGGGTCTCACTATGTAGCCCTAGCTATCCTGGGGCTCACTATGTAGAGTGAACCAACATCCAACTCAGAGGTCCTTCTGCCTCTGCCTCCTGAGTGCCGAGATTAAAGGTGTGTACCATCATTCCTGGCTAAAAAACAAAATCACATTTGAACATAATAAAGCTGAATATAACAACCCAGGGGCATGTACTTGAAAGATGCAAATACTCCTTTAAGAACTGGGAGAGGCAGATGGAGAGATGGCGCAGTGGTTAAGAGCAGGGAGAGACAGCTGCTGTGTCTACTCCACTATTCTTAGTCAACACACCGGTGATAGTCTTAGCCTAGCAATTAGGTGAGAGAGAAAAAAGAAAGTCAAATTATCCTGTTTTGTAGAAAAATGTAAAGAATCTACCAAAAGACTATTAAAAGTGATAAATTCAGTAATTTTGCAATTATAAAACCAACATGTGACAATCAGTTGCAGTTTTTCATTTGTGTAACAAGTAGTATGAGAAAGAAAATTTGAAAACAATACCAAAAAAGAGAGGGAGGGGAGGAGGAGAGATGGGGAGGGAGGGATCGAAGAGGAAGAAGAAAAGAAAGAGCACTGAGGAGAGAAGGGGAATTAAAAAATCTAGGACTCGGGTAAACTTTGTGTAAACTAACACTCATGAACACAATTGAAGGAGACACACACACACAGAAGCCTACACAAGCATGGAATGGAGTTCCCTCTGTGCTTGTCAATTGGAAGAATTAATATTGATTCTTAAAAACCCTGTATTAGCCAAAGTAATGTTCTTTCAGTGCAACCCCCATTAAAATACCAATGTCATCCTTCACAGAGCTAGAGAAAATAATTCTGAAAGGCATAAAAAAGCACAAAGAATTTACCCAAGAAATTATTTTTTAAAGATTTTTTTGTTTTTTGTTTGTTTGTTTTTCAAGGCAGGGTTTCACTGTGTTATAGAGCCCTGGTTGTCCAGTCTGTACACCAGACTGGCCTCGAACTCACAGAGATCCTTCTGCCTCTGCCTCCTGAGTACAGGGATTTTTCTTTTTTATTGGTGTGCCTGTCTGCGGGTGCCTGAGTTGGGCAGAAGATGGTACCAGATCCCAGGGAGCTGGAATTACAAGCTGTTAAGAGCCCTGGGATGTGGGTGCTGGGAATTGAACTCAAGTCCTCTGTAGGAGCAGCAAGCACTTTTACCTGTGGAGCCATCTCTCCTGGGCCACAGGCTTGAGAAAAAGGTCAGATCTGAGGTCATTATTAGGCAAAGCTAAGAGTTGTCATCACCAACACTGACATAAAAACAGGGTCATTGCCATAAACAAACCTATCTATAGCCAAAGGCTTCTTGATAAAACTGCCAGAAACCTATCTGGGAAAAATGACTCTTCAATAAATAGTGGTTGATAAACTGTATATCCATGTGAGAAGTACAGAACTTTGACCCTCATCTGTGATGCTGTGCAAACATCAAATACAGTGTAAAATGTAGGGAAGACACTTTGTTGTAGCCCTAGAACAGCTGCACAAACCACTCAGATCCGGTCTCAGTCAGATACAGATGGTTTCCTGAACGCTCACCCCAAGATTGACCATGGTCAGGGATACAGTGGATTCAGGAACCAAACTGACACAGGTCTGCTTTTAGGGCCACCCTTTTATAGGAAAACCAAGTGCAGGAGATGAGGTGGGGGCAGGGGCAGTAATACATTTTAAGTTCATTTTGACTCACTAGATAAAGTATTACCAGCTAAACTTTAAGCTGATTGGTTTCAAGTGAGGTTAAGTGAGGGTGGTGGTTAGGGTCTTCCAGATTAGTTTAAGTGAAATAAATCACCCCAAACGAGTTTAAGTAAAATAAATGTTGCTAATAATGTGGAGAAAATAGAAATTCCCATACAGTGTTGGTGAATGTGTACACTGACACAGCCAGGTGCAGAAACACAGAGTGCAACCAGAGCGTAGCCCAGGGAGGAGGTAACAGGGCAGGGATTAGGAGGCCAGTGAATCATCATAAAATGCGAGGCTAAGGACCCTCTGGCAGGGTCTGCTAGTGTAGTCAGCTATGAATGGCTTCTGGGAAGCAGAGCTAAAAAGTTTTGAACTTAATTTCACCTCATGAACAAAATGGAAGCTGACTATGCTGAATACAAAAGTGGCTGCAGCTGTGTCACTTGCAGCTGTGTCACTTGCAGCTGTGTCACTTGCAGCTATGTCACAAAGAACAGGCCCTGACAACTTCAAGATTCAGGCATAGACAAGTGCGGTCTGAAGTGCACAGGAAGCAAAAGTGAAAACGTGATTACAGAAAACCAAAAAGCTTCCCAAAGCAAACGGCAGAGACAGATAGGAGGAAGTGCTTGTGAACCACTTACCCACCAAAGGATCACTACCATCGATATGTAAGGTCCACAAACAAAACAAATACTCCAATGTAAAAAGGAGGGGGCAACTGATCTGAATAGACAAGGCATATATGGCCGGCAAATCCATTTTAAAATGACCAGTCTCATTAGCCATCAGAAATAAATCCAAGTTGCAATAGGAGATGTCAGCCCAGTTACAATGCTTATAACCCTCCCCTTCAAATTAGTTTAAGTAAAATCAATGCTACTAATAAAGTGGAGAAAATAGGAATTCCCGTACAGTTGGTGAATGTGCAAATTTGCATAGCCAGTAAGGAGGAGATCCTAGAGATAGATCCAGTCCTTAGGCATGCTCCGGTCCACAGCGCCAGCCCCGCCCACCACCAGCCTGCGCCCTTCCTCATTGGGCCCTCTCTGAATTGACTCCACCCTTTATGGTTCCGCCCACAAATAGGTATGGAGAGGGTAGAGTGGTTATCAACCTGCTGTCCCTGCCAAGCCAGGGCAGGTTGGCTCTGCCTGCCGCACCCCATAGGCTGGCTGCTCCTAAAATGATTAGGGCGCAGCCTACTAATATAAAGAAGCAGCAGGTAGGGGGTTGAGGGGTTTAGGGGGGAGGGGAGGAGAGTCTGCCTGGAGTGAGTGTGGTCATAGGTATTAAAAACAGCATAAGGGGCGGAGTCACAGTGGTTGGCAGCAGTAGGGTGGGGACAATTTTCTCAAGCAGTTTTCAAGCATGAAAGAAAGGACCAGGACTCCCTCCTGGGTTCAGAGAATATAACAATTTGAGCTTCTGGTACCAGCAGCCACTTGCCAGGAAGTGGGAGTGCTAATGGTTTGTGGGTAATTTAATTCCCTCTGCTTAGTATTTTGTGGAGAATATTTTCCCTGTTATCAGTTATGGAGGAGTTGAACGTGATAGTAGCATGTAGAAGTACGTGGTACAGTAATGGTGATAATGAATTTGCTCACAGCCCGGAGCTAACAGGGGCTTTCCATGTAAAATCTCATGTGATCAAACCGTCTCACCAACTCTTTGTGGAAAGTATCAATCTTCACTATGCAGACAGAGACCAAAGCACTCAGGGGCTGGAGAGATGGCTCAGTGGTTAAGAGCACTGGCTGCTCTTCCAGAGGACCCAGGTTCAATTCCCAGTAGCTCACCAACATAGCTCCGGCTCCAGGGAGATCTGATGCCCTCTTCTGGCCACTCTGGACACCCGGCAAGAATTTGCATACACATATTGGGGGCAGAACCCTTAATGTTTCCAACATAGACAAAACTCCCCAAACAAGAATGGAGGCAAATTGTGAGAGTTCAACAATTTCCCTCTCCAAACAGGACTCTCAAATTAAAGGCTTAGTTTGCTTTGTTTGGTTTTAGTTTCCCATCCACTGTAGACTGATAATTTTGTAAAAGACTCTAAAAAAGTAGGCCTGCTTATCTGGAACTTTTTTCGTCCCCAGTAACAAAGCAGCTGGGGACTTTGAGCCTAGAGCAGGCCACAGCTGCCCACTCTAATGAAGTGCAAACGGCACAGTTAGTGTTAAGAGTTAATAACACAGCATATTTTAAGGCAGGGGGTGGCAGTGCAGAGACATGAAGTCTCTTTCCTTGCTGTGTCTTGGTAGATCCGCCCCTTAGCCCCTTAATTGGTGTTAATGTAGCACCAAGTCCTTCAAACGAGAAGGTGAATCGTCAGTGTAAGGGTGTGATGATACAATGTAACCATTTGATGATACAGCATAACCATTTGATGATACAATGTAACCATTTGAGGTCACAATGTAGCCACTTGAGGTTACAATGTAGCCATTTGACAAATAGACCGTAGCTTTGCAGACGCCCTCCCCTCCTAGACACTGACAGGTGCTTTGGACTGTTCTCACATGGGACCTGAGTTAACAGCAAAGAGTATAGATATTCAGGTATTGGCATCACGCACACCTTTACTCCCTGACATGTAAAAAGAACTTTTATTCTCTTGTTTCAATTGTTGTCTCAGAGGCTTATGGTCTTCGTTTGCTAACCTAGGCCTAGTCCTCGAAGCCTCTAGACTCCTTGAAATCTAGCCTAGGCCTAGAATGATTTTAGCCTCTGAGACTTACTGCTTAGTAAGCTCACCCTTTCTTGTTCTCTCTGAGCTCTGGCCTGCCTGGTTCAACTCAGCTGATCTGGCTTAAACTCCTCTCCCAGCTGATTTATTTAACCTGGCTTCTCTCTCGGCCTGGAATTACTGTGTTTGGCTTCTAACTAATACAGCAATCTGCTCTAATCTTCTGGCTTCTTATTCTCTGGCTCGTTCCATTTTCACCTGAGTTCTCTCTCTGTCTCCCTCCCCCCTCCCTCCTTCCCTCCCCCTCTCTCTGCAACCCATTGCTCTACTACTGTCCAGGTAAAATCTGCCTCCTCTCTCCGTAAAACTGTCTCTTAGGTAGCTTCCCTTTCCTCTCCTCCTGAGAGTCGGGCTTATCTTATTCTGCCAAATCTTTCCTGCCGCTCATTTAAGCATCACTTTCAAACATGGGTGCTTCTTTCTACAAACTAACTTTACCTTCATTTGGGATTAAGAGCATGTACCACCATGCCTGGACCTCAACTTTTCTTTACCTGATACTTGTTCTATACCAGGCTGGCCTTGAACTCAAATCTGCTTGCCCCTGTCTCCTGGACTGAAGGCGTGTTTGTCTGTACTCCAGCTGAATCGCACAGACCTAGAACGTCTTTGGGTGTGACCTCTTGCCAGAACAGCCACACTCTGAATTTACACTACACCGCCCTCTCCCTCGTCTCCTGCCTGGGAGTCAGGCTAGGTGCAGGCTCTTGCTGTAGACTTTTCCCCGACTGTAAGGAGTTTGAGAGCGTTCCTCCTTCACCACATAGGCTCTGATTCGCTTCAGATACTGCAGGCAGTTTGTCTCCAGTACTGGAGCCGGGAATCTTCTCGGAGCCCCACCATGCTATTGTCGCTGTCTGTTCATGGCCTTAGTAATTATTCTAATAAAGTCCTTAGTGCCTAGTAATTCTCAGTGCCCCTGTGACCCACCTCCCCTCCCAGCCAACACCCAACAACCCGCAGAGACCTGCAGGTGGTGAACAAAAAAGCTAAGTCTGTGACCTCAACCCATGTTTGGGACTTAAAGCTCCTAGGCCAAAAGGAGTAATTAACTTTATTTCGTAGAGGGGCCAGTAAGGTAGTGATGAGATCTGTAAGGCCTCTAGGTACTGAAATTACCACCACACCACACACACCAGAAACAGTATGTTGAGCACCACCGGATTGCTCTAGAAGACTCACCTTTTGTCTAGTACCATCAGGGATTGTTGTGGTAGATGCTCACCAGGCCTTTGGTGGAAATCCATTTTCTTCATATTCCACAGACCAGTGTGGAAGTTTGTGGCAGAGCCTGTTTTCAGTACACAGAGGTCAGGTTATGTTGGGTCGCTGGTCTTCCTTTGCATGTGGATTTGACTGACGTCATGTTAGGGTCTTTGGTAGAGGTTATGACAGTTTACATAGGCCTGGTGATGAATTTCATAAAGCAGACGAGGGCAGAAAGCTTTTGGGTGGAGATGAGCGGGTTTGAGGACGTTCTCCAGGAAGGCTGAAATGCTTAGCTTTTGTCGGTGTTCACAAAGGAGGGTCACCTGTGAGGTTGGCACTGCCTCCATCAGGTGGTCTGTGGGCACGTCTGCCAGGCATTTTCTTGATTAGCGATTGATGTGAGAGGGCCCTCAGCTCACTGGCATCCCTGAGGAGGAAAGTGGGCTGAGCAATCATGGAAAATAAGGCTGTAAACAGCGCCCCTCCGTGGTCTCAACCCCTCTGTGGTCTCAGCTGCAACTCTTGTCTTCAGTTCCTGCCCTGTTTGAGTGCCCTGGCTTCTGTTGATGGTGGCTTGTAACTTGTGGGCCAAACACACCCTTTCTTTCTCAGTTTATTTTGTTTTGTTTTGTTTTGTTTTGTTTGGTCATTTAGCAGATTGCACACATGGACACAATTTGCTCAGGTAGTCAGGGTTTTTTTTTTTTTTTTTTTTTTTTGCTTTTTTGTTTTTGTTTTGTTTGTTTGTTTTAGAAAGCCTTGTTCCTTGGGCACGCTTCTCATCATAAGCCCTGACCTCTGCTTCTGGCAAGTGCATTTCTGTTGCGGGGTCCTCAGTGGGCAGGGCATAGCAGGAGAGAGAAGCTCCTGGGGACAGAACGTTTGTTTCCTGCTGTGTCTGTTCCTGCAACTTGAGGGTGTGTCCAGCTGGAGAGAGAACTAAGTTATAAAATGGTTGCGAAGTTGCTTTCTCCTGCTGGCAGCTCCTGGGGGTTGCAGGTTCTATCCCTAGCAGGTACACTAGTATCTCTTCTTTGAGAGACTGCTGGTGTTTGTACTGATGGTCACTACGTAAGGGTCAGCGTTCCCTGGCTGGTCCTTCCCTCGAGTGCCTCTTCATCACTGGATGCTGCACCTTGAGCATCTGCTCTGGCCCTCGCTTTGTTATAGTATAGGTGAGGAAGCTACAGACTGCCATGCACATAAATCTAAATTACAGTCTTTTCTTGTGGCTAGCACCCAGACTGACTCTTGGTGCCGAAGCTGGTGGCACAGTGTTTTCAAGACAAAACACCACAATCACATTGGTCTTAGATAAGGGTTGGAGTAACCTTGCAACATCTATTTCAGAAAATAATTTCAGTATGACATGACA
The DNA here is from genome assembly GCA_907169655.1 of Acomys percivali. NCBI lineage: Eukaryota > Metazoa > Chordata > Mammalia > Rodentia > Muridae > Acomys > Acomys percivali. The sequence continues at coordinate 4,663,490 of OU015743.1, read as the reverse complement.
TATATTTTTTTGAGACAGGGTTTCTCTGTGTAGCCTTGCCTATCCTGGACTCACTTTGTAGACCAGGCTGGCCTCGAACTCACAACGATCTGCCAGCTTCTGCCTTCCGAGTGCTGGGATTAAAGGCATGTGCCACCACACCTGGCGACATGACATTTTTTATTTACACCTTTTCCAGTTATTTTTAATGTTTGGATAAATGATCATTTTGGTTGGTACATCGGGATCACGGTCCAGGATGTGTATAATCCCAGATGTGTTACCAAGGCAAATGTGCTGGGCTGCGGGTGAAGGCTGAGAAGTTTATAAACTGATGCAAAATTGAGTCAGGACAAGATGGCATTGCCTTGGTCACCTTAGCTTTCCCAATTTCCCATTGCTAGTTGTGGAGCTCTGCAAGCCTGGGCACTTTTGAGTTTTGGGACTCCAGGCCTGTCCTTGGTCAGCTGATTTCCCTGGGTCCAGGACTTCCACAAGCCTGGTTTTGTTTGTTTGTTTGTTTGTTTTCTGAACTGGTGGTCTCTGCACCCTTGCCCTGTCCTGGGCATAGGGTGGGCATACACTGCAGGGAGGAAGTGTGGGAAATGCTGCTGCCGCTGCCACTTGCTGGATCTGAGTCTCTGCCAGGTGGGCTCAGGGGAAGGCCTTAGAGGCCCTTACCTGGCTCCTCAGTCTCGCATGTTGGCGGAAGATCTGGAGAATCTTGTACTCTTGGTACGGTCCACTGGAGAATTCTTACTGCCAAAAGCCCAACTGCGCATGCTGGCTTTACCTGACCCATTCGCTGTCGAAGCAACGGGCTCTGCTGCCCTCTGGTGACAGTTTCTGGGAAGCACAACACCGTTAAAACTGGAAACAGCTGTTAAAGATGAAAAACTATGTCTAAAGGACTCAATCGCAATTGCATAGAAAACGGAAAAAGCTGATCTCCGAATCCTAGAACTGAGTTGTGGCTACTGACAGGCCTGGAAAACGGGGGTAAAGGAGTGATGGGATTGGTCTATAGGTACTAAGTTAGAATTAGGAGGAATTAAATTAATGATGCACATTTCAAAATAGCTAGAATTGAGCTTGAATGTCCTTAACCCAAAGAAATTCATGTTTATTATGATAAACATGTTATTCTTGTCTGATCATCATACAAAGTACATGTACATGAATGTACATGAATCTAAACACCCTGTGTCAGTTGTTAATGAAATTAGAGAAGTTCAAAATGAATCCAGCACCCCTGTTGTCTCTTGGGTATAGCTGAGCTGGCAGGTCTTACCCCAGACTTACAGTGGGAGGGGGGTGATGGAGTTTTCCAGGGTATTCCAAAGCTTGGCTTGCACTAAAAACACAAAGCAGCTATAATGGAAGGTGGTTTCTATGTGACTGGAATGGATTTCGGCATAGAGATATAAAAATAGCTCCAAACATGAGAAGTATGGGGCCTTTTAAAGGGAACAAGTCGGCCAAGCTGTCTGAAACCTACATGAGATGTTGACTTGATTATTAAATACTGTCTCATGCTATAGGTGACAGATTGTGACTAAGTTAATCAGTAAACTGCATTGCATATACGAACCATATTATTCACTCTACTGTCCCTGGATACCCAGGCTGGTTCTGATCCAGCTATTATGAGTCATGTGGGGATAAACATGGCTGGGCAGGCATCTCCACAGCAATGTGATTGTGATTCTTGAGGCATAAACCCAGAAGTGGAATGGGTGGGTTATATGGGAACTGACTTCCAGAGTGCTGGGCTAATTGATGTTTACACCCAAACTGCACACAGGCATCTCCCTACCCCTGCCCCCCCTCCTCCCCCTATCTGCATCCTCAGCAGCATTGTTTGCTTTCTTCGCACTAGCTGCTTCGACCCCAGTGGTTACAGCTACTGAGTACTTTGTGGTTTGAGTGAGAAGGGCCACCCTGGGCTCACATGCTTGGAGATGTGGTCTCCAGTTGGTAGAGCTGTAGGGG
>OU015743.1:4602608-4641773 GCA_907169655.1 Acomys percivali | reverse complement strand
TGTGTGTGTGTGTGTGTGTGTGTGTGTGTGTGTGTGTGTGTGTGTGTACACTGGTTTTATAGCCTAATGCTATTTATTCCCTATCTGGTATAGGCATTTAGGGGAGGTGACTAGTTTTGGAGATTGTTGAGAATTTTATTCTCTAGTGACACAAGATGGCGCCAGAGGGTTGACAGTCACACTCAGGGCGGCCATCCACAAGCGTACCACTGAACACAGAGTGCATTGAGGGCCTTCCTCTCTGCACCCTCTTCACATTGCGCTGCTAGTGAAGACTGCTTGCAGAGACAGGATGCTCTCGAGTCCTGGGGATCACCATGGTGAAGGGTGCTCTTCCAGTCAATCATGGTCCCTGGGTGCAGGCCATCGGCTAAAACACTGAGCACCACAGTGAGGCAAAGCTCCAGTGTGAACCTGTCCCAATGGTGGAAGTTGTGTGTGCTGGGGCCGGGGGCTGGGCCGGGGGCCAGGGATGGTGACAAGTGTGCACCCCGTGTGTGGGAGGGTGGGAGGTGCATTCACACTGTCTCGGCATAACTTGGGCTTTAGGTAGCCATGCCAAAATTTTAAAAGAGAACACGCCACAGGCCTAGAGTAATATATATGGATGTGAGCATGGGCAAGTACCAGGCCTTAGAAGGAGTGTGTCCAGCACCAAACACATCGGAAACATTCTTTTTCTACGCTAACTGGAGGCCTCATCATCAGATGTGATCATTCCAGAACTCCTCGGAGAGAAAGACTGTAACAGATGCAGGTACGAGTCGCGGCAGAGTTAGGAAGTTCCTGCCTCCGTGAAAAGTACAATTTGGCAAATTTCCACTTTCATTCTAGTGATGGAAGTTGACGGTGACCATCTTGTTAAACGTCTGCGGCTAACTCATTTAAACGCATCCTACTATGGACCTTTCTTTCTCCGGACTGAAGAACTGCCTAGTCTTTTAATTGAACCAGTAATTTGGAAGCCAGGACTGAAAACAGCCAATAGCTATTTGAATGGTAAGCAATCTGTGCTCCCAGAACGCCTCGGCCTTGCACATATGCACGCTTACACACACACACACACACACACACGCGCGCGCGCACACGCACGCACACACGTTTACACACACGCACACGCACGCACGCGCACGTGCACACACACACACACACACACGCACACACACACACACACACAGGCTAATGAAGTGCTTAGCTGAGTCCCTGTACCCACGATGGCGGCAGCTTTGGTCTTGCCTAGCAGATGACCTATTTAAGCACGGCAGGCAAACACGATGCCCAGAGCAGAGTCTAAACTAGCGTCGCACACAAAGAATAGTGTATATATTCCTTCTCAAAGAAGACCCAGATCGCGAGGTGACCCAGGGGTTGGAACTAGCAGACAAGGTTTTAAAGTGGCTCTCAAGTTACGCAAACAGCCTGAAAGAAAACATGTGTACAACAAATGAAAAGACAGAGCCTGCCAACAGGCAGATTAAAATATTTAAAGGCACCAACTGGAAATTCCAGTGCTGAAAAAAAAAAAAAAAAAAAAAAAAAAAAAAAGCACAGTAGCCATAAAATTCAACAGGCTTCTTTCTCAGCATGTTAAAAAAAAAAAAACTACGAACAACTATTGGATTTAGATATGCCAACCCAGGACCTCTATAAATGATATTTCACCCAGGTGTCTACGGGAGGCAGCAAGCAACACAGTGTATTCCCACCTCACTGTGCGCCTCTCTGCAGCTCATACGCTGCGTCAACCTATGTCTCAGTCCAATCATATTTAACTTCTTCACCTACTTTGCATCAGGGTGATGAAGGCGGGTATATACTCCACGGGGAAGAGAGAGGTGGGGAGCTCCCTGAAGAACGCTTTCAACATGACCGCGGCTTCTCTATGACACATTTTGTCCCACTTGAATTTATCAGCGTTGAACCTGGCGTCCAGTTCTTCGCGGTACTGCTGCAAAGCAAGGGGGACGGTCAGTGCTGGGTCATGCTGGACTCAATGCCCTTTTTCCTCGCAATCGTTACACAAACCAGGGTTTGGCAGCTGGTTGGCTGAGGCTAATGCCTACTGGCCCTAACCTTTCCACGTAATTAAGAGTTGAAATACAGGTTTGTGAATTGATTTTTAAAAAGTATTTCCAGGGGTTATCTTGAAAATAATAATAATTTTGAGCCAACCAGCCAATTCTGCACAAATATAATTCTCTACAGGGTCTGTAGCTTCATTTCTGTGGTTCTGGCAGGATATCACAGCCCCCGACATGATAACTGCTCTGTTCAGTTTTGACAAAAACCACCATTTTCCTTTTGTCAAAATACTTGTGGCACCCTCCCTTCTGTGTGCCCCCCTGCCCTTTCACATGTGGAATGAGAAATGTCCCAGTGAAGTAACTCGATTTCACTGCAGGGTGCAGAAAAACGACCCCTTCCCGGAACGGGAACGGTAGTCCTCTGCGCATGCGCACATGTCTTCCACATGCTGGCACGCCTGCCTAGTCCTCTCTGTGGTCTGGTGGACCGTGCAAGCGGACTGCGTGAGAGCGGTGGGCCTCGGTAAGTTCCACTCGCAGTAAGTTTCTACTTGGAAAAGTTTGCACTATTGGTTCGTCTGTTTATCAGTGGCAACTACCCGCCAAGGCTTTTTTTTTTTTTCTAGCACCCCCTTGATTTACAGGGTTTACCTCAAGCACTAGGTAGCTGGAGGAGCCACCTCCCTCACCAGTACCCACTGCTCTAAAGAGAATACTTAGAGACTCCAGTAACCTTGCACTTTGTGGTTTTTGCTTTTTTCTCAAGAAGAACCCACGTTTCCCTTTGAACAGGGACAGCCACAGGCTGTTTGTTCATATCCTATCAAGATCAGCTCACTAACATGCCAGACACAAAGGCTTCCACGGCTCCCCGAGCCTGAAAAACTGAGATATCCACCAGGCTTGCTGAGTTAGGGTCTAAGGGAGCGTGCTGATGATGCAGCCAGCCTGGGTTAAAATGGTGAGGTTCCCGTCTCAACAAACAACAACCGACCATCTAATCTCTCAAGCAATAAAAACCTACTTTTTGTTTACTGTTAAGGAGAACACAGGCAGAGTCAAAGTCACATCCTTAAGTCACCTTGGAGAACAACAACAACAAAAAGACTACACCAATTTCTGAAGCATTTTCACAAAAATGCAAAGAGCTAGCCTGAGGCCACCAGCTCCGGGAGATAAGCTAACATGCAAGGTCCCGAGGTAGCATAACAACAAAGCATCTACAGCCACAGCAGAACAACGGACGCCAGGGCAAAGAAAACCTAACAAGCCAAACACTCCGCCTCCTTCCACAAGATCTTAAGGTTTTAGTGTTTGGTTCAAATTTCTGTGATGCTTTGAAAAGAAAAGCATTGAACATTCCAAAGCATTAAATTGGTTCCGAATGATCTGTGGGCCTCAAGTTCGGGGACTGGCTTTGCAGTGATGCCCTTGCCTGGCTCCGGCTGAGCAGCTTCCTCCCAGGCCCGAGTCCCTGCCCATCTCACTGATAATCTAGGATGCAAAGCCAAGGCTGGACCATTCATTACCAGCATCCCCCAATGGTTGGTGTCATTTACTTGGCACAGATGAAGAATAACTAAAATGGATTTTTAAAAAAATGCCTTTCCCCAACCATGTTCTGTAGGAAGTGTACTTCAGAGGATGGCAAAACAAACAAACAAACAAAACAAACAAACAAACAAACAAACAAGAACTAAACAAGCCCAGGCACTGAAAGTCTGAATAAAAGAGAGACGTAAAGGACGGGCAACACGCCGTGTCGGATGTCTCTTTAGCCACAGCACGTCCCTGTTTCTGCTGACTGGGTTTCTCCAGGCTTGCTTTCCCGAAGCCAGAACTGGGAAAACATCTGGACTGCATTTTTGGACTTTACAAGCGGCAGAATAAATCTTCTGACACACACCAAACCCATTAAGGGGAAAAGGGCCTTGCCCTACATGTGGTTTGGGAATGTGTGTGTCTGTGAACACGCTGAACGGGCGATCGGCCTTTGGTGAGCAGTTTCTAAACAAAGAGTGAGAGAGAAAAGTAGCCTCAGCTCTAAAGTCAGACGTGGGGACCACAAGAGAGGTTTTCCTCACAGAGAACGGAGCCTGACTGGTGAGGGAGCCTGACGCTTCGGCTTTCTTTGGGGGTCTCTGACTCAGCTGGTAACCTAAGACAACCGAAGCGGCCCTGGTTTTCACTCTCATTACTGCGTGCTTTTCCCCAGGAGCATAACTAAGAACGAAAGGTGGTCAATCTAGACAAAGCTGCTTCAGCAGTCACTGGGAAGCCATCTGCCTCCCGAATGAAACCACATTAGCACTGAGCCAACTCCTTGCTGGATGGAGTCAGAGCTTCCAACCTTCTCCCTTCAAATAAGAACTCACTCGTTTACAAGGGGTTCAGGTAGCTAATTCTCTCAGCTGGTCGCCCCCAAGACCTGCAGGAGCCCTTTCTTTGAAGGAGGTCTGCCCCATTCTGCCCAGTGTAGGGCTCCCCTGTTGGGAGGAAGGAAGTAGCAAGGCTGCACCCTAACCCATGCCTGGTCTCCTCCAGTGTCAGCCCATCTCTGCTCTGGAGGACCCTACGAACATGCCCGACTTATTTTTTTTCCATTCAGAAAATATTCTGTCCTATTTCTACATTGCTACCTTGACACTTCTCATATAAATAGAACCCCCCTAGCACGTACTTAATGAAGGATACCTTTTTGCCTCTGTGTGTTTTCCTTAATGGCGCTATCACAATCAAATCCATTTTCTCATTGCTACCTGAGCTTTCTTTTCAGGACCCATCACTGAGTGTCCACAGACTGGGGGCAACCAAAGGGTGGGCATGAACTCTTCCTTGGGTGTGCCCATCAGGAAGCACAGAGAGATACTGGACTAGAAGTTTACCAGAAAAATATTTTCCCTTCAAGGGCTCCCTCCTGCTCTGTAGAGCTCGCCTCTGTTCGGGTATACGAAGGCAAAGCCAACGGGCTCACATCGCTGTGTTGATGTTACACACAGATGCTGGCATTACCATAAGTGGAATTAGGTTCTAGAACAACGGGGTGAATATTCCTGTGGTTGTGAGCACTGGCTGCAAATTCTTAAAAGAAATCTAGCTGAAAGAAGAACCTAACTACTGAGAGCAGGTCAGAACGGAAGTAAATGCCAACGAGCTGTGGGCTCAAAGACTTCCCAAGGCCAAGGACTTGGCCACACAGGGCCAGGTGTTTCAAGGTTCAGACAGGCAAGAGTTTTGATGGCAGTGTTTTGTCATTCCAGGTTTTAAGAACTGCAACATGGAAGAAGCAGGTCACCAGATGCCTGAGGAGTGTTAAGGCAAGCCATGTGACACTACCAAAGGCGCAGTAACAGCCACAGAGACTCGGGTTCTGATGCTCCCTGGACCTGGGCTGTGCTGATTCGAGTGAAAATGCCGTCCACAGGCTCGAAGGTCAGGAAGTGGTGCTGTGACAGAAGGATTAGGAGCTGTGGCTTTACTGCAGTAGCTATGGACGCGACGGAGAAAGTGTGCCACTGGGGGTGGGTTCTGAGTTTTCCCACTCATGCTAGGCCCAATTTTTTCCCTGTCTCTGCCTCCTGGTCACGATGCAGCTCTTAAATCCTGCTCCGGCATCACGAGGGCCACCATGCTCCTGTCATGCTTCTACCGTGTCCCTGCCATGATGATAACGGACTCGCCTCTGAAACTGTGAAAAAGCCCCTGATTCAATGATTTATTTCCTCAGTGTTGCCTCGGTCATGGCGTCTCCTCGCAGCAGCAGAGCCCTGACTTAGACTAGCTTATGTCTTTAGGAAAGGAAAGAAAGTTGGGTACCTTGACTTTGGCGGTACATCCCGAAAGCCGAAAAATTCCTTCAGATTCCAGACCCGATTCCTCGACTTTCTGAAAAAACTAGAAACCAACAATAAATTACAGAAAGTAAATATCTCTAAGTGGCTACAGATATTCTAAACAGTGAGGGCAGTGATCACTAGACTGCTTGCTATGTGTGCATATGTAGCTGACATATGAATGATTTCTGAAGAACTAATGACCAATCAACAAGGTTAACATGGCCTCCAGTTTTCCAGAGAGTGAATTCTCCATTTAGATCTGCTGCACAGCTTCCCAGCATCACATCCTAAGTAAAGCATGGACTCTCTGATCCACTACGACACTCTGCCAACCCGACGCTTTCAAATCTGATTATTTCTCTTCTGCAGACCAACTAATAGGGAAAATACTAAACCAACCAAGTGTCTGCAACCACACTACCGTGATGAACTTGATCTCTTCCAAGTTTACTCTCATTGGTTGCAAAGTCCTAGACTAGGAACTTAAAGAATTCTAGGGTTTAACCAAGGACTTGGACATGTAAGAGTTAACTGCTGTCTTAAATTCTCATGTTGGTAGTGGTCGTGATGGTGATGATAGCTGTGGTGGGATGATGGTGATGAGGATGGGGGCGGTGATGACAGAATGGTGCTGGCACTGGTGATGATAGGGTAACGGTGGTGGTAGTGGTGGTGGTGGTGATGGTAGTGGTGATGGTGGTGGTGGTGGTGATGGTGGTGGTGATGGTGGTGATGGTGGTAGTGGTGGTGGTGATGGTGGTGGTGGTGGTGATGGTGGTAGTGGTGGTGGTGATGGTGGTGGTGGTGGAGGTGGTGGTGAAATTTAATAACAAGTTTCCACATGCTGTGCATTTCTTGCACATCAGACCCTGCTCTCAATGCTTTGCATATACTCTCTCATTCAACCCTGGTCTTCAGCACTAATCTCTCCCCTGCTGAGGGGGCTGCGGCACATGGAACGTAAGTAACCTTTCTAAGTTCAGAAGGTGAGAGGACGCTGCAACAGCACACTGCAGTGCTTGGGCGTCAAGCCTCTTTCATGGACGGGGAAGAAGGCGCATGGGTCTCACAGCGCTGAGGGACAGCACCTCAGATCGCCCTAAGTGAGGCACACGCCAGCAGTCAGAGTGGCTGCCATTCGCTAGGTTGAGAATGTGACACAGACATACAGTTGACTTAGCATCTACTGAGCACCTCATGGTTAATGCTAGCTGCTACGTTCCACTCTGGGTTTTGCACCGATGCCATATAAGCTTGTGCCGAATTCTTGCCGGGGATTTATAAAGACTGTTTTCTTCAAGATCCACCCTCTCCCTGGAGGACAAAGGCCATCACTGCTGCTTTGACTTCAGAGGAAGAAGAACAGCGCTGTCGTGAGGACCCTGGGCTTGGCACGTGCTGTGCTCCCTTCCCACGCTGCCTGTTATCTCACCCTCCTCTGCTGCAGTTACCTTGTCAGCGAGGAGATAAAAACTGCCCCTTGGGCTGCTCCACGCTGACTACACTGGATGTGACATCACTGGTACAGCCCTTGCCCTGGGGATCCTTCTCACAGATGGGGAGGGCACCAGCATCTTCTGCCTGCCACTGCTCCATCACTGGCCAATTAATCAATCACCAGGAATAAGGACGCAGCTCAGGCTGAGAGAAGGGGCAGGCGCAGCCTGTTAGTATGAGCAGAGCAACTGTTGTCCCCCAGCTGGGGCTTTTATGTACAACGTACAAGGATTTTAAATTCCAGCACGGTCTGTGATAATAAAGGCCTGGGGTTCTAAGTGTGCCACTGGATGTCACTCTTAAGTAAGCATGTTTCAGTCGCTGCACACTTAAAACAGTTTAGTTTTACAAATAATCTTAGTTTTTAGGGGTTAAGAAGTTTTTAGGTCTAGATAGATGTTTTAAGTTTATAGAGATGAGATATATTGATTTACATTCAGAATTTTAGGCGCACCAAGATAGAAAAGATGTTTTCTTCAAGGATGCCAAATATAAATAGCCAAAATATTATGAAAGTAACGTTTTTTTAATAATTCCTGTTTTTTTTTTTGTGGTTCTTCTTGCTGTATTGTAGTTTTTTTTGTATTCATGTGTAATATCGTAAAGGTATATACTACAAAAGAAAAACAACAATAAAAAATAGAAAAAAAGCACAAGGTAAAAGTAAACCAGCTGTGGGGCTGGTGAGACAGTGGCTAAGAGTACAGACTGCCCACAAAGAGGACCTGGGTTCGACTCCCAGCATCCCCACAGGGAGGCACATCACTGCCTCAAACTAAGCTCCGGAGGGTCAGATGCCATTTTCTCATGTCCTTCGGCACTCACACACTCACACACATGTGTACATGCACACGCAGGGACATAGACACGTAATTAAAATCAAACCTAGACCTTATTTTTTTTTTTAAAGTAAAACTGCTATTTAGCAACCTCTGGATATAGCAGTTGAGATAAAACTTTAAAAAATTCTTTCACCAAATAAGGTTTTTTCTGTCCTGACTGTACCTCATGGGTAAAGTCACACCTGAAAATCTATTAGAAGAAAGCCAATTTTGACTTTACTAAATTTATTTGAGTTTAAAAAGTCTGAGAAGTGACTGCACACACACATACAAAATTAGCTTTTGATGCATCTCAGAAAGCACCTGTATGTTCAGCAAACAGACTGTTAATAATCATGCCTCATATAGAATGATCAAAAATACATGGACGAAGCATAGTGGGTACACCTTTAATCCTAGCACTCAGTCGGTGGAGGCAGGAGGATCTCTGTGAGCTCCATGATAGCTAGGTAAACATAGGGAGACTCTGTAGTTAGGGGGGAAATGTATATAAACTCATGCATATACATAAGCTCCATCTGAAGAAAGGGCTGGAAAACACAACTGAATGAAGCTGGAAGACAGGACACTGTGTCCACAGTGTGCAGCAAATGCTCCTGAGGTGGGACGTGTCCCTCAAGGCTCATGTGTCTGACACACGGACCTCTGTGACAATGCACCCGCCGACCTCACTGTCTCCCCGGTCTTTGGCACACGACTCACTTTCTGTAGCACAAGAGGAACTTTCACTGCAGGGTCCTTCTTCCGGTCGCTGTCCAGGAGGACTGTCAGTGGAACCCCGAAAACCCCGGTGTCTGCATCGAACACACCGGAATGAGGAAGAAAAAGCAAGAGTCAGAAGCGCCCTCGGGTCCCCAGGGCCAGCATTGATGCTGGCAGCCCCGCCTCTCAGTTACCTCGGCCTTTCACTCGCTCAGTTTTGCTTCTTTTCAGCTGTATTCCAAAAGCATCAAAGAAGGCTGTCAATTCGATCAGAGAGAGGTGGCGGATTTTCTTCATGTCTTCGGCAGACAGGTCTCCTGTCTCGGTCAACCCAAATCTGGTTTTCTGAACAGTGAATTTCTAAAATACCCAATGAAGAAGATATTTATTATTTTTTTAATCAGATGAAATCTGGGCACTCTAAATTTACACAGCAAAGCCTACTGGGAGACATCCCTCTGAGGAGCATCCTGGGCCACAGAAACAGTGGGTAGGTGTTTCAGAACACCAGCAGACGGAGGGAGGCTACGCTAAGTGGAGGCAAAGCATCACCTCTGTCGGACAGCTTTGCTGCCAGGGCTGTGAGCACTGCTTGACTGTGGCTATGACGGCAGCCGCCGCCACCGCCGCCTCCTCCTCCTCCCCCTCCCCCCCACCTTCCTGTGTTTGTGTGTATGTGCATGTTTATATGTGTATTGTGAGCATGCATACCACAGTAGGCATGTGCCAGTCAGAAGACAATCTCGGGAGTCAGTCCTTGCCTCTCACCTGACTTGAGATAGCGTCTCTTTACTGTTGGCTACTGAGAACGTGACGCTAAGCGGCCTATAAGCTTTGGGGCATTCCCTGGACCCTGCCTCTCATCTCGCCATAGGAACCCTGAGATTGCAGATGAATCATTCCCATTTTTATGTGGGTATGAGAGGCTCAGACCCAGGCCTTAATGCTTTCATAGCAAGTGTTTTTACCCACTGTACCATCCCCACAGCCCAGCAACTGCCTTCTTACAAGGCCTGTACATACCCCTGTCCTGTAATCAGGATATACGTGGTACGTACACACAAAATAACACCCAGGAGACACACAGCACTGGTGCCTGGCCTCTCCAGTTCCCTCACGCATATGCAGAGATGAAAAGCAATCCCCGTATTGGCACGGGGAGTCGTCTCTGGAAGTTACTAGACTGACCACAGAGGGGTTTGCTTACAATTAATGCATAGTCATCTTTCTTAATGTGTGACTTCTTCCATTTATTTCTCTCCGGGGTCCCTGTCACCATTTCTGAGTAAGACACCTCAAAGGACAGCTCTTCACCCTCTGGAGGAATGTTCTTTTCTAGATAAGCATCATCTAAAAAAAAAAAACAAAACAAAAACAGAAAACCAAACCAAACAAAACAAAAAAAACAAGAGACAAGAAACATAATACATTATTAAGCCAGTCAATGCCATTTGCTGCAGAATAAACTACCAAATATTTACAAAGCAAGCTGGGGTGCTGAAGTCTGGGGACAGAGCCTGGCTCCCTGCACTCACTTAGGCAGTGACATGATGTCCCTCTGACTTTCCCTATGGATGCATTTCTACCCGTGTCTGAAACAACGGTCTAATCCAACTGTTAGTGTTTTAGCCGTTCATGTGTTGTGAGAGGTTTTCAGAGGCAACGCCCAGGACGGTGCATTTCTCTGTGTTTTTTCTGGTGCTAAAAATAAACCCATCCAGCCTGGTGCTGCCTCTCGGAGGCCCAGAAGAGCGAAGAGGGAAATGGGTGGGAATCTCCCAAACTGCCCTCAACTTTCCCAAGCACGGACATCTGCCTCTTAAGATTATCCAATGTGGACTTCACGTCAGGGCATGCAGGGGAATTATTCTGGATTTCTATAATTTGGTATTAGTCTAGCCTTGCATGATGCACACTAAAAAGCACCTGACCTGGTGACAGTGTCAGGAGAGTCCCACAGCGGTGTTTTTCTCAAGCTAGGCTGCAAATTAAGGCAAATGGGTCCTTGACCCATACTGTTTGCTTAACATGAAACTGTTACTTCTGAGTAAGACCTTTTGAGACGATACCTCATTTTACCGCCTGGCAAAATATTTTTTGTGTGTAAAAAGAACTAATTACAAACAGAACACATTTTCTTCTAAGGACCACCCCCCCCCCTTGACTAAAGGTCAAGGAGATCAAAATGACGGAAGGCGGAATTGACCACTTACTGGTTAATTATATCAATAAGAGGCCTGCTTGCTTTTACATTAAGCCTTGGGTTGGACAGCTTACAAGTGAGCACATGACAGCTTAGAACATGACCGCCAGCTGGAGCACGGAGAAGAGCAGCAACAAGGAGTTAGCAAATGGCTAACTGTGTGTGTGCACGCATGCGTGTGCGTGTGTGTCTGTGTGGTAAGGTTTCACTTCTGCAGAGGTAGGCTTGCAGACAGCACAGAGGAAGGAGAGCGATGGAACAACGCTCACTCGCTCGCTCGCTCGCTCGGGCTGCCTGAAGTTCTAGGATGGAGTCTTTGGAGAGCAGCAACCGAGCAGACAGATTCTCCCAGCCACTGGGCCACTATGTATGCGCGTCTGTCCCTGACGGTGTGATTACAACCACATCGCGGGCAGTACATAGACTGAAGGGAAAGCATTTCTGGCAAGTCTCTCCTCTGAGTTAGTTTGCTTTTGGTACCAACATTATCGAAAAACAACTTGCACGCCAGGCAGACCATCGTTTGGTGCATGGAGTTAGTGGACTTTGTATGTAACAGCTGGGTGATTGTCACTGTGATCAATTCTAGAACTCTCTCGTCAGCTCCACTTCGCATCTGGACGCGGATGGTTGAAGGACAGGCTGTGTCTCTCCAAGGAGAGAATGCGGATTTCTCAAAAGAGAGGAACCCCAGAGGCATGGCTTCAGGGCCCAGGCTTGGGTCAGGAGGGTGCCATCCTGAGAGACTCATGTGGTGTGGTGGAGGCTTGGATGAGAGCCAGCCCTGTAAGCCTGCACGTCAGAAGCCACTCAGGTTTTACACATACTTCCTCAGTAACTAGGAGTCTTGGATGAGGCTGTTCTTAGCCTTCCTGTGACATCGGGACACATCGTGGTACTCACAGGGGTTGGGGGATGGGGTGGGGTTAGGTCAAAGCTGCCACCCAAGTGAGACTCTCTTACCCCACTGTTGGAAGTGAAGGCCAACTTCGCTTCCTGCTTAGCTGGGTTAACACTGTCTGCTGTGACAAAATGGGCTGTTTGGAGGTGAGGGAGAGAGAGGGGGTTGGGGAGGGAGGATGCAGGAAGCATCAGAATCCTAACACACATCTTGCTACGGTAGAGGCAAAGATGAGGAGAGGTGTATGGGTGAGCAGAAGGGCACGGTTGGACAAGACTAAACAGTTCTAGGCACCACTGTCAAGCACGGTGAGTGGACGTAGCACTAATGTGCTATACGTTTCAAAAACCCGCAGGAGACAAATTTATGAGCTTTCATCGCAAAGAACTGGTAAATGATGGTATGGGTTTAGGAGTTAAGTTCAGCCCAATGCAGGCATTATCCAATGTTTGTGTGCCCCACATGACTCCCCCACCGGTAAGGACTATGTTCATATTTACGATGCTACACAGTCAATGTTAAAAGTGGAAGTATTAAAATGAACACTCAAAACAAAACTCACTGCTAAGTGCACGGAGCTCCAGACCCAGACGGAGAAGGCACAGGCAGCATACCCTCCCCAGGGGACATGCCAAGGGACATGCCACTCACCACTCAATGCAGTGTGAACTGGCTGCTCGAGGTCCACAGATCCGTTGGTGTGGACAGGAATATCTGGGAGGGCCTCAAGTATGGACTGCCAAGCAAGGGAAGAGGAAGAAAAGCATTTACCACAGACACAGCAACCTGTCAGCTCTTATACTTATGGTTGTGAACCGAGCTTTCAATGGCCAAGCCAGCTCTCCAGCCTGACCCTTCACCTCAGTGGAATTTACTTATATTCTGCAACACACCAGTCTTCTTCACAGACATGGTTCTTGGGCTCACAAGTGGTTTGCACAGATCACAGCTGTTTCCACAGTTAGTTGAGATGGATGCGGGCTTACCCAAGCCCCTCACAAGAACTATGCAGAAGCGTTCACAACTCACCCTGCCTTCCTGGCTCACAGACCTAGCTGCTTCTGCTAAGATGTAGAAACTAGAATACCTGATGGTGTATGTGTTGGATAATTACCGTCTGCTCATCTGGATAAGTTCTGTGTTGACTGTAGTTATATTGCTAATATTAACATATACTCTGTTGAATACAGAGTAATAACAACTAACAAAAAACTTAACTACCTTGCCAGCTGTGGTGGGTATCTGCTTATAGTCCCAATAACCAGAAGGCAAGTGTACCAGGTGAAGCTATAGGCCAGCCTGGTCTACATAGTGGGTTCCAGGCTAGCCTAGGTTACATAGTAAGATCCTGTCTCAAAACAAACACACAAACAAACAAACAAACAACAACAACAACAGCAAAACTCTGAAGTCAGAAATTATCTTTTATAATACAGTTTCCATTCTTGATCTGGCCCCTTCCTCATAGAGGCCTGCCACAGCCCTGCGCCACCGACTTGCTCCATCAGCAGCTGAGTGTCTCTCCTTAGAGAGGCCAGCAAAGCGAGTTTCCGCTCCTGTCTAGAATGGCACCAGCAAGAGAAAAAGACACGGAGATTCTACCAAAAACTATACATGCAAACCTATATCCCTAATGTGGAGCTATTATCTGTGGGCAGGTGAGCTTCAGGAAATAGCCATTCTATCAAGATGCTTTGGTGTGCAATTCACACGTAAAAGCTGTCCTTTTCCTCTGCGCACCAGGATGTGGTGTCTTTTATTCTCATTCTTATTTAGCAATCGTTGGACACCTGCTTCATGGAAGCTCCTCTGCCATACGCAGCAGACTGCACAAGGGCGTCTCGGACTCTCAGCCTCGTGTTTGCTTTTGGTTCCTGCTTGGTTTCATTTGAAATGAGACTTTAAACCTCTCAACTGTACAAATCACAAATCACCTGCCGAAATGCAGACGCCTGTACACTGTAATTTCTAGATAAAAAGAGATCTAGGGTCACGAAGCTCGGTGTCAGTTCTATTTCTGGTGGCTCTGAAAACCTAACCCTATGTCACGTAGACCACCTGTGGCTCTAGTTTTGATATGACGTATCTTCCAAATGCCCACATCTTGGCCTTCCACTTGGCACTACTGGCAGGCGGTAGACACTTTAGCAAGTGGTACCGAGGGGGATATTTTAAGTCACTTGGGGAATGTGGACTTGAAGGAGACTGTGGAACAGAACAACAAAAAAGGGGCAGGGTCCTGTCACGGCAGGGCAGTCAGAACAGGAATAATGCCATTCCACCTGCCCACCGCTGACCCTCAGGCAGGGGCTGGTTCCTGGAACTCCTGCGGAAATCTAGAGAACAGCATTTGCGTGTAACCTATGCACACATTCCTGAGTACTTTAAACCGTCTTGCACCGTGTAAGGTGCCTCCTCCCCGAGTAAGTGTTATGTGAACGGCTGAACACTGTATGGCTGAGAAAAGAACAAGGAAAAAACATCTGTGCACCTTCACTCCGGACACAATTAAAATGGCTTCCATCTGCAGTTGGCCGGCCTGAGGCTGAAGAGAGTCATTTCAATTCACACTGGATGCTCATGTGATGTAATTCAACCTACAGTCCACAATAAAGCAATTGGGAGGCTTAGAAGCCCAGAACAAATATTCTGCTTAACTATGAAGCCTTAGAAGAAAAGTCCTAATGGGTCTTTCTTGTGGACTGCATGACCTTTCTCTGAGTATATCTGGAAGAAATGATTTCTCACACTTGCAGGTGAACTTACTCTGGCAAATTTCAAAGACAGACACTTGAAATGTGGAGGTTTACTTGTGGTCCTTTCAAATACAGAAAACAATAAAGGCTTGGGTGAAAGGGCACTGCGAGAGTGAAGACTGTTCTTTCAGGAGAGTTAACCGGAGGTCACTTTATCCCACTCCACAAAAGAAATTGCAATGGACAAGTTGTTAAGGTCTCCCCTAAGATAAAACTTGGGGTCCTTAGTGCACTATGAAATACTACAGGCACCCAAGACTTGTAGATGTTTCAGATTAGCCTCTGGGAAGCCAGAGACCTCAACACACTCTCACCCAAGTGCCAGAAGTCCCACCACATGGGGACTCCCAGCTGGTGTCTGTGAGACTCAGAACACGGTTACCTCGAGGCGAATGTCTGCAGTGACTCCAGAGTACACTGAGGTGCAGTTGGCTATGTGGGGCATCCCAGCGGCCCCCATCCTAATCAACCCTTCTAAATAAAAACCCTCTGGATAACAACCCAAAGTAAGAGAAGTTGAAGACTATGCCAGGGAGATTGTCTTAGACCCAATATTGCTTTTTTTCTTTTTTTTTAAATAAAGAATGACACTATTGACACCATTTTATTTTCAGGAAGAAAAAAAGAAAAAAAGAAAAGAAACCCACGCAACTAACTCATCCTGCACAGCTCACATAATCACCACGCAAGACTAAGTTCCCTCACATCGTCATCTCCACAACTCTTCAACTTCCTAAGAATCTTAATGTTGACAGTACGTGACCAGTAAGTAAGGGGTTCTTTGAATCAGTGCCTAAGATGAACCAGGGGGAAAGCTAGTAGCAAAGAATGAAGAAATGGAAACTACGTCACTCTGAATGGACACAGAACTGTGGTCATGGAATGGCCATGAAAAAAAAAAAAAAAAAAAGACAAGGCATGCCTGCCAATCGTCTCCTAAGGCAAACAAATCAGGCATCCATCCTACTGCACATCAGCTTGGTGTACCCTACACTGTGGCTTGTACAAGACACTGGCAGGAAGGGTGTTTAAGGTTCATCGCTCTCCTGATAACTAGGATGTTTCTGAGAGCCCCGCCAGAGCTTAAAGCAAGATGTGCATTTTGGATCCACGGTGTGTGGCTGTGGAAATGGTGGACAGTCAGGGTATAAAACTATTCTCTGCACGGTCACTACATCAGGAGGATGACCACGAGTGTCTGGAACACGAAGAAACTACAACAAAGGTAGGAATAGCCCACAACCATTCACGCCATAACACCCGTGGGCCCCAGAGATGGATGTGAGGAGGGAAAAGGCAGAAGGAGTTGAGGCTTGAACACAGGAACTGCTTATGCAGCTGGGTACCACCAGCCGAGGCAGTAAGTGGAGGTGAGAGAGGGACTTCCAAGTCACAGGGGTTGACACAGTTGTGTAAGCTCTGTTGCGGGCAGCCCCTTCTGTGGTCGCCCAAGTTTCCAAATGAGATCCCATGATAAGGGGAAGGATTTCGGATGTTCTCTAAATTAGAAACATTCTCACCGCACGTATGTTCGAGTGTTTATACAGAGACGACAACACTGCTTGTCCAAGCAATGAGCAAATCCCAGGAGTGGGTCAAACATGAACGTCATTTATCCTGTTCCTCAAAATAGGCGATGACTAAGAAACTGCTGCCCCAGGGGACGAACGCTGATGGGTGCCACCTCTTCCGAGCGTCTACTTGGATAACTCAGCCTTCCATCAATTTAGCATCAGAGAACCAAAACCCCATCAAACGGGCGTCTTCCTCCGCCTTCTTTAAGAGATCCCACTATCTTGCCTCTGCCAGGGAACCAGGTCGGAGGCGCTTAGGGCGGGCTCGAGTCTGGTCTAAGTGGCGGGGAGATGACAAGTATTTTTGATAGAGAAAAGTATCACTGTTCTGTGAGGCCAAGGGGACGATTTGTGCAAGAGAAAGTGCGAGTCGGTGAGTACTTAGAAGTAAGGCTGGAAACAAATGCAGGCAGGCAAGGCCCAGAGGCTCTTGCGTCCTACGGGGAGTTTTCTCACTTATGCAGGAAACAAAGGTACTTCTGGGTTAACGTGGGGAAGAGAAGCCAACTCAGGGAGCTGCCGGAGTATGATCTGTGAGAACTCTGTGACGGAGATGAAGGTTAACAACCCCCTCCACACTGGATACTGTGAAGAGCTCACTCTGATTTCCATATACGAATCATGTTAATTAGTAGGGTCCCCTTTAAAGTTTCTGTGATACTGGAGTGTGAGCTTAGGGCCTTGTGGATGCCAGGTAAGAGTTCCACCTCTGAGCCGTACCCTAACCTTCCTTTAACTATTTAATGTTCTTGATTTTTGAGTGTGCAAGGGTGTGCATGCCTGTCTATTCATGTGGGCAAGCATAACGTCAGCCTTAGCTTGTTGCTCCTCAGGAACCATCTGCTTTGTTTCTGGAGGCAGGGACCTTGGCTTACAGATTAGCCTAACGTGGCTGACCAGCAAGAACCAGGTATCTGCCTGTCTCTGGCTCCCTAGTGCAGAGATGACAAGTGCGAGCCACCATACCTGGGATTTTTTTGTTTTTGTTTTTTGAGACAGGGTTTCTCTGGGTAGCCTTGGCTGTCCTAGACTTACTTTGTAGACCAGGCTGGCCTTGAACTCACAGCAATCCGCCTGCCTCCCGAGTGCTGGGATTAAAGGTGTGCACCGCCACGCCTGGTTTACACCCGGGATATTATGTGCATACTGGGTACTAAACTTAAGTCCCAATGCTCACACAGCAACACTATCTGCACCTCCCCAGCGCCTCTTTGTAAAATGTTTGGCAGAGGGTCTAAGTTCCTCAGGCTGGTTTTGGATGTGCTAGCCCCAGGCCCAGGCCCAGCCCCAGCCCCAGCCCCAGCCTCTCAGGGAGCTGAGAGGTCAGGCTTGCCCCCTCGGGCATGGGGAAAGGAAGAGTCGTTCCTTGGTACAAAGTGGCCTTCCCAGCTGCTAGAAGGCTGGTGGGTAGGCAGTAGCTGCTTGTTTCCAATCCTAGGTCAAGCTTTCTTAATCCATCTCGAAGGAATCGCTCTTCTCATCTTCTGACATTGTTGTCTTAACGTGCAATTGTGCTGACATCAAAGACTTACCACGGAGCGACTCTGGAGGTCCACAAAACTACCTTCTTCCTCCTGGGCACCATTGGAGAGGGCGCGACTGTTGGGAGACGCATCATCTGGCTAAATGGAAACACAAAAGAATCATTCTTACTCCAAAATTGCTCTGCAGTGGGTCTGTGCATTCCACTGATTATAGAGAGGCGTGTGTGTGACAGACGTGAGGGTACGGCTGTCTGGGTGTGGATAGGAGAGCACATGGCCGTTAGTGCCGGACCAGTGTCACACCCTGGGCAGATACTGACTTCTGCATTAGACCCTGCTACAACCTGCCGCCCACTCTGTTCCTCTTAGTATGATCTTGGCTTATTACCACAGAGCCAAGTATCAAATTAAAAAAAAAAAAAAAAACTTCATTTTTCAGGCTAAGGGGATGCTAAAGAGGGGGTTGTCTGGCAAATGTGGGCAACAAGGTAGAAGTGTGACCTTGCCCAATGTGTTGCCGGGGAAACTAAGGCTGATCAGTTTCCTGATCAATAGGATGAGATGTGGTGGTGAATGGTTGTGATGCCAGCACTCAAGGGACTGGGACAGGATGACAGTGAGAGGGACTACAGCCAGGGCACAAAGGAGGCCTGATTTAAAACTTACACACACACACACACACACACACACACACACACACACACACATACATATATACTTGAGAACTACATAAAACAAAACATTTTGTCTTTTAAAATCCGTTTGTCTTTTCACTTGACCATATTTTCTCCAGATGCTCTAAATTCCTACAGTGAACAAGGAGGTGGGTGTGGTGATGCTCGCCTGTTAGTCTTGGTCCTTTCTGGGGAGAGGCAGGAGGATAAGGACTTCAAGCTCATCGTCAGAGAAGAGCTTGAGGCCAGTAGTCTGGGCTACATGAGACCTTGTTGCTCATAAATCAATAAATCACATGCAGATATAATGGATGGGTAGATAAATTATAGATAGATAGATGATGCATGATGGATACAAGATAGATGGTTGACAGAGTGATAGATGATAGCTAGATAGATACAGATATTGTTATAGATAGATTGATACAGATATAGATATAGATAGATAGATGATAGATATATAGTTATTATAGATAGATGATAGATATAGATATTGTTATAGATTGATACAGATATAGATATAGTTATAGATAACTGATAGATAGATACAGATATAGTTATTATTGATAGATGATAGATATAGATATAGATAGATATAGATAGATGATAGATTGATATAGATATAGTTATTATTGATAGATGATAGATATAGATATAGATAGATATAGATGATAGATAGAGGATAGAGAAAACAGAACTTTTTAAAGAAACAAACGGAACTCTAGAATGGGCTGATAAAAGTTAATCATGATGTGAACTAACAACCGTCTGCCCCTTCTCCCACCCAAATCACTACAACAGGCAGATTTTAAAGGGAACGAACTTTCCACAGCCATGGAATCCAGCAAAGAATTCCACAGTAGAACAACTGGCAGCAATTCCTGGATGGAAATCAAACAGTAAGAGAAACACTTCCTCTCAACGTAGCATAAGAGAGCTGGAAAGACAGACCAGTGGTTAAGAGCACCAGCTGCTCGGCCAGAGGGCCACGGCTCAATTCCCAGCACCCGCCTGGTGGCTCACCAACACCTGTAACTCCGGTCCCAAGGAGTACCCTCATGTGGTACACAAACACACTGCAGGCAAATACCTCTACACATACTTAAAAAAATTAAATAGCATAAGGGAGAATTTCTAGGGAAAAAAATAAGAAAAATAATAAAGAATGAACAAAGTGGGGGGGGGGATGCAGGCAAATGATTAAAAATGGTTATGAACACAGATGCTAGGCAGACTTCTTCCTTAAACACATAGTCCTTAAATACAACCCCAAGAAAGTATAAAGAATGTTATCTTAATAAATTAAGCCAAGTGCCTTGGGGGTGAGGGGGCTACATGCAGAGAAAAGGAGCCTCAGGGGTCACAAGGATGGACAGTGGGAGAAAACACTAGTGATCCAGCCTTACAGGACGTGAGACAGTGTCCTCCTCTCTGATTCTGCACTGTGGAAGGCTTTGCCTGCTGCACCCACCCACTCCACACTCCTTAAAATTAAGTGCCCTAAACACAGAAACATTCCTGCCTCTGCGGAAACTAAATCTACTTAACAACAGAGGAAGCATACAATGACGACCCTGCATGAATCTACTGAGAAATCAATAAAGTCCAGCTCCAAAAAATAAAAAAAACTAAAAAAATATAAAAAAAATAAAGTCCAGCTCCTCAGAGGACCTTACAGGAGCAGTACGTTCTGAGATTGGGGGATGACATGCGGTGGTTTCCCTCTGCTTAGCTGAGGCCTTCGGTTCACAGGGCTGAGGAGAGCAGGCTGTGCAAGGTCTCAGAAATGCTCCAATCGCTGCAATCACTCTCAGCCAGAGGACTCTAGCTAGCTGCCACCCAGTGGGCGCGCTCCAGCTCCCTCACCAGAGGGTGCTCACCTAGTGGTAGACACTGCCCTGTTTGCGACATTGAGGGTATCACTTCCCTAAAGTCAGTATGTTCTCCACAAAAAAATTTTTTTTCCTTTTAAAAGTTTGGGGGAAAACACTGAATATTTATGTCTTAGTAGACACTGAAGATACTGACTGAAAAAAATATTTGCCCGGTAGTGAATTTTTTTTTTCTCATGTGAACTCATCCACATACACCAAGAGCTGGCTGACAGCATCCTCCACACAAGACATACATTAATAATAATAATAATAATAATAATAATAATAATAATAATAATAACAACAACAACAACAACAACAATAATAATAATAAAAAAAAAACCTACCCTGGTTGTTATCTCTGACTGTAGTGTTTTTGAAGATGAGATTTTGTTCTTTTGGATTTACCTATGAAATTATTCCCTGCAGAGAGCAGCGTGTACTGATGCTGTGCATGTATGATTAGTGTTTGGGAACAATCTGAGTTTGTGTCTCTCTGCTCAAGAGGAATGTGAATGCATGCCTTTTAGCTCCATGAATGTTCATGGCAGCACCGCTCATAATAGCCCAAGCTGGACGCAACCCAAACACCCATCGTCAGGTGAGCAGACATGGCAGCAGGAGGGGCTGTTATAAAATGAAATTATCTGCTAGAGGAATATATGTAACAAATCATAGGATATTATTATTATTATTATTATTTTATTTTTATTTTTATTATTATTGTTGTTGTTGTTGTTGTTGTTGTTATTATAAGGCAGACACAAAACCAGCCTTGTACTTAAATTTCTACTTAAATGGAGACAAACAGGAGCAAAGGGGTTAATAGCCACAGTGTGCTTCTGAAGGAAAGGACTGGAGAGCCGTTGACATAGGATGGCCATCTTCTGTGCTTACACTGACTGTGGTTTTCTGGGGAGCACATTTGTTGAAACCAGTTCGGTGACATGCCTAAAGCGTGATGTGTGTAAACTGTGCCTCAGTTTCAAGAAGGCGTAAAAATAAGTTAACTTGTATCTTCAGAGTTTTAAGGGGCTGTCCTAGCTTAGCACACATCACTGTAACACTGGGTTTATGAATTTAAAGGGAGGGTTTTTCCCCTGTGGGAAATAAGAATATGTTTTCTGAAATCTACACAAAGAGTTGGAAACCTAAATTATCATACAATTATGATCAAGAAAAAAAATCTACTAATTTGAAACATAGTATAGAATACATGACAAAGATATTAGTGTGAGGTAAAACTTAGCAAATAGTAAAACATGATCCGAGCAGAGCAATGACCTTGGAATTTGTGTTCCAGAAAGATGACCCACAGGAGCTGAGGAGAAAAGCTAACTCAAGATACAACGGAAGAAAATCTCCAGGAACCACAGAGGGAAAACAGCCTCCTGACAGGAAACACTCGCTGAAGACTGACAGAATGAATGAAACGAAATCAAGATCTTTGTCACAGTTAAGAATCCAGAATAAAGGAAAAGTTCATTAAGCTCAAGAAATGAAACAAAAAGTTTAAATAAGAAACCCAGATAACTTATTTTTAAGGGATGGAGTCTAAGCAACTAAAGGAAAACAAATCCCTCTGTGTAGTAAGGGTGTTACATTCTGACTGTGAAGGCGAAGAGGCATCCTCCTGTGCAGGGTTTCCAGGAAAACTAAGGACTGATGTTGACACAGTCAGGTGGCCAGTGCTCCTGGGGACAACAGCCTGGTTTCCTCAAGGGACAAGGATTCAAGCCCACCAGGCGGAGGAGTCAGTCCTCATGCTAAAGCCATCGCTGTTTGCAACTGATAGTTTGGTTTATTTTTTTGTTTCTGTGTCTTTTGTTTTTTTCATAATCAGTTTCTTAATCTGTGATTAAACCAAACCCCTGTTTATTTAAATCAAGGTTCCTTCAATTCTCTTCCATAAGAAACACAGACAGACGCGACCGATGACTCTAAACAGCTGGCACGATTGCATTGTGAAGTGAGCTATGAATCGATGGCAAGCGTTGGGTTTGATTTTTCACTTGAGACACAGTCAGTAAACTAGATTGACTACTGTGCTTCTTGAATAAACTAACGTTGCCAATAAATATTTCGCTCATGTCGACTGAACATAAGAAAAATGCCATCTTTTATTTCTATGAGGGGTGAATTGTAGACTAGGAATCTGATGATAGCAGTTGGACTGTAAATCCTCCTCTGTAAGTACCCAAACTTTAGTGCCATTTGTGAGTCAAAGATGAGTCATGTGCGCTATATGAACAGCCAGTCATGCACTCACTGTAAGCAGTGCACTGCAAAGTAACCATCTGGGTTACTAACCAAACTGTAAGACTTATTATGAACTTGCTTTTAACCAGTTGATTGAGATATAACAGATTTATAATTAGCTGTGTATAAAGCACGTAACTTGATTAAAAATTAATTTAGGAAATTTTGATGAAAACTTAGATCCTATGGAATTAGCTATTTCTGGGCCAGGAAGATGAACGCCACCGGCATTCAAAATGCGCTCAGGCTCCCTTGTGGGGGGGGGGGGTCCACCCTTCCCTCCTTTCTTTACCCCAGTTTGCTAGGAAGTCACGGATGACCATTCCGTCACTGTTGGGTAGCTCATATTTCTTGTATTTTTACATTAATTGAATGTTTTTGTTTGGCTTCTTTCACATGGTATTAGTTTGAGATCCATTCACGCCGAGAATGTGCTGCAAGTAGAAACAGACATAGGAAAAGCTCCTTGAAAGCCACAGATGGAGCCGTTATCTCAGCTTTACAGTGATGGGGGCGTGGCTACCGTCCTAGTCTCACGTGACTCGTTCCTCCTGAGTGTGGGTGGAAAGCAGCAGTGGCTACAGAAGGTGGGAGCAGGCAATGGAGAAGAAAGAAGGAAAGAAAAGCAGACTCAGCCTTGAGTTGCTGGTTCCGTGGCCGTTCTACAGATCCTATCATCAGTCTTGTATTTGCCTGTTAACCTTGGGCTGACTCGCTGATGACTATGTCTCAGAAAGCGATGAAAACTAGTCACTGCGTTAACACGGTGGCTGTCCTCCAAGCAAGCCACAATCACATGGCACTCTTTTAACGTTTTTGTGTGACTGTCTGGAAGAAACGGCTTCCTGCTTGTCCCCATTTCCCCGGCCATAACTCACCAGAGGTCTGTTTGTTTTGGTAACTCCTGGCGGCTCCTTTTCCTCCTTGGTACCATCCAGCTGAGCAGCACGGTCACATGGATCACTCGGCTAAGGAGAACAAATCAAAGTCATTTTCCTCCAGCTCATCGTTACAAACATGGCCATGTGTTTCATGATGCATTACACCAGGGCTCACACACATATGTGTGATTTATATAACTGCACACAGACACACGGAGTTCACGGCTGGCTACCTGTGTTGGTTAGCACTCAACAATTCATCCATGATCGTACCAAACGCCATGGACTACAACAGAATTGGTTTCAAAGCCAGGTGCCACTAGCTGCCTGCCTACACCCTCTCTTCCTCCTTGAGTGTATGGGTGTCATGATTTCACTCTGTGATGCTGCACATCCACCTAAAGACTGGGTGTCACTGTGATGGTCACACCCAGCGTGGAGAAATCAACACTTTATTTGGAGGAGTGTCTAGGAAACTTAACAGATCTTCCTACAACAGACGGACCCAGGTGCCTAGTGCTGCTCTGGGGACATGGATGTGTTTCCTAGGATGTCACATGACCTATGATAACTATGCACTCACCTCAACGCTGAGGGGATCAGAATAGAAAGGTGACAATTGGCAGATCCATGCCTGGCCACTGTATCCATGCTTAGACACTGTATCAGCCTCGGCCTTTCAACCTTGAGCCTCTTAAGCAAAAAGCAGACCTTTACCCATTAAGGATGCAGCTGACTGATAAAAACGTGCTGCTATAAAACTAGATTTATAGAAAATATGTGCTATTTGTCTTTCTGAAGCTGGCCTATTTTCTACAACACAGTAATCTTCATTTTCTATCTGTTTCCTGTAAAGGACACAATTTTACGTTCTTATGGCTGAATAAAACATCAATGTATACATAAATAAATAATAAATAAATAAATATAACTGGACTTATGCCTGCATCCCACAATGGTTTATATGTTCATGTAAAGAGGAGGCAAGTCTTTTTTTGCCCCCACTCAATCAAGAAGTCAGTATTAGCCTGAGAACTTTGTAAACTCATAGTACTGAACCAGATCTTGAGCCTAAGAATAACATCACGACTAGAGGTGTACACAAACTCAGAGTGAAGAATAGAACGGGCAACAGAGCGATTCTCAGGACAGTGGACTGCAAAGTTCCCTCAGCAGAGAAGCCACACAGACCCCTTTGCAGCCATGTGTCTGAGAGGCTGTCAAGTGCAGCGTGCTACCTTCCCGGGGGTGGGGGTGGGATGGGTGGGTGGGTTCTGGGCTCGGGGTAGCTGCCCGGCCTAAGGACCACAGCAGACAACACTATCGGGTCACTCTGGAATTCCATGAAAGACATGCATGGGACAAAAAAGTAAAATACTAGTTCTATATGGGACAGAAAAAAATAATTAGTTTCTCCTCCCTTTCAGCACACACGACTGTTTGGCTAATATGTACAATGAAACAGGAGCGCCTCCCACATGTACGTACACACTCATGTGTGCCTCCCACATGTACGTATACACTCATGTGTGCCTCCCACATGTACGTACACACTCATGTGTGCCTCCCACATGTATGTACACCCTCATGTGTGCCTCCCACATGTACGTACACACTCATGTGTGCCTCCCACATGTACGTACACACTCATGTGTGCCTCCCACATATATGTACACCCTCATGTGTGCCTCCCACATGTTACTTACATCTAGAAAACAACAGATATGCTAAAGGTCTAATGAAGAGAATTACTATGGGGTGATCTGTAGAAGGCAGCAAACGCTTTGCCTTGAAGAAGTCAACTGTATGGGGATGTGCAGATTAAACTAATAGATAATTTCCTAGTTTGAGCCCCCCCCCCATTATTTTAAAGTAAATAAGCATTATCCCCCAAATTTGCCTGAATGGCTTTAAAAAATTACTTCTTCAAACCTCCCTGCACTCAGGTCCCTTCCCTTCACCAGTGGACCATCTTTGTCGGAGAAGAGCTGACATCATTCTGCATCTGCATCCACATTTGCATCTCAAACTTTTTATAAAAACAAACTGGCGTACAACAAAAATAATTTGAATACAGATGAAAAATAAAGTGCATTTTAACACAGAGATGGCTATCAACTCAAACTGTGCATCCAATCACAGGTTAGGAGTAATATCTATATAGTCACGTAGCCTGGGGGACAGTCATGCCTATGGCTGCATAGATACTCATTATTGCATTCAGTCCTTTGCCCTCAGTATTTCATCACTATTGAGATTAGGTTAAATTCTAGGGACGAAAATGTGCATTGTTCTTATTAGAAGATACTGTCAACTATATTCCACTGCCCAGTCTTTGTCTTCATGAACAGTATCTTGCTTCCCTGCCCACGGCCCACAGAAGTTCTACGTCTAACTAAAAGGAAACCCTGGCATCTCGAGTTACTTTGAAGCTAAGGACGGTGTAGTTCTGAGGCAGGAGCTAGCTGGAATTCTCCCAAGAAGGACTTCCTGGAAAGTGAGGCTGGAGGGACAAGGACATTGGTGCAACTCCAGGAACTGCCAGGAACATGGTTACAGGGCCTAGGCGGCCCTCCAGCTTGTCAGCACACTGATGAGGGCTGTGTGTGGATGACAACACAGAAACACAACAGGAAGCTGGGTCCCTGGCGAGGAGAGGGTCCATCTGCCTTAAGCTCCACCTTCAAGGAGGAAAACCTCCCGTTGGCACAGCTTTCCATTTCCTGTGCTGCACATAAATTAGATATAATATAGTATGGAAAAGCACACTGTGTGACTATGTTTGTAGAGTCAATTATCAATTATGTATGCCTTTAGCTGAATACTTACCAACTATGAATTCGGGAATAAATTAAATCAACAGTTTCCCCATTTGAATGTGTTGTGAAACGAACATTTATTCAAGTTTCCCAAACTGTGGAGCAATGCCTCTGGGTGCAGACAACGTGCTAAGTAGCCTGAGCCTGGCTTAGCATTTTTGACTTAGAATAGCAAGGCTATACCAACACAACAGCCACACAATCTACTCTCTCACTACAGCACACCACTGGAAAACTCATTTACTGGCTATCTAGTGACATCATAGCATGTATTTGGGCTCATAAAAATAGTTCTTCCTCAGCCTGCCTGACCGTGTTTTCTGTGGCCAGAAAGATTATATATTTCTTTGGAAACAAGGCAGGAAAAAAAAAAAACCACATTAAGTTTTAAAGGAACCAATGATTCTGCACAAGAAAATTGGATCAAGAGAACAAGACGCACACACTGCTGTCTCCCTCCGCTGCCAAACAAACTCAGCCTCAGAGGATACAGTGTCACTTCAGAGACTTAGATCTGGAAAGCCCTCGACATCTCATCAGTAGGAAAGAAGTCATAGGAAATTCCTGGAAGATTAAAAAGAAAAACTGGTTCGGTAAGGTAGGAAAACCCTCAGTCTGAAAAGAGGTACGAGAGACAAAATCAGCAGGTATTTAATGCTCAGCCCCCAAAACTCTACATTAAGGCAGACATTTTAAAAAGTTCAGAATGCACCCAGTTCAAAACAGTGATGAAAAATTGGAAAATCTTTTTTTTTTTTTTTTTTTTTTTTTTTTTGGTAAAGGGGGCCAGGCAAGGCCATTCCTTGCTGGAACGCTGAACAACAAACAGCAAACTCCTGGTACCATGGTGGCCTTCGCTGGTAGTGTGGTGGCTGTTCTGATGAGGAAGTGGCTCTCCCGGACAGCAGGGCAGTTGAATTATACCTCATCTTGGGATTTTTGGACGATAAGAACAAGACTACAAAAAGGGAAGTCTGCCTTGCCTGTACAGGAAATAGAGTCCTTGAGGAATCTTGTCCCTCTGGCATCAATGTCACCTTTCTTAAAGCAAAATGTGACCGGCGACACACTTGCTCACTGGCAGGCTGCCCACCCTTGTCATAGCAGAGTCTCGGCGAGGAACCTGGTACATACAACTCCATCAGAAACAGGGTCGCGAGCCGCACTACCCACAAGCGGTCTCATCCACCATGAAGACACACACATCTGCAGCCAGGGATGAGAAATCAGTTTAACAACAACAATGCGAAGAGGAAAACAGTGACTCTAAAATAAGCAGCCCTCCCCCTCCCCCACAGCCCCCACACTCTCCCGGAAGGAAACAGCTCACAGAAAGGAGCAGCCTCTGGAGGCTAAAGCCTGAGCCTCTGCCTTCAGAGGGCTGCCTGGTTACTGCAGCCAAGAAGCCAAGAAACAGGGCTGTGAGCAACAGAGAACCAGAGTCGGTGGAGTGCTTCCTCCACATGTGAGCCCCTGAGCTTAATTCCTGTACACAAAACCAACATCATCAAAGGACAGATTACTCTAATGAGAAAAAAAATATTAAGGGAAGGGAAATCTTCATAAACTATTAAGTATCGAATTCTGAAAACTAGGGAAATTCCCAAGCACAGATTCAACCATGACCAAATAACTGATGTTCTCAAATGATGTTCAAGGGATTTTCAAGAACGGGAAACAAATGCATGTAAAAACAACCTGGGAATTATAAAAGAAGAATCCAGAGACACAAAGGCCAGTTCATCGACAATGAGCATCCAGCAGTCACTCGGGACAGCGTGCGCCGGTGAAAGGAGTTTATACTCATTTTAATACTTGTTAGTGCTCAAAATTCTGCAAAAAGGAGCTGGTACAGCTTCAAATCCTGAGAATCAATAGTCAAAACCAAAACCCTTTCACTTCTAATCAGTAAAGGAGTGGGGCTGACAGGTGTGACACCGTCCCATGGCGACCCATGTGGCAGGCGGCTGAAGATGTCTTTGCAATCCCGAGGGAAGGTGATTTTAAGCTCGGGATTCTGTGGAAACACTTTAAGAAAACGAATATAATCTGAGCATCTGTTTTTTCAAACTATTGACACCATACCTTCACTAGTTAAGTGCACTGGCAAAGGTCGTGTGCTCAAGAACAGCGCAGGGTCTTCTTAGGAAACAGAGAGAGGTTCAAGGACAGACAGACAGACAGCTCAGCAGGGAGAGGTGCCTACCGCCCAGCCGCCCAGCCGCCCAGCCCAATGACACGGATTCATTCTCCAGCACCCACGTGGCAGAAGAAAAAGAAGTTGTGCTCTGACCCCTAAAAGTACAGCACACGGTGGCACCCATGTGCAGACACACACACACACACACACACACACACACACATACACACACACACACAAACACACACAGAAGAGGATATATAATTAAAAAGAAAATTACCGAGGAAGCCAGATGGACAATTTTAGGCAAATATTCAATCAGTGTTGGTAAAAGATGCCAAAGAAAGACACTGATAAGAGAGGAAAGAGGGAGAAAGGGTCAAAGTGAGAAACCACAGAGGAAGAAGAGGATGAGGAAGAGGAGACACAGAGTCAGTAGCAGGGGAGGGAGGGAGGGAGGGGTGGAGGGGAAACAAGCCAAAACACACATGGAGCAAGGGGGGTAAGGGGACCGGCGTTTATATTGTTAAATTAAAATAGGAAGTTGAAAAAGTTCCAATGCATCCCTTACAAGGCTCCTAGTTTCTTTATTCACAAAAATTGCTAAAATCCTTTAGGGAAAACATCAGACCATACATAATGGAAAGATGATGCCTTCTGAAGGCCAGGTTTACACATCTGACAAGCAGCAGACTCGAGTTTTAAAGCAGCATGTACAGCTCTAGGCTTTCTGGCTCTTCCTGTTGCCTGCAGGTACCCGACTCTTACCTCATTGCCTTTTCTCTCCAAAATTGGGCTGTGACTGAAGACACAAGGCCGAGAGAGGCAGGGTTCTGACGTCATTCTCTCTTACACCCATGCCAAGCTAGGCCCTCTGCCCTGCCTGGAAGCGGCAGTTAACAGCCGGTGGAACCTGAGAGGGACCCCACTTTTCACACTTAAAGACCCAGGGTACAAGTGCTCGCCTTATCAGTCCCTTCAGAGAGGGTCCGAATCATAGGAGGAATTGGACACAAAGGACTCCGGATCTATTTTGCGTTGTTGCTTGAAGTTCAAAGTCCTAAGACACTAGCTACTTCCGTGTCTATGGCCACAGTCTAACAAACCATTTAAAGAAGAAACATTGATTGGGCCTCATGGTGTCCGTCCCTCATGGAAAGAAAGGCACGTGGGACGGCTCAGCTAAGGTAGTAGGAACAGACAGGGTCCCATCTGTCTCTTTGGCAAGCCAGGAAGGGGTGGGTGTAATTTTCAAAGGCCTGACCCTAGTTTCCTACTTCCACCAGCCAGGCCCCATCTCCTAAAGGTCCCTCGGACTCCCAACAGAGCGTCACCAGGTTGAAGCAGAGCCCAAGCCTTTGTCTGGAGTAGTTGGAAATAGATTTGGCAAAGAAAGTAGATAGGCAAAAATATTTAAGACTATTGTAATACGATCCCAGAAACAACAGAAAAGCAACCCAGGGAACCAAATCTATCAGGGCAAAACTTCCATTGGAAGACCTCTTAGCCAGGACATCTGGTATAGAAGCCATCTTTACTCAATTACTGCTGAAGAAAGAAAACAATCCTTCCACCCAGAAAGACACAACTAAGTTGAAAGTCCCAGGTGTCACAGAACTCACCGTGCACAGCAAGGCACATCAAGATAAACAACAGAGGATTCTCAGACTCTGCTGGTCAACACACAAGCTACAAATCACATGTGACTGTTTAGACTTAGACCAATTAAGATCAAACAAAATTTCAAATCCAGCTAAACCTCTTGTTGCAAATGTGATAGAGGCTGTTATATTAGACAGAATAGAAGTATGTCATTGCTATCATTCTAGAAAGTTCTGAAAGACAATATTATTCTACAGTATATTATCACATATGTGTATGTTATCTGGGCATGTGTAAGCTCCCTGGCAACGGCCCTTTATGATGAATATCTCTACGAAAGAATGTGACTACAAACATGAAAAGACTCAAATTGGGGACTTCATCCATGGAAATTACTGCCTCTGGTTGTTTGAATAAAAATGGTCATCACAGGCTGATATATTTGAATGCTTAGTCACCAGGGGCTGGAACTATTTGAGAAGGATTGGAAGGATTAGGAGGTGTGGCCTTGTTGGAGGAAGTGTGTCACTGGCGGTGGTCTTTGAGATTTCAAATCCCATGCCAGACCCAGCTTATCTCTCACCCCAAACCCCCTCAGCCTGCAGATCAGGATGTAGCCCTCGGTTACTGCCCCAGCACCATGCGTGCTGCTATGATGACCATGGACTAAGCTTCAGAAACGGCAAGCAAGCCTCAATTAATTTCATTCTTTTATAAGAAGTTGCCCTGGTCATGGTGTCTCTAACTAAGACACTCCCTAACACCTTTGATGTCTTACACTTTGCAATGGAACTGGTGAGAAACCTAAATCAGATGGATTAACTGATTTGTCCTCAGGCAGAGCATCAAATTTCCTTGCTCTGTATGTAGCACAAAATGTCTTTTATTCTGTGTTCTCATAAACCCAAAGTCCCATGAATCCTCTCTGTATAGCATCTGGTAAGGGATCGTGCACACAGACGCATCCAATGAGCACTTGTTGGGATTGTACACACAGAATACATCCAATGAACACCTGTTGGGATGGTGCACACAGGATGCATCCAATGAACACCTGTTGGGATGGTACACACAATGAACACCTGTGGGGATCATGTACACAGAATACATCCAATGAATATCTGTTGGGATGGTACACACAGGATGCATCCAATGAACACCTGTTGGGATCATGCACACAAATGCATCCAATGATATCTAATCACCCAGTGATACTCTATTCATTTTTCTACCGCATTTTAAACCAATCCACTTGACCTTGCTTACGAAGCCTTGGGAATTTCCTTGGGCCTCTGCGCCTTACATAGGATTTCCATTCAAGGCTTAGATTCAGGTAAGGTGCCCCAACCCTATAGGTTCACTCCACAGTCACAGCAGTTACACCTCCAACTTCAACACAGAAGGGAAGAAGCCTGGTCTGCAGGGAAATGCAGCCATGGAGCCAACGACTGATTACCCAGGCTCCAGTCTGCAGGATGCTGCAGAGCCGCTGGCCCTAGCTCCCTCTGAGACTTAGAATGGACCAGCCTTGTCTGAGATGCCTTTGCATCTCTGCTACACCCTCCCACCACGAGACCAAGCCATGCTTGTTACATACAGGAGATGTGCTGACTCCAAAGACATCTCTGACGTCCCTGACAGGTTGCTTATTCTTTTTCCTCAGCGTCTGGGTATACGTGTTGTATCTCTTCTTCACTGCGGCTGCTTGCGTCCGGGTCAGTGTAGACAGGAGTGCTTTGCCATCGTCCTCTTCGTTGCCGGAGACCAGAGTTGACAATCCCACATCTTGTAGCCACTCGGCTTCAAGTTCTCCCTCTGGAAAACAGCATGAGCAAGGGAAGGGGCTGTTAAGAGCCTTTCTAGCGGACTGATGACTCACGTAGTGACATTGCTGCATCAGACAACCAGAAGCATCAGTGAACCACACAATGTTATCCTTCTGTTGTTGCTTTGAGACAAGGTCTCGAACTCATGATCTTCCTGCCTCTTCCTCCAAAATGCTGGGGTTGCCACCTCATGCGCCACCACAGCCAGTGAAGACTGTCTTTTTTTTCAGCAGTTATTATGAAAGAATTACTAAAAAGTTCATACTCTTTTTTTTTTTTTTTTACAGAAGTAAAATAATAAGATGCTGTCTAGTAGAGCAAGCTTATGTGGCAACTATGAAAGGCAGTTTTCCTTGTTAGAGGTTAAAGATAAGCCATGTTGGCACTACCAATTTCAAGGAAAGATAAAATATTAACATTTTGACTGAAACTCTAAGAGAAATGTCATGATTTGGTAGAACACTTTTCTTCCCCCAGTCACTCACATCCACCACTTAGTAGCTGACTGACACTGGTAAATGTTGTCTCTAGCCCTCAGTTTCTCCTCAGCAGATGAGCACCCAGCATTCCTCTTCCATGCTGCTCCACGGTTGACTTTCTCCTATCAGAATGGGGCTCAGTCAGTCACCACTGACAGTCTCAGCTTTCGGTGTCTTCCCACTGCCTCAGTGTGGCTCTTACACCGTTTCCTGCTGACCATGTCATGCAAGGCTATCAGCAACCTAACAGCCTGTCCTCACAGGCTGTACAGCGCCCCTGCTGCTTCGCTGGGCCTGCCTCTGTCAGACACTCCAGGAAGTGGAAACCTGCTAGCTCTAAACCCACTCACTTGAATCCTGGACCCCAGTTACGGCTTTGTCCCACAGGCACCACAGTCCCTCTCTCTAGATTCCTGTCTACTGGTTGAGTAGAAGGTTCTGGATGGCTTCCCGTCTTCCCTTTGATCCTGGAAGATATTTGATCTTTTCTCTCTGGGATCCACGTGTCTGTGGTACTGCTGCCCCCTTGCCTCCCCTGGCCAGTGAGCTGGACGTCAGTCAGCCCGGAGCACAACAGAAACAGATATTCTTGTGTTTGCGTGGACACTTAGCCATCATGCCACCCACCATGATGAAGAAGTGCACACCCAAAACAGCCACACCCACCTCCCCTGGAGCTCCATCAGGACCAGGCCACAATGCATAGCCACTATCCTGAGAGGGAACACAATGCCCAATTAGCAGAATATACCACCGTTGGGTTAGCAATGAAAGTAGTATGCAGCCATGAGGATTCTTTTTTGAGAAACTATTTACGAATTTGGCAAAGAACCTAGAACAAAATAGTGAATGTTCATCTTCCTGATACCGATACTCTGAACACATGACAAACTATTTTTCAGAAAGCACTTCAATGCCCAAGGTTCATCTGGATGGAAGCTGCTAAAGGGATTCAGGGTGATGCTCCCATGCCGAAAGTCCACTGCACACGCATCTCTGGGAACTCTGCTGAACAGGCCTGTCACGAGGGAGGGCTGTTTGATGAGCAGATTAGTCTGCTGTGTAAACATGTCTCAAAGCCCTGACCTCTGCTTACACAGTTGTATAACCCGTACATCATCAACAGACACGGTGAATGCGCCTTCCGTCCCATTTCCAAACATGGCAAATACTTTATTTACTGTTGTGCTTGTTTGCTCGGTAAGCTGCACCTTTAATGGAAATGAATGGTGAGTTGACGATATTAGCTTCGATGTGAGGTGATAAAACTTGGGCTACAGAACACTCAAACCCGGAAGGACTTCTTCTGCTTAAGCCTCAGGCAAGACTATGACATCTAAAGATGAAGTTAGGAATATAAATGAACCTTAACATTTTAAGAATTGGATTATGTTTCTCTCCACTTACATAGGAATAATGAAAGAATAGAAGTGGGGTGGGGGTGGGGCAACAGAATTAACATAAATCAGGAGTATTGATGACCTAAAACCTCTCTTCCCTAGGGCAAAACACAGCTAGGGTGCTTTCCTAGGTGAGATATATCCACTGCAGACACTCGTCTGACTCATGTCTGCCGAGTTAGGGGGAACTGAGTCTCACATTCTCTGTTTTCGCTGTCACACACACATCTTCAATGCAGAACCCCCCACTGATTTTAGCTCCACACAGTGAGCAGCTGGCTCAGTAGGGACTTGACTCTACCGATCATGTTATATGCAGCATGTTCAAGCTCAAGCCTGAGTCCGCAGTTTACATCCCCTACCCGTTCCTCTTTCGCCTCCCCCACTTCAATATACAAGGCCCACCACCAACTAATGAGGCAGAGGAGTGTCCCAGGAAATACCAACCCTAGCGCACTGCCAAGACTTTCTGATATCAGTTCCTCATCACATCACAGTTTCTTCCAGCTTGCTTTCTTCAGTTGGCTCTGAGTAGCTTTGTTGCTATGGCGACACGCTCTTTATCTAAGCTAGCCCTGAACTAGCCATGCTCCTGCCTCAGCCCTTTTGAGTATTGTATTACGGGGCTGCACTACCAAAGTCCCAGGCTCCCACGTCCCCTTTATGTATTCTATCATGGCCGTTGTCAAAGCCACCATCGTAGCTCACCTAGACTTCCACACAGACTGCCCACAGCTCTTCCTACAGCTGCTCTGCAGCCCCTTCCAAGCCATGCCCTACAGTGACACTACATTAGTCCTCGTAAGTAAATATAAGACGCCTCCCCCTGGTTTCAATGTGTTCTTTAAGGGGTATTTATACAATATTCTCCTCCCCCGTTCCACAGCCACCTCAGGCTCCCGTGGGGCCCTCAGAAGCTCTGTGGTACATGTGGATAAGCCAGTCCTCTTTAGCTCTATCACTACTGGCTCTTCCAGACCTCAGTTTCTCTCTCAATGAAGCATTTCTCTTGAACCCAAGAGGCAAGGTCATGTCCTAATGCTGTCAACCTCACTTCTGCTATTTCTTTTTTCCTTCAAGTAACTTCCCCTCAGGTAGGTCTTGATCTTGTTTCACTAAGCACCCTTTCTTCTGCTAGCTCAAGTGCATGGGAAAAAGGAAGGCTTCTGGCTTGACTTGCAACCCCAACACCTTGTGAAGTATCTAGCTAAGGCAAGGTACACACACTTAATGAATTGATTAGTTGATCAACTAAGCTTCAAATGAAAAATCTAATTATGAATGCTAATCTAGAAAGTTATAAAATTAATAAATATACAGCACCAACTTTAAAAAACAAGCCTGCTTATCTTGTGTGGCATTTCACAAAGAAGTCTGACTTCTCAGTAAGTGTGTCGGAGACATGTATTAAAAAGACAACCAAACCTTCCATTGGGAGTTGCTGTAACTTTTACCAAAACAGCGCTATGCTATAATCTCTAAATAAAATACGTGAAATAATTATATATAGATATCAGAGAAGAACCACATATGGGCAGAAACTAGAGAGGAAAAATCTAAACTCATCCATTTATAAGTGCTAAAACTGTAAATAAAGACAATCCACAACTCCATTAGCACGTCAGGAAAAATGATGTATTCACTCAGTGGACAGCTAGCAGGAGGAGCTAAACCACCCTCCAACATCTCCTGGAACCTTAACCCCTAGCAAGATGAGTGTGGCCTTACTGGGAAACGGCATTCACGGGTAAATCATAGGCTATGTGCAACATAAGGATGTTCAACTTCAGTTTACTTGTTACACCTCAATAAAG
This sequence comes from Acomys percivali, assembly GCA_907169655.1. NCBI lineage: Eukaryota > Metazoa > Chordata > Mammalia > Rodentia > Muridae > Acomys > Acomys percivali. The sequence continues at coordinate 4,606,186 of OU015743.1, read as the reverse complement.
ATAAAAAGGAAAACAGGAGAGCTTCTAAAGCACACACGTGTGACAACTGAGGTACAAGCTGAGGTATGTAGCTCAGTGGCAGAGCACCTCCCCAGCGTGTGCAAGTCCCTGGGCTCCATCCCAAGCACAGCAAAGCAAAACCCCAAATAAACCTCTAGCCAAACCAAACTGCAATAAGGCCATATTGGGATGGAGCAAGCCCTTTCTTAAGTACGACTGGAATCTCTGAAAAAGAGGACACAGATACGAACACCTGCAGTGGTCTCAACGCCAAGAACAACACAGTCCGCTGCCCATGAGCCAAGAGGCACCAATAGTGGCCAGCTTACCACAGCCCAGGAAAGCAGCATCCCAGGATTCTCCTGACAGCTTCAGAGAGCATGCCCTGCTGGCTTTCAATTTCTACCTTCCAAGACTGTGAAGAACGTATTGATGTCATTAGAAACCATCCAATTTTGTGGTACCTTGCTAATGGATCCATAAAAACGAATGGCAACTACCCCAAACCGAAATGCAATGAGCTTTTCACATACTGGCTGAATCTCATAACTGCTGAGCACCGCGACATAAAGCCTATGACACACAAACATGAGAACTTGGCTACCTTTGGCCCTAGACAGTATCACTGGGAGACGTGAGACAGACAAGGATGTAACAGGAAATCTTCTACTCGAATGAAATTCCACCCTTACCCCCACCCCTGCCCTGAGAGACAAGATCTTACTACGTAGCCCAGGCTGGCCTCAAACTATCGATCTTTCTGCCTCAACCTAAGTGCTGGGATTTTAGACATGTACCACTATACCTGGCAAAGTGACATCTTGATCCATGTGGGGTGAGAGAAGTGCCTGCCTTTGCCTCTGTCAAAGCCCACTGGCCTGTGCATTTAAAATCTTTACAAGAACGTTCCAAGTTAACACCTGCATGTAGTAACTCTCAGTCTACATTCTGTAGTGGTTTGGGCTAGCAGGAAGTATTTTCCACATCCCCCGGGGCTTGAACAAATAAGTAAATGTGTGGTAGGGGGTAAGAGTCAGGTTTCTCGTTATGTAAGGAAGTACACCAGCAAAGCCCGCGGCCTCAGCTTAGGATTGGAGGTTACTGGGTCGCCAGCAGGGATGTGGGGCAAGAGGCAAGTGTCTTGTCTGAAAAAGCAAAGGGCAAGGACCGGAACAACAGGAGAGCACTCACTGTGCTGATGGAGGACCACTTCCTGGAACTGAGGCTCATGAGCTGCGAGAGAGGGCTTTCTTGTGTGCTGTGAGATTCTAACTGAACATACAGAAGTGACCACGTCATGGTGTGGGAAAAGGCTACGACACAAGAACACCGGATGAGAAGGCTTTTGTCTCAAGGTTAACTGCTGACAAATGACAGCATTCCTGGAAGTCTTATGTGTCCATGAGGTGAGGGGAGGCAGGAAGAGCTGAGCTGTGCTTTGAGACCAAGATCCTGACGCCAGAGAGCTTGGAACCATTTGCTCTTGTCTGTTTGATTTTGGCTTTGTTTCCATCTAAAAGTCCTCAATATCTAATGTGATTTTTATTTTGTAGACTGCCAGGCATTCTAATAAATTAATACCAACAAGTGTTCCAAAGTAATTTTTCCCTCTAAAACTCGTTAAGGGAAACCCGCCTCCTCCCCTCTTCCACCCCACTGTTTTCCTCTCCCCGAAATGTCAAGTACACAGATGTAAATGTCAAGAGCATCAGCAGGCCCAACCCAAGGGATCGCTACCCACACGCAGGGACACGTAAGGACTCTTGCCCAGATATTTTTGAGGTCTGCCCTCCCTCAGCTCTGGCAGCAGTTACCTCCACCCCCTCCTGTACTGGTCATAGGACTAGTGGGCAGACTTCTGCCTCTCGCCCCCCGCCCCCCACCACCAAAGGATGAGGAAAAAAACCGACAGGGCAGGTCCAGCCGCTTACCATCCACAGGCTTGACCTCGGTGGTGGGCGGCTGCTCCTCCTGGGTCCCCATGCTGCTGTTCTCTTTGATACTCTCGATTTCCCGCCAGAACTCCTCCATGGACGCGCTGCTGTCTACGGAGGCTTGAGAGTTGGAGCGACTGAAGGCATGGGGAGGCAGGGACTCGTTGGAGAGCATCCTGTTAATTCTTCGGCAGCGAGGGATGGATTTTCTGAGGAAAGAGTGACAGCTGAATGAAACTGGGCGCCTCTGAAAAGTCACAAAATCTTGGAATCTCTGTAGAAAGTCAACAGAGAACAGACGGCTCCTCCGCAGGGAGGGGCTTGATGAAATGAACACCACTCGTCAGGGTCGGTCCATCCTTCATAATGAGTCCGTATAGTGTGTGGTGATCATTAACAAGATTTTAAAATTCAATTTAAAAAATAAGTTTCACACTTAAAATGGGGAGTTACATCGGTCAGGAATGTGTACGAGGAAAGCTTGTCAAGTGCCTCAGATGACAGCAAAGAGAAGCCGAGTCAGCTGCTCCTACTCATTAGGGTATTTACCGAGGGAAAACATAAGGTAAGGAAGGAGTGCTGGCACGGTTTTGAGAGACTGGAACCTTTGTGTACACAACTGATAGAAAATGTCAGGCGGCTCAGGCTCTCTGAGAAAAAGGGCCACAGTCCCTCAAAAGTAATTTTTAGATGCTATATTACCATATTACCCAACAATTCCATTCCTGGAATATACCCCAAAATAACTGAAAACTGGTCTTCAAAGGGGCATCTGTCTGTGGGCAAATGGATAAAGTCGTGGAGGCATGCAGAGCAGAAGTCGTGGAGGCATGTGGAGCAGAACTTCGCAGAGGATGTGGCTCAGTGGCAGAGCATTTATCTAGCGTGTGTGAGGCTCTGGGCTCAATACTCAGCAGTGGGCAGCATAACAGAAAGGGCCGACATGGTGGCGCACGCCTTTAATCCCAGCACTCAGGAAGCAGAGGCAGGTGGAGAGCTGTGAGTTCACGGCCATCTTGGTCTACAAAGCGAGTCCAGAACAGCCAAGGCTACACAGAGAACCCCTGTCTCCAGGGGGAAAAAAAAAGTTTCAACCCAGACAGAACTTCAAGGTACTGTGTTAAGTGGAATGAGCCAGTTGCAATGGGACACAAAGGATAATGTGTGGTTCCAAATATGCAGCGTGAGTGTGCAGTGGTCAGATTCACAGAGTGGTTGCTGGGAGAAGGGAGTGGGCAGTTAGTGAGACAGGGTTCCAGTTCTGAAATGTGCAAAGAAATTCATGACGGTGATGGAGGTATGTTAGGACTGTATTTAAAGACGTTGGACTATGCTTACGAATGCTTAAGATGGTATGTGTTACAGCTATTTCTCATTTTTTAAAAACAAAAAATCCATTTATAATAACTTTATAGGTTAGCTGATGAGATGATAAGGCAGTAAACAAAAATAATCTGTAACAATAAATAGGGAGACCCATGTTAGGATGAGGTTGTGGGCAAGGAGTTAGAACACAGAGACTGTTGGTAAAAATGAGAAGACGCACACACACTAAGTGTGGGTCCAATGGCTGAGCAGGGCGGTGTGCCCACTCCCTCTAAGTGTGGGTCCAATGCCTGAGCAGGGCGGTGTGGCTCCTCCCAC
>OU015743.1:4587711-4600542 GCA_907169655.1 Acomys percivali | reverse complement strand
TTCCTCCCTCCCTCCCTCCCTCCTTTCTAGTTTGGCCTTAGCCTCTTCAGTTGCTGAGGTGTCAGTGAAATTACCCACGGAGAAAACTGTCAGAGAAAACTAGATCCGCAGAGACAACAATGTTGCGTTAGGGGCAGGCAGCCAGCACAGCGTCAGTGCTGTCCCATGGCCCCTGTAAGGTCCCTCCACTTAACCAGAGGTGACTTTCTGTCTAGTAGGACAGACTCCAAGGACACATGACAGGGAGGGCAGTGACCACTGGGTTTGGCTCACATAGGAAGAACGCCTCCCGCCTTGGAACGTGGCTCTCACCCATGCCTTCATGTCCGTTGCTCTCCAGCGCCACAGAGGTTATAATTGTTCATGCACGGTGTGTATTGTTTTACCAACTCCAAACTCACTTGCAGAGTAAAAAATTTTAAAGAGGACTTTAAAACTACTTTCACTATATAATACTCTGTGAGCTTTTACGTTCTCTCGTTTTACAGCATATTTTTCTATAGGACGATTTCATCTCACACACATCACTTGATCTTGACGTCAGCCTCTGCCAGGCCCAGTGTGGCACACCTCATTACAAGATGAGGGAGTTACCAGGAGTCGGGTGTAATATGGAGATACCTGCTGCAGTTACAATGAATGGGAATTCTTCTGTGGACTTGAAGGCCAGCGAGTTTCAGGACCCACGCCCCATCACTCCCGACCCTGACACCAGATGCACTGATGTTCCTTAGCTTCTCTGGAAAGCCACGCTCGCTCTTCCCAGAGGACACATGCTCTCCCAGCTCCTTTCCGCCTGTCTCTGTTACCTCCACGGTGCCTGGCAGAGTGTAGAGACTCAGAAATCCTGAGAGAGGATGAGTAATGACAGAGGAGCGGGGTATCAGCTCAAGCCTTTGCATTCTCGTCCAAGCGGTCCCTGAGAGCACGCTTTCTTAGTTCCCGAAGTCCCCTGAGATAACTGGGTATCTGCAGGCGGCAACTTGCATTTCTGTGTCAAAGAATGAACGCCATATAGTGACTTAGAGGAGGGCACTAATGCGGCTTTGAATGCAGCCTTGTTGGCCTCCGAGCTCTGCAACCTGGATTGAACTTTGGAACCACTGTGCCCTTCCTTTCCTCATCTGTGAGACGGGTGTATTAACCACACAGTCTCTATGGAGTTGTTGTAAGGATTACGTGAAGTCCGGAGAAAGATTAGATGAGCCGTCCAGACAGTGCACGCGCACACTTGCGGTAATCATCACAGTGGCGTAACTTGCTAGCATGCTTGGAGCTGCATCTCGGAAGGCAGGCTACAGCGCTGAAATGCCACACTGCTCTGACACATCGCTAGAAACCCAACTACCAAGACTGCCTTCGTCAGAGTTCCATAGTGCCCTGAGTTTGGTCCTCAATTTACTAAGGACAGACCTGGCCCCCTGACCCATTTCTGGCCCAAATCACGTAAGATTAGTCCTCTCCCGGTCTGTTTGAAATGTGCTATTATTCCTACATGGGGGCTACCCGCTTTCTCTCCCGCCTTCCTCCTTCTTGGTATAAGGACAGGAAGGCCAGTGCTTCAGCAGCCATCTCAGCACTAAGAGAGGAAGCTTAGACATTTTAGTGGCCGTCGCTGACACGGAACAGCAGATGTTTCTGATCTGTGGACTTCCAAAAATGTGATGGGGGGCGGGGAGAAACCCACTTATTTTTAAAATCTACTTTATTTTTGTTATTGTTATTTGTGGCCAAAATTCTTTCCAGCTGCTGTAATTGGAAACAACACTTGAATAAGCCATTTGGGATGTGGCACGATGAGACTCACACTGCGCATACCCCAGCAGTAATGGCCTGGATGCTAAGCAAAGAGAGCTCCGGCTGTGTTCCCAGGTGGAAAGGATGCCCCGCTGCTGGCCTTACCTTGGTCTGGGCTTGACCAGTAGAGTCCTGAGTCAACACTCATCCCTAAGTGGACAGGAACCTCCTGTTCCAAACTGCCCCAGACCAAGCAACTCCTCTGTTTTCAGAAGATGGAACCATAATCATGCATCTGCCTTCCCCTTCCTAAGGAAAATGAGAAGCGAGTGCAGCCAGGGCCTGTTGAGGGGTCTTAGAATGACACAGGAGCAGTACAGTGTAGCCATCTGAGGAAGGCACCTGGAACACCATTCCCAGCAGGGTCATGGTAGGACAGTGCTGGTGTCTGGGACAGAGCCTGGGCACAGCCTCAAAGACATAGTGTTTACCCTCTGGCCTTCCTCAGGAGGCCATGCAGATTAAGTATTCATGTATCTATAAATTCATACAGATAGCTCTCAACTTCTGGTGCCTCCATTTAATGACGTTTTGACTCGCTATGGTACAGACACAAGGTGCCATTAGTGAGCCAGGCATGGTGGTGCAGGAAGCCTTCACGGTGGGAAGGCCAATGGTTCCCCACCTGTTCAGTGAAGTCATCTAAACCAGGGCCAGGCTAAGGTGCCTGCTTTGCAGCTAAGTAAGCCACCCAGTGTGAACCCTTTCTGTTCCGCCTAGGTTCACACTAATGTGCAGTTTGTACGATTGGCGTATGTATCGACTCTGGTGAAGCTCACTCAATCTCACAAGCGACTCTTGTCACACAGTCTTCTAAGACAAATTAACATTCTATGCAGAGAACCATTGGTGACACCAGTTCATTTTCTACAAGGCTACACTTTTTTTTAAATCCAATTAAGAGACACTCAGGAAAGAACCTATAAAACAGGATGTGGGTACAAAAGAGCCTTCTGTTCCCTTTTAGTCCATTCCTCACCTTCAATGGTATCTGAGTCTTCCTCATCAACGTTTTCGCTTCTGAAATTACACTGCACTCTGTTCATCTAGATACGTACTTTTTAAAAAAGATTACCTTTTACTGCAAAGTTTTATTTCTTATAATTTTTAGGGGTGTGTGTGTGTCACATCTGCTACATGTGGCAACATGTGTGCAGGTATGGGTGAGAGCCAAAAGACTGTGTTTATCCTGTGGAGATGGAGTTACAGACGGCTGAGAGCAGCCCCACATGGGTTCCGGGAACCAAAGTTGGTCCCTCTGGACGAGTGGTCATAAACCTATAGGCTGTGACCCCTTCGGGGGCTAAGGTCGCATATTAGATATTTACATTACAATTCATAACAGTACCAAAGTTATAGTTATGAAGTATCAATGAAATGATTTGGTGGTTGGGGGTCACCACAACATGAGGAAGTGTATTAAAGGGTCACAGTGTTAGGAAAGGTGGGAACCACTGGTCTTGACAGTCAGTATGCACTGTTTACTGCTGAGCCATCTCTCCAGCCCTGCTTTTTATTTCAAATGTAAGTCATGTGTTTTCTCTATGGGGTTGAAGCAAGTTGTGGTGTACATTTTTATTATGTGGTTTTATGGGGCCTGGTGCAGCCATCACCAATGACTTTTGAAGTCATTTTGGTAGCGGTCAAGGGTTTATCTCAATTTTCAAGTCCCATATTTGTCTCTGTGGCACTGTGATGTGTTTGGTGAAATGTAGGCACTTTTAATACACGTGGGGTCTATATTTACAACCATCACCACCACTATTAATGCTCAGTGAATTGTGAAAAGGGTGTGCCCTAGTTTTTTTGTTTGTTTTTGGGTTTTGCTTTGTTTTTTTGTTTTGCTTTGTTTTTCCCCCGTGTGTCTGTTGCTCTGGTTCAACTCCAGAAACTCGATCATGACAGGACCACATCACAAGCAAGCTCACCAGGACCACCATGCAGCATCTCGTCTCTGCCTGCACAGAGGTGACCACTCTGCTCTCTGGTCCATCTAGGCAGACTTTCCCAGAGTGGGAATCTGGGAAACTCACATCAGCTCAGTTTCAAACTAGGTGATTCACAAGAGCACACTTAACCCCAGTACCAACAGACTGACCTCTATAGTGCCAACAGCTCAGCCTTTCCTTGTTGATAGCATCCTTTTCCCATGCACAGACTCACTCCAGGATAGTTCTGGGTCACAGGCATCTGGGTTCCACTTGGTTTCTTTGGCTAATTTAGAGACGGTTCATCCCTGACACACGCACAGCCTGAAGCGGGAGCACACCATAAGCAGGGTTCCTAACCAAACCGTAATCCTAGACCCAGAGAGAGGAAAGGAAACTCCAGGAGCTTCCATGTGAGCCAGAACATTTTATAGATAAGAAAAAAGATGCCCTGGTAGGACAAAAAGCCAGTTCGAGGTTGCAGGATTATGCGTTGAGAAATGCTGCCACCGAGGGTCTCCTGATGACAGGCTCTACTGTTTCCCCTGACTGACTGCCTCCTGACCAACTCGCATTTACAGTTGTCATTCATTTTCCTGAAGAACTCATCTCCCACCGGCACATTAGGGATGGTTCCCTTAGCTTGTTTCTGAAAAAGCTCACGACAAAATGAAGCTGCATTTTGATCATAAAACAACGAGAGTTATGTCCTCCATCCAATTTTATGATAAGGAGAGACTAGACCTACATACTAAAAACCTGTGGTGGTTTGAATGTGCAATGTCCCACAGAGGCTCATGCTTTTGAACACTTGGTCCCCAGATGGTGGCGCTGTAGGGAAGGCTGCGGACCCTGTGGAAGGTGGAGCCTTCCTAGAGAAGGATGTAGTCACCGAAGGTGGCTTTGAGGTTCTACAGCTTTGCCCTGCTTGCTCTTTCCCCTTCCTACTTTCTGTGTTCAGATGAAATGACGTGACCAGTGGGCTCTGCACCTGCACCATCCCCGCCACAATACACTGGACTCCTCCAGAGCCTTGAGCCAAAGTAAACTCTTTCTCCCCTCGGTTGCTTTCCTCAGTGTGTCTAACCAGAGCAATGAACAAGTAACTAATACAGGATCACACAAGATAAATACAACTTAAAATGAAATTTTACATAATTACTTGAACTTATCTTTTTAATTAATAAGATTTTTATTACAGAAGAACAAGCTTTGGCTCTGACAAGTAATCTAATGCTCCATCACGGTAGCAGGCCAGATGCCCCAGACATGTAAGATGCACATGAAACCTAGATAGCACTAAAACATTTTAAAACAATGTCTGTGTGTCTGATCTCAAAGGGACAAACTCGTGGTAGTCCCTGCAGACAGTAATGACTGAAACTCTTGTTAATGATAATGACAGCGACACAACTGAGGGAACTGGGAAACCATTCCCCTTCCACCTTCTCCAGTTTACTCAGAATATCAAGGAGATGGATGAACCCCACTCATATCTACAGCAAACCAGGGGGCATTTCACATTAGGGTTCTATTAATGTCTCTTAGGGCAGGAGATAGATGAATCTCACACATATCTATAGTAAACCATGGGGGCATTTCACATTAGGGTTCTTATAACGCCTCTTGGGGCAAGATGAAGAAAGCCACAGGCCAGCAAACTCAACACCTACAGTCGATGGGGGACTTTGCAAAGCAAAGGACTCTGAGTTCGATCAGAAGACAGTGGCATCAATAATTTCATGCTGGCTGACACTGAGTACACTGGGGGCTTGTGTCTCCAGAATCCCCTAGGCGCCTCCACATGCCAGGATGGGCAGCTTTGGTGGTTTAGTATCTAATTCCTGGCAGCAGACAGGAAACTCTAAATCCCCAGTCGATAATAGGTCATGTCACGGAGGACAAGAGTTACTTCTTCCCTGACATCTCTGCTGACGCCTTTTCTGTCCAGGAGAAGTAACCCATCCCAGGAAGCTTCCTTCCTCCACGGCCCCCTGCCCACTCATTTTCTACAGTGTCACCGTCATTCACTGCCACTGGCAGGAATTCCTTGTGAGAATCAACGACTTCCAAATGGACTCTGCGTGACCAATTCATTGAGCTTCTTACACTTTTAAAAACATAAATGATTAAAGGAGTTAGATTTCACATTTCATTGCGTCTACTTCCAATTATATGTAACAATGGCTGCCATTCAATAGCATGACTTTGATGAACGATCCAGAAATATTGCAAGGCTTGCTATTTCTGCTTTCATTCTCCTGTACAACTCTTAGAATAAAACACATTAGACATGTAATATGGCATCCTACAGAACCCTTGCTTGCTCACACAACACCTTTGCTGTTTTGGATTCTTGAAAGCGTGGTGGGTTTTATTTATTTATATATTTATTTATTTGTTCATTTATTGTGTGTGTGTTTTGTGGTGTGTGTGTGTGTGTGTGTGTGTGTGTGTGTGTGTGTGTGTGTGTGTTTTGTGGTATGTGTGTGGAACCGGAAGAGGACACTGGATCCCTGGGGTCACTTATGGCTACCCTTCTCTCTGGGACTATAAGGTGTGGCCAGGAGAACAAGGATGACCCTCAGACCCCTCTGGCCTCTCATACACTAGGCAACCCACACACTGCTACACACGGACCCTGAGTTCTGCTAAATAAATCACTTGGACCAGAGCTGTCGCATACACCTATAACTGAAGCGTTCCAGAGCCCAAGGGAGAAAGACAGCATGCTCAACCACAGCCTAGACTCCAACGTGAGAACTCATCTTCATAAAACATACAAATGACCAATCATTTCCATTCAGTTTTATTACAGAATTCCAGCAAAAAAAAAAAAAAAATTCAACATCATATGCCTTGTGGGGAAAACCAGTGCTAGTCTTCATATTCAGTAAATATACTCATATTACTAACTCATTGATTCAAAATCAATAATCATTGGAAAAATCTGGATTAGTTATGTGTATCTGAGTAGCCCTTTGAGAAGTTAGCTCTTTCATTAATTCTTTAAAAAGTTTTGTTATCCCAGAGGCTTCAGAGATGGGTCAGTGCCCTGCTCTTACAGAGGACCCCTGTCACGGCAGGTCCCAGACACCTTAACCAGCACCTGCATTCACATACGGCAGATGTCTCTCCTCTCTCCCCCCCCTGCCCCCCCCACACACATGCAGGCACACACACGCACACATACGTGTATGTGCTCTTGATCTAAAATAAACCTTACAAATTTTTATTACCCTGGATAGAAAAAAATGTAAACTTTCACAAAGGACATAAAATGTAATAGAAAAGAACAGATGCGCAGTGTTAAGAACTCTAGAAAAAAAAGATAAAGAGATGTTTCCAACTCACAGATACCCCTGTGCCCGGGGACACGGGGAGATCTAGTTGGTTTCTTGTGTTTGGCAGCCTATTTGGCTGTACTCCACGGAGACACAACAGATGTCACCATCACAGCAGTCCCCAGCAAGTGTCCACTGAAAGTCGGCTCGGCCCAGCTCCCCTGTGCAGGGACAGCTCTGTGACATCAGCAGTGACAATGCTGCCTCAGTGACGGCTCCTGCCCTTCCCCTTCAGTCCTTTCTTCTCTCATGTCCCAAGTCAGCTTTTAGCAATGTTCGTGCCGGCTGGGCTTCAAATGACTAATTCCGTTAGCCAATGAGCATTGGCTACAGCGACTCCTCAAGCTGGGCCTGGCTGAAGCAGCAAGAAGAGTCGGAATCTAGGGACATCCCGAGACACCGTGTGCTAGATATAAAAATTAAAGATTAAGGCGGATGATAGAATACAGAGTTATACAGAGTTTATTTAGATGAGCATGGGGGGGCGGGGAGGAAAAGGGGGAAGGGGTAGCCGAGAGAGAGAGAGAGAGAGAGAGAGAGAGAGAGAGAGAGAGAGAGAGAGAGAGAGAAGAAAGAGAGCCATGTGGAAGGTCTGTCCTTTTATATGTCCCCGGGCAGGGCCACGCCCCCATGGGAGGTAAGCAGTGACATCACAGGTAGGCAGACTGAAGCAGAATTCTAACACCTTGGACACTTTGACAGCACAGCTGGACTAAAATCTTTGTTTTATTTGGCTCAGCTACCTTAAAACTCTAATGAGTGGCTCTTATTATATACATTGCTTAACAATCACTTCCTTGGGAACCTCTCGGAGGTATATCCTTGAGCCCTGCTCACTGAAATGTCAATACAGAAAAGTTGAAGAGAATGCTCATCCTGTCCTCTGCCTTTCCCAGTTTCCTCAACACACTGCTCATCACCAGGCACGTTCCTTGCCACTCAGAGAAACTCGAGCATCTCCTATCCATGAGCCGCATCTGGAGAGATGGACGTGTCTCCTACCACAAGAGTGCTGTCTGGGACGAGTAGCAGTTCTCTGTCCACCTTCTGAACCCCCCTTACTTAATAATGTCCTGCTGTCCTCACACTTCTGCCTTCTGCACAAGGGTCTCCCTGATGCAGGTGGGTCAGTGGTGACCTACATGCTGGTGCCCCCCATAGGGTACCCCCCTCAGTTGCTCTATCAGTCGCCCCAGCACAGTCAGTGGCTACTTTGCAGTTTCAGGTTCCAGGCCTCACTCTCAGCCCTTGGATGCTGCAATGACGCTTCATGACAATGGTCCATTGTTCCTGCGCCCACACCCTGAGAGAGGCCTGGCTTGGGGTTCTTCCTCCCCCTCCTCTAGGACTTAACTAAGATTAATTCAGGATGGCCAGAACAAAAGCAAAGTGCTGCACCCTCACCCCACTTTCCTCTAAATGTGAGTGGGTGGTGGGAAGTTTTGTTTTTAGTTTCAGATTTATTTATTCTCTATATATGAGTGTTTTGCCTATACCTATGCATGTATGTGTATTCCATGCATGCCTGGTCCTGTAAAGGTCAGAAGCAGAAGTCAGGTCCCCTGGGACTACAGCTACTGATGGACGAGAGCTATCACCTAGATGGTGGGAACCAAGACAGGGTCCTCTGCAAGAACAAACGCTCTTACCCATGAGCCATCTCTCCAGTTCCATGGATGGCAATGTAAAAACAGTTCTATCAGTGAATTTAATGGTATCCAATGAAGGCCAACAAATAAATGAATGGATGGATGAATAAATCTTTTATGTGAGCTTCTTAAAATGCAAGCAAAGATATGGGATGAAACAGTCTGTCTACTTTGCTCCAGCTTTCCCAGCAAGCAGCTAGCTTAATAGTAGAAAAGAGGAAAAACAAAATGGCATTTCTGCCAAGTCTTAAGAGAAGGTGAACTGCCGCCCCAGATGCGAAGAGATGGAATGTTCCAGAAGAACTTGCCGGCTACAGTGCGATGCTGGCAATGAAAGCTAAGAGCTATTCATTGGGTGCTTATGAGTGCTTATTGAGTACTGGGCACACTTCTTAAGAGTGAGCCTCCAGCAATGTGGCTTTCTGCTTCAAGGCTATTTCTAGAATACAGAGCGCAGAAGGGCATCCGAAGACGCAGAGATCGTATCTCGGGGAATTTAAACCAGCAAGAATTTGTGGCCAGAGCACTGCCAAGGGTGGAAGAGCAAAGAGGATTGGCTTGGGATTGGCAGATGGACTCGCTGAACTCTAGTGGGGATGCGTGAGAAAACAGCCCGGGAATAATGAAACTCGCTAGAGCTCTTAATACAGGGCTAGGAACAGGCATGTGCACATGTGTGGATATTACAATATTGGTATATGTATATATGGCTAGGAACATGCATGTACATGTGTGGATATTACAATATTGGTATATGTATATATAGCTGGGAACATGCACGCACACATGTGTGGATATCACACACAATATTGGTATGTATGTGTGTGTAGGCACATGTTACCATGTCAGTAGTATATACTACCATATGAGAGTACATATTTCCAAATTTCTGTACATATTACCATGTCAGTGTACATATTACAATAATGATGTATACATTACCATATGGCACATATATTATAATACTGGTGTATTGATGGCCACATTGGTGTACACATGACAATATGTCAGGTACTGCAGGCTTCTGCTTTCTTCCATGACTAAGATGTGAATATCATACTGTAAAGAGATGTGACCCAACACCCAGGACACACAGTGGGAACATGGGACTTCTCATGTATTATTAGTAGGGCATAATTTGCCTCAGCTGGAGTATGTTCTAAAATGTACCCACCCATCTCGTTAAAAAATCCTTAATTATCCGTGAAAATACAGCTGTATACTCAGGAAATATTACAAAATCCAGCCCATAAAGACCTGAAATTCCCACATTTCAACACCTACTACCAGACTGATGTACAGCAAGAAGAATATGCGACCTGCAGCCCAAGGGAAGCCAGTCAGGAGGAAAGACCCAGAGCGGCAGGAGAGGCTGAAGTGTTAGAAGAACTATAGCCAAAGTGCCCCAAATACCTATGACTTAAAACACAGAATAAGCATAATAATGAAAACATTAGAAATTATAAAGGATGAAATTCCCACACATAAAAATGGATTACGAAATAGCACAAGCTCTGGGTATAATTAACAAAGTCACTGAACTTGAAGATATATCAACAGAAATGACTACCTAGGAGCACTCAGCGACAATGGTGACAGAAACAGGCTGACGCTCTGTGACCAACAAGATGATACCAGGTGGCCTAATAACTGTGTCAATTTTTACCCCAGATAGATTCTGGATCTCTCTGTGTGTCTGTTTCTCTCTCTCTCTCTCTCTCTCTCTCTCTCTCTCTCTCTCTCTCTCTCTCACACACACACACACACACACACACACACACACAAACACACACATACACACCACACCACAGCACAAATTCAAAAGTGATTAAGCTGCTGAATGTCAGGAAACTAAAAACAGTGATCTCTCAAAGACAGGATGCACACAAGAGTCCTGTAATGGGCTCAGCTCAGTGTGTAGCGAAAGCTGCCAGCTGTGGGTACAGGAGCCGAAGGCTGGCTCAGCCTGCTGGGCAACCTGAGCTTAGATGATGGAATTAGGTGCCAGGAAAGCACCAAGCACTAATAGCAGGGAGGTGGTGAGCAGAGACCCCTTCCCTCCGCCCCACCCCTACCCCAGCTCAGGAGATCCCAGAGGGTCACCCCCACCTGCAGTCTTCAACTGGGAAAAATCTTCGCACAAATCACAGTGGCAAAGCTCAGGATTTGTAGGACCTTGTGAGGACCAGCACCCAAGGGGGCTGTGCCAAGGGTGAGCAGGCGCTTAGTCTAAATGCTGCTTATTTACGTTTTGCTGGGAGCCAGGAACGAACCCAACGGTTTTCAAGTGCCACAACGAAACTCAGACATATTTACAGAAAAACAAAAATATTCAGGCCCTAACAATACATGTGTCACTTAGAACACTGCCAGGCATGCAAAGAAGCAGGCAAACAGGGTGCACATTGAGGAGAAAATGTCGTTCAAACACACCTAACACTGGCACTGATGACAGAACAGGCGGGGACATTCACATCACTTATAACTTCATTCTGTACCTTAAGAAGCTAGATGGAAGAAGGACAGCTTAAACATCCAAACAAAAAGTTAAGATCCCAAGTAAACCAAAGCCACATCCAGATGTTCAACATACCAAAGCTTAAGGCACAAAGACTGAGCCTGGCATGGTGGGGGCACGCCTTTAATCCCAGCACTGGGGAGGCAGAGGTAGGTAGATCGCTCTGAGTTCAAGGCCAGCCTGGTGTACAAAGCAAGTCTAGGACAGCCAGGGCTGTTACACAGAGAAACACTGCCTCGATAAACATCATCATCATAAATTTTTTTTTAAAGACGCACATAAAAAAAAAAAAAAAAATGCGTGACGGCCTGCAATGGGGGCAGAGGCAGGAAGGACAGCAGTGGGTCTCAGGCCAGCTTGGGCTGCTGGGCCACATGGTGCCAGAAAACTGACTGATGGAGGCAGCGGAGAGGAGGAAAATGGAAGGAGAGCCAGAAAACACCACAGTGGCCACCACATTGTTTGGTCTAGTGATAACAAGTCACGCCACCATAGAAAGGCACAAAACGTAAGTCCAAGGAAACAAAGGACAGAGCCTTCGGGCTGTTTTTATTTTAAAAACAAAAAAACAACCAACAATGGAATCTCAAAGACAATGGGGCAGCATTTTTTAAGTATTAAAAAAAAAAAAAATCAACTCAAAAGTGTGTATCCAGTGAGAAAACTTTTAAAACATTAGGGCGATATATATTTTTTAAATATAGAAAAGATAATAAATGATTATGAAGCAACAGATTCTCACTATAAAAAATATGAATGGAAATTCTTCAAGTGGGAGAAAAATGTGACCATACAAAGGAACGAAGGGCAACTAGGAGGCTAAACAGAAATAATTTGTTTTCTTTACTTAAACATCTTCTGGCTTCCTGGTCATTAAAGATGAGTAATAAGGAAACGTGATACAGCAGGGCGGCCTGCAGGGTGGTAACAAAGTAAACTGCTGAAGGGTTTTGTAAGAGTCTTTTCAGTTACTTTGACATCATAATGACAGAGCCATTGCACATACTTCTGGGGCTACAATTTGCTTGTTTGCTTGTTGCTTGTTTTGAGGAGGTGTTTTGCTATTTCAATCTATTATACTCAAGTGATTCTCCTGCCTCAGCCTTTTGAGAATCTGGTGCTACAGTCATACGTTGTAGCAGATAGCATATAGCACAGTGTTTGGTAGATACATTTGATAGTTACCGATCACATCAGAGTAACTACCACACCCATCACACCAGACATTCATAATTTTTGTGTCCTGGATTATTCAGAATCCTTCCTTCTAGCTACTTAGACACAGACAGCCAACCTCCTGTGACACAGGGCACTAAAACATAATTTATAATTTTTCAGGTTTTTAAATAAAAGTACAAAAATATTACAGACATTGTTATGCCAGGAAGTTCAACAATTGATGCATAAATAATAAAGTCCAAACCTAGAAGAAGCAGAAAAGATAAATAATTTTTTAAAAACCCTTCATCTAATAGAAAGTTTCTGTTTGTATAAAATCCTTCCTTTACAGAAAATTCAAGGTTCAAGTGGGTTTTCTAGAGGATTTCAACAAACATTTAAGGAAGAAATAATGCCAGCTCCTCACAGGCCTACAA
>OU015743.1:4526204-4570250 GCA_907169655.1 Acomys percivali | reverse complement strand
TAGCCCACATTGTCTCATCTGATGGCTGATATGGTGCTGAGATAGCCCACATTATCTCATCTGGTGGCTGACATGGTGCTGAGATGGCCCACAGCTCCAGTCCACTCTCGCCAGGCTGCAGCCTAGAAGTACATGAACCCCTGGAGTCTCTGGGCCTGGCCGAGAGGTAGAGGGACATTAAAGTGTGCACACTTGGTGCAGCTGCCTGTTGTGGGGCACAGAAAGAATGCTCCATTCTATTCATCTCTCCTCCCCTGTGTCATACTGCAATGGTCGGTCTGTCTGTCTGTCTGCATGTCTGTCTATACCGTCATTCATCTATCTACATATTTGTGTCTTTACAGTGCTGGGGATTGAACCCAGGGCCTCATGTATGCCAAGCAAGCTCTCAAGCATTGAGCAAGAATATTGTTACATAAGCTAAGGACCCTGCGCTGCAACATTACTGACAATCTGAGTTATTTTGCACTTGCATTTTTTTCAAGCAAGGATGGCCGGATGTCTACACAGAATGCTGTTTAAAATGACACACATAGGTCAGAGCATTTTTGAAGCAATGAAGTATTGTCAGAAGACTAGACAAATCGATTTTAACTATTCCTTAACAGATTTCACAGTTAAGAGGAAGACATTTAAAACATTGTACAAGGACAAGAGGGTGATTTTTTTTTCTCACTTTACAATTGGCAAGCAATGGAATGACCTACACTCTAGAATGAGAACTGACTTCATCCAGAGCTTGCTGAGGAGATCGTGGCATACCTCTACTCAGGAGCCAAATACCAACAAAAAATTTTAATTGTGGAAAACAAACAAGATGCACAGCCTAGTATCTGGTGAAACACTAGCACAGTCCCCCAAGTCAGTAGAGCAATCTCCTGTGATAGTTCAATATTCCTTAGTTACAAGAGGAGGGGGCGGGATCCTTAGGCAGTAAAATGTTTGCCCTGCGCATGAGGAGCTGAGTTCGATTCCCAGAAACCATGTGCAAAAGAAAGGCATGTTGGTCCAGCCTTGTAATCCCAGCCTTGGGGAAGTAAAGCCAGGAGGACCTCTGCCCAGCTGGTCTACCTGGCAAGTTCCAGGCCATGAAAACAAGGTGGACAGCAATGAAAAAATTGACACTCTAGGTTGACCTCTGGTCTCCACATTTCCAAATGCACACATGCATGTGCACACATACATATGAACACACACACACCACACACACACACACACACACACACACACACCTCTGTTATTCATAGAGCACTATCTAGCTAGAGTTTGTACTATATTCAGGAAAGTCATATAAGACATTTGAAAAACAATGAAATGGCGCAGCTGACCATAGCCAGGGCACATAGCATCCGGTAATCATACCTTATGCTCTTCAGTGCGCTGTCATGGATGAGCTTGTTGATACCCTCAACAATCCCACGAGAGACCCTTTAGGTGCTGTCGTAATTTCTTTTATAGAAATAAAAGCAAGGGCAATGAGAAAGCCCACCACGAGCCTAAGCACACATTACCAGATAAAGAAAAGAAGTGCGGCTCAGAAGCAGGCGGCCGGACCCCAGGGCCCGGTTTCCACCACGCTTGGCGCATTTCCCCACTGAACACTTGCAGTATTTTTATTTTTCATGCAGTGACTGTTGCCAAAAATCTACTTATGAATGAACAATACAAGCAATTTCTTCTTACTGAAAGCAGGCGCCACCATACAATTATGGGGCCCGCAGGTTTTTAAGGCACAGGAAGCGAAACGTGCAGAACCCTTCATGAGAAACCGGAGCCCAGGAACAGGCTGGCTATCAATCCATGGGAATTTTTATTATTGCAGTAATTTACTTTAAGACAATAATATAAAAGACAGCATGTCAAATGTATGGAAAAGGAATTCCCGAGAACAGCGGCGGAGTCTAGAGAAAGAAACGATTGACAAATGAGATGCTTCTCTCTTCAGGCCACACGGGCACTCAGTCAGCTGACCAAGAGCAAACTCGCCCCACTTTTCTGATGCTGACAGTGGAAACAGATCTCAAGTGCTACGCTGGGGACAGGTGCTATTTAAGTCCACTTTAAATAGCTCTGGTGAAGGCTCAGGGGCCATCCTCATCCTAGTGCACTGCACTGCAACAGTGCTGACGACAGCCATTAGCTCACCATTGGTGGCTTTCTCATGCTCTCTCTGTCTTCCTACCTGCAGCTCTTCCCAGGGCGTTTTCCAGACTGACCTTACACACTGAGTTCTCTCAGCTTTGACCTCAATACTGAGCCCCACTCTTGGGCGTGGGCGTGAGCGTGGGCGTGGGCATGCACAACTGCTTTCTACTTGTTTTTCTCTGAAACCCAACCAGCAGCAACTGGTGTCAAGCACCAGAAAGCAAATGGATGAAGAGTGGTTGGTATCAGCTGTTGACGATGCTCTACAGACAGGGACATAACTGTCTTAAGTACGGCAGGAACTAGAATCCCACACTGGGAAGCCCACTGGAGGGAGAGTTATCAATAGGACTGATGGCTTCTGGGAAAGATCATCAGCCAGCTGGAGACTGAAGGAGCCATTGTCAACCTGGAAAAAAAGCTGAAACGCAGGAGAAATCTGGGAGCTCTGGGGAAGCATGAGACATCTTGGAGAATCATCTGTGGAGACTCACGTTAAGGAGCAGGACCGAGGGGAAGGCACAGGGACAGCAGAGGAAGGCCAGCCCTTCCCAATTTATGCAGCTGAGCAGGCTAGCCCAGGACCCAGGACAGTGCACTGAGCAGGAGAGGGAGAGCGCACAGAACCTGTAGGAGAGACCCCAGTCTTCAGGACATTAACATCATTGGATGCCCAGGCTAGGGAGGAGGAGGTGGGTGGGACTCTGACAGAGGGATCAGCAGACAAACCCAATTGGGTCAAGTAGCAGTCAGAGAGGCAAATCTTTAGTAAACAGTAGAACTGTAAGCAGATTAGTGAATCCACTTAGAAGTTAAGAAGCTACGGTTCTTTGTAGTACATCACGGCTTGAAATTGTGATTCCTTCACTGGCTTCTCTCACAGCAATGCCCCTACACATGTATGTTGCCGCCACGGACACAATATTTAAGTCAGAGAGAAAGAAAAATAGATCTTGTCCTTCAAAAGAGCAGTCTGTGGGTGGGGGGGGGGGAATTAAACATGGACTTCCATGTCTTTCAATTGAGTTGGAGCTCACGTTGGGCTACACAGTCAGGCCCTGTCTCAAAGCACAAACTGAAGTACTGGACGGATGGATGGGCTGGGGCTGGGGCTGGGGCGTGGCTCAGCAGCAGGACACCCCCTAACCGTGTAGCACACAGGAGGCCCTGGGTTCCACAGCACTGAAAACTGAAGACTAAAATGGAGCTCACAGAGCCTCATTAAGGCAGGAAAGCAGCCTCAGAGGGTGACTCAAAGTCCTGCAACTGTTACCTGGGGAACCTCCAGGTCTCCTTACCTCTGCACCACAGAACTCAGAGAACAGACTGAATCATCCATTCAGTGCCCTGTGTGGAAAGGCACCCAAGCCCCAAATCAGATTTTTCCTTCCCCTTGACCTGATGCTAGAACTTACTAGAACCTGAGCCAGACCTCTCAGCTCCCTCATCTCTAAGGCTTCTCCGGGAGCGGGTGTGTGTGTGTGTGTGTGTGTGTGTGTGTGTGTGTGTGTGTGAAGATCAGTGAAACCATGTCTGTAAACACCTGCAGCACTTCCAGTGTACATCTAGAGGGGTAGATTATGAACTGGCCCCCCAAATGAGCTGATTTTGGGGGATCAGAAACAGGAAGGAGCCAAGAGTTCCGCTCCCACAGAGAGCTGAAAGTGTGCCGGCAGCAGCCCATGCTTGGGACTGGTTTACCTTGGTGGGTGTAATTTTTTTTTTTAAATTTTCAGATCACATTTTTGGAAAGAAGCTACAACAAAAGCAGAGACACTGCAGAGGGCTCTACTGTGCTGGGGCCTTGGGGAGAGTCCAGGGGCTTCTCAGATCCTCCTCCCCTTCCTCCTCCTCCTCCTCCTCCTCCTCCTCCTCCTCCTCCTCTTCCTTTTCCTCCTCCGAGGAGCCTGCCCTCTTCACAGGTCAGCCCTTCCCAGAGCAAGTCTGTGTACACTGCAGGGCAGGGTGGCGCACGCCTGTGACCTGGGCATTCTATTTATCTTACGCTCCAAGCAAGCCTGGGCTACCAGTACAATCTTCTAACAGAACAAACTAAGGCACACAGAGCAAATAAAACCACCCCCAAAACACTTCACACCAAGTCTTCTGTCTCCAATTTGGCATCTAAAACCTGCCCCCACCATTCCCACAAACCCCACATATTGGCAAAATACTCTGACAACCCTGGGCACCTCTAACACTTGGGAAGTTACACCATTTCTCAAAATAGTCTGCCATGGGCTTGCCTAATGCCGATGCTGCTTGCTTCTGTTTTGTGGACTTGAAAGAAGTTTGGAATAAGTCAGAAGATCTTAGTGGTATGAGAATAACTTAAAAGGGGGTGGGCTCGTGTTTTCAAAGACGCTTACAGAGAGGACACAGCCCATGATGTTTTATAGTTCATATAAGCAGACTCATTCCTACTGAATTATTCACGGTTAGCAAAGTTTGAAATGAAAGAATGTGCAGTAGATACTCCATTTACCACAATAAGAGAAGCATCTAGGTCAGGGATAGCAGTGTTCACCTGTGACTCCAGCACTTTGGAGACTGAAGCAGGAGGATTGCTAGTTTAAGGCTAGCAGGATCGACATGGTAAGACCCTACTAAAAGAGGGAAGGAAGTGAGGAAGAGGGGGAGAAAGGAAGAAGGAGGAGAGGAAGAATGTAGAAAACAAAGAGGAAAAATCACTGAAAAAACTAAATGGTGGATAAGTAAATACTAAACAAGTGCACAGGTGCACCCACAGGTGGGCCTACAGGTGCACCCACAGGTGGGCCTACAAGTGTACCCACAGGTGGGCCTACAGGTGCACCCACAGGTGGGCCTACAGGTACACGCACAGGTGAGCCTCTGTTCCCACCATTTGCCACAGGGCTTCTGCCTGGAATGCTCGAGGGTTACTATGGGTTCTTTCCACATCGTTGCAGGTACTGGGAGTCAGGGCCCCTGGAAAGCACCTTCCGTAGTGCTGCTCGAGCCCCAGCTCTCCTTCCCAAGGAGATGGGAATGCTGCTCGGAAGGAGTTCTGCCGAGAGCGGAACAGGAAGGAATTCAGGGCCCCGACATCTACACTATCCACTAATCTGGCTTCGGAGAGTCAGATATCTCTTTGTTGGACAAAGCCATTGAAACACGCCCAGCAGCCTTCCAGCTAAGCAAACCAGGGAACAGCCTGAGTTCCAAATCACCACATCTGTCTTAGGAAGCTCAGGCCCTCAGCAACTCTACCCTGGTGCGATCTGAGTGGAGCCGAGGAAATGCGCTTGCCTGTTGGGCTCCAATTTTGCCACGAGCATGCATAAGGGCTGTGTTCACTTAAACACATCTGGCAAGTGTAAAGGGTCCGGCTAATCTTCCCACCCCACGGGCTCCAGGTTTGATTGCTCACTGCCGGAATTTGTTTGGTAAATGAGTTTGGCAAGCCTATGACTTGTTTGTCACCAAAGTCATTTAACAATGAGTGTCCATCTAATCAACTCAACAAACATTCCTTAAACACTCTACAGCTTTTGTGTCCCTAAGAACCAGCTCCCTTTCTCAGCCTGTCCTCCCTTCTGTTTAGATAAGCAGAGGATTGTTCTGGATACAGCCGTCCATCTCTGACAGCTCTTAGCACCAGGACATGACTGACAGAGCTCCGAGCACCTCAGCTCCGCCTGGCTGGGGCTTCCGTCTGTGCCCTCACTGTCACAAAGCCACACTGCTAACGCTGAAATGCTTCACCCTCAACTTCCAGAATGTTCCCCGGCAAGGGCCTACGCTTCCTCTAGGTTTAAATCAGGCATAAACTGCAGTCCTGTAGGCAATGGCCTTCCAGCAAACCCTGGCAGTCACTCCCTTACTGTGGAGAGCTATTGACTTCCTTTCAGCTCACTGCATAGGCAGCTTTGTTTATTTTTTTATTTTTTTTAATTCAGGCAGAAAGTTGGTAAATGAGCCCTATCACTATTGTGCCATTGTCTTCATAGTCCTTTATCTGTAAAAGACGCCCCCCCCCCCAGGTGGCTAAGCATTGTCCTGTTTTCCCCACTCTTCTCTCCCTTACGATCATAAAAACAAAGTCCTTTGTTTACATTTTCAAATCTAAACATGAGTCATATTTTGCTTTTGATTAGATCAGTTGCTAGTCAATAAATCCTTTGGCTTAGAATTTATCGAGAGCCTTGACAAAGGACAGACACCTGTCCAGAGGAGGTGGCCAGAGGGCGCTGGTGATTATATACAGACCTAAGAAGGAAGAGCTCCTGTGATGGCCATCAGACCATGAGTTTGGTTATTACTTTTAAAAATGCAGAGTCGAGCTAGTATCCCACCCCAGCCATCGCGCGGGAGATGTGTACGGTACCCTGGGCTGTAGTTCACAGATGCTTTTCTTTGTGACTGAAATCCAAGACAAACGTTTTAGCCACCCACCAAGGCAACCTACCCCACCCTCCGTGTATCACCCAAACAAGTGGTATTTCATCGAGGCAGCGTTCTACTACATTCTGGAAGTCTCTGAAAAGAAGGTGACACGGGATCAAGAGACCTTTCCTCTTAGATTACAAAATGCACTAGTTAGAATATAGTATATTTAAGTTAAAAAAAAACTTAATCATCTGATTCAAATATAACTTAACGGAAATAACATTCAAATGCTCATTTGTTCTGCCTCCCTTGACTCCTGTGCTTTTCTACACAGACAGGACAGAGGGAGGGGGTGCCAGTGACATCAGAGGGAAAATCGGACGGGGTCAGGTGAGGGGGTTAAGCAGCACACGGAATTCTTGCTGAGAAGAGCCGGGATTTGTGTGTCTGGATGGAAAGCCCCTGTGACTGAACTCATGAGGCCTGGGATTCAGGACACACTGGGTATGGGGGCTAATTAGTCTAGAGGGGCCTGCACACAGGAAGCGAGGCAGAGGCCAGGAAAGATGCAGTGAACAGATACTGATCATCCAAACCCCCAGAGGCAGCAGTCTGCGCCCCCCCCCCCCAGCAGCACAGAATGGAAGTGCCACTCACCCATCTTCTGTGGGACCAGGGCAAAGGCCACTCCTGGCTGGTGGTGTCCTTTGTCCCAGAACTGAAATCGAGCCAAGAAGGTTTGTTATCCTGACTACAGAACAAACAATTTCACTCAGGGGTCAAACACCTGGCCCCAGTAACAGGGTCTACTCAGTGGATGCTACTAAAATTCTGTGATGACCTGGGAAGATTGGACCAGGTTGTTTCCCCACAACTCACCTCTAACCAGGAATTGGAACCAAGAGCCTTTAAGACGTTCACTCTTTTTAGGTTTTTCGAGACAGGGTTTCTCTGTGTAGCCTTTGCTGTCCTGGACTCACTTTGTAGACCTGGCTGGCCTCAAACTCACAGCAATCCGCCTGCCACTGCCTCCCAAGTACTGGGATTAAAGGCGTGGGCCACTATGCCTAGAAAGACATTCACTCTTAAAGTATCTATTAAGACATTTAAAAACCAGTCTTTCACAATAGTAACAAGACTTACTTTGTTTCTTTCTGTACCAAGTGTTAGTAAGTTTGTAACATAACATTTTGAAACAACCAGATTTAAAGGACTAAGACCAGAATTTACCATCATCACACAGAGAACCTATAAATTACCAAGATAATCATCAGGGGAGCCACCAAAGCACCCAGTGAAAGCCAAAAGCCGGATTTTACAAACAGCTCCTGCAGCCACTTTACTTAGGGAGTTGAAAGCCTCAGAAAGGACCCCAGAGCCTCAGCAGCTCACGGAGGAAACACCTGGAGACTTACCAGTCAGTAGGGCACAAGTCTCAAAGGCAACACTCTGACAGAGGCACAGTGCAGCTCCGCCACCGTGTGCCCTCAGGACCTGGAGGCAGGGAAGTCATCTCCAGCCAGCTTTCTCCCCCACACACCACGGAGTGCTGCCCTGTCCCCCACAGGACAAGCAGGGCTGGGCCCCGCGGCCAAGGAACAAAGGGCAGTGGAGTTCCTAGGCTCCTGAAGGACTGATCCCTCTGCGCTTCAGCTATTTACAGAGGTGGTGCCTGCCGGACAAGCACTGCCTTGCCGCCTTCCTGTTTGTGTCTCAGCTCAAACCTCCATCCATTTCCCCAAGGAAGACTTACTTTCAAAGTGCAATTAGCAGCCAGGAGGCTGGTGTGGAAAAGCGCGGCAGAGTATGAAGACGGAGATCTAGAAGCATGTTTTCCCTAAGTAGATGGGGGCCTCAGCTAAAAGTACTGTAAGAGTCAGAGGCACACGCTGGATCTCTTGTGATATAGAAGCGTTTCTATTCTTCAGACTTTTAATGTGAAATGCAGAAGGGAAAGAATTTGTGGCTGATTAATCCAATATGTGCCCAGCCATAATGCAGACACAAACTGCCTATGGTCAGAAGGCAAGGGTCTGATTGCAGAGGGCTTTGCCGCTGATAGGTTCTAAGGTCTGGACAAAATTCTGTCTCTTTGGGACCCCAATTTTTTCATCTGGATAAATGGGACCAATAGCATGTACTTTGCAAAGCCACCATGAGCAGTGCAAACAAAGAATGTACAACAGCCTAGGCTTATGTGAAAGTCAGGTCAGTGGAAAACTCAGCTTGGCATTCACAAAGCCCTGCGTTCCATCCTCAGCAACACACACACACACACTCACACCACACATACTCACACTCTACACATACTCACACACCACATACATATATTCACACAACATACACTCACACACATTCACATAACACACACTCACACACACACATTCACACAGCACACACAACCACACATATTAACACAACATACGCTCACACACACCACACACATTCACACACCACTCACACTCACACAGCACATTCACCATTTACTCAAACAGCACACACATACACCACACACACATACCCACACCACATGCACACATTCACATTCACACAACATACACTCCCACACATACCACACACACACACAGTATACACACACACACACAGACACACACACACACACACACACACACACACACGATAATACTGTAATTGCAACATGATACTTAACTTCCTGGCTATTGTTGGAGACTTATCAGACAATGGTAGTTAGATTTTTAAAAGCTAACATATTTCCTCTCAAAAGTTAGAGGCTGTAGCTGTAGCTAAGTGGCAGAGCACTTTCCTAGCATGCTCTAGGACTTGGATTCAATCTCTAGCACGGGAAAGACTATTTTAATTAAAAATTGTATTTTTGTTTACATACTATGCAACTGTCCCGTGAGCACAGAGGTTCAGAGAGAAGTAGAAAACTCACATGCTCTCTGCTCTGACAGTTCCAATGCCAGTGACTGCTCTTGGCACATACTAACATAAAGTACATGTCAGCGAGTGGTAAAGAAATAATTGCTAAGGAGGGTCCTAGAAACCTACAAGAAGAACACTATGATGGGCAGATCTGGGCCCAGGGGTTCTGCTCAAACTACTGCACCAGCCAAGGACAATACGTGCAGTAAACATTAAACCCCTACCCAGATCTAGCCAATGGACAGGACATTCTTCACAGTTGAGTGGAGAGTGGAGTATGACTTTCACATGTACTCTGGTGCCTCATATTTGACCACGTCCCCTTGATGGGGAGGCCTGGTGGCACTCAGAGGAAGGATAGCAGGCTACCAAGAAGAGACTTGATACCCTATGAGCATATACAGGGGTGGAGGTCCCCCTCAGTCACAGACATAGGGGAGGGGAATAGGGTGAAAGCAGGAGGGAGGGAGGAATGGGAAGATACACAGGATGGGATAACAATTGAGATGTAATTGTTTTGTGAATTTAAAAAATTATAATGCAAAAAAAGAAATAACTGCTAAGTAAATAAGAGGATAAATGTACATTAAAAAAAAAAGAAAGAAAGAAAGAAAGAAAGAAAGAAAGAAAGAAAGAAAGAAACAGGCACAGTGTTCTACTGACAGGAAGCCTGATGTGAATTCAGGCTGAGCATCTATCTGAAAGCCCAAAATCTCAACAGCTCCAAACTTTGAAACTTTTTGAGTACCCCTCGAGTCTGAAGTTCCAGTTTCAGATTTTCTTATCAGGGAAGTGCAAATGCTCCAAAGCCTTAAAAAAAATCTGATGTTTCGTTCTATTGACAGCATCCTTTGCCTTACAGAAGCTTTTCAGTTTTAAGAAGTCCCATTTATTAATTGTTGATCTTAGAGCCTGAGCTGTTGGGTGTTCTGTTCAGGAAGTTGTCTCCTCTGCCAACGATTTTGAGGCTCTTCCCCACTTTTTCTTTTAATAGATTTAGCATATCTTGTGTTATTTTGAGGTCTTTGATCCATCTAGCCTTGAGTTTGTGCAGGCTCATAAGTATGGATCTATTTGCATTTCTCTACCTGTAGACATCTAAATGTTTAGAGTAGATCTGAAGCGCCTGGGATCAGTGCTGCGTGGTGTGCACGCAGTGGGTTAGTGACTGCACGCAGTTCCTTCCAAGGAGGAACATCCCAGAGGAAGTGGGACAAAAAGCTCTGAGAACAACTGCAAAACCAAAACTGCATATTCATTTTTGTTTTTATTATTTGAACTGGCATGAGGTTCAGATACATTGTGATTTTTTTTTTAAAGTGACTCTCTTTGCCCCATATCCCCACCCACCCCCCTCCGGTCCTCCCTTCTAACCTGCCCCCCAGCCTCTTTTCCTCTCTTGTGGTCCGTGTGTCCTTTGGCCCACCCCCGTCTTTCTTTAGCTCCTATCACTGCCCTGTGTTGGGTTCCTTCCTAATGTTGTGAGGCTTTACACACATGCTGTGCACACACACACATCGCAAAGACTAGGGTCTGGGATGAGGGAGAGCCTGCAGTGTGTGTCTTTCCGAGCAAGAGTTATCTTGCTCGCTGCTGTACTACTGCCCAGACCTATCCACTTTCAGGGCTCAGGGCTCCGTTGAGTCAATATGAGCTAACTCACTAAAGAGAAGTTTACCCAGGGGACCTATCCCACTACAGATGTCCCTGTGTAAGTGGTAATAATGGAGAATAAATATTTCTAATCGCTGACTCGGAATGATGTCAATTTAGTTTCCAAATACAAAAGAATCACTTGTTATTGTCCATGATTGTAAATGTTCTACAGATTTAGGATAGAGCATCTCCAAAGAGCAGAGGAAGAGGCAGGGAAACAGCCCCACCACAGACTGCGGAAGGACAGGACCTGTCACGAGTGTGCGGCGGCAGGTGTGTCCTCAGCAGAGAGAGAAACAAGCAACATACGAACAAAGACCTGCTCTCCTCCTGTTTCTCTGAGCTCAAAGTTTCAGAGATGGATTTCAAACACTGGAGGCGTTTTTAAATTGAGTAACTACAGATTCCAAACATTTGGAACTACAGTTCCAAAATGGATTCTCAGCAGCTCTAGGTTTCTTACCTTACAGTTAGCCTGACTTCCAGAACAGGTACAATTTCATCCAGGGCTGGGGGTGGGGGTGGGGTGGGAAGGTTGGCCATGTTCCGGAGTGTCCAGAGGCCCTGACATCTCCCCAGGCGGATATGTGGCCAGTTAGCTGCTGTGGAGATGCTTCAGTGGCCCTGTTCTGACAAACTTAATCAAGACCTGTACCGCATCTGATTGGCAGCTAAAAACATAACTTCAAGGAACTATCCAGGGGCTCTAGTTATGCTATTTTTCTCATTATGCATGTCTTACTTTAATGCAATAATGTACAATTATTGTACAACATCTAACATTGCTAGTATTAAATAAGTGTTTTCTACCGAATAGGACATAGAAAGTCTGTTCTGTAAGAGAAGATAATTTATAGGTCTGACCAAAGGGAACAAATATCACAGAACACAGTGCCCGCCAGTTTGCAGATAGTAGGTATGTACACTTCACAACACAATAAAAAAATGTTTTTCCTTCTTCTCATCTGTTGCCTTAGAGTGAGCAAAGCTTTCCTGTTAGCTGAGTCCACAACTAACCTCTGTAAGGAATGAAGCAGGCAAAACAAAGGCACACCGACGGGTTGATCTTGATAGAGAAG
This sequence comes from Acomys percivali, assembly GCA_907169655.1. NCBI lineage: Eukaryota > Metazoa > Chordata > Mammalia > Rodentia > Muridae > Acomys > Acomys percivali. The sequence goes on along the minus strand of OU015743.1, from coordinate 4,558,113 downwards.
AAATTTGGATTGTACTTTAATTCCAAGCGTTTGGGGCCATTTCTTTTTTTTTCAAGGTGAGTAACAAAAGTTATGGTATCTCTTGCTGTTGCCCTCCATCCTAACGTGCTGTGTGGAGGCTCTGCTCGCCTCCGGAGACACAGATTTGTAAGTACAGCCTTCATATTCTCAACTGATTCAGATGCTGAAGCCAAGCCAAGGCTAAGGATGCAGCTCGGGAGACTGCTTGCCTCTTAGTAGTGAGACCTGGGTTCCATCCTCAGCACCCCATAAAATGAGGCCTCATGGCCAACTGCAGCCAACTGCACTTGGGAGGCAGAGGCAGGAGTACCAGAAGTTCAAGAACATCCTCAGCTACACAGTGAGCTGGGGGCCAGCCTGGGATTCACATGACTCTGCCTCAGAAACGGAATGCCAAGCACGAAGTGAGAAGGGGCATAGGTTCAAATCCTGGCTGAACCACTTCCAGCTGCATGATCTCAGGCAAACGTCTCAATGTCTCTGAACTGCGCTTTCTTTGTGAGTGAAAATTATCATAGAGACGCTAGTGTCCACATTGTTGGATCATGGTGATAATAAATTATAAATGCAGAACCCTTAACAGCGTGCTTTCAGACAGCCTCAATCAACAGCTCAGATGTAGAAGGAGAAAAAAAAAACTGAATGGGGGAAGACATCTAAAACACACGAAATAAGAGATTCGGAGTCCCCAGCTGAGATCCCTTCTTACATCTGTTAGAGTTTGAACACACAAGCTGTCCCCAACCCACATACCTGAAACACGAGAGATGACTCCAGAAAGAGTCCCAGAAAGAGTCCCAGAAAGAGTGGGAACCCCAAATCACTCCTTACCTCCCAACCGTCACACCTCTACCTGTCTGGGATGTGCCACCACAGCCTTGGGTCCAATCTCAGAACAACCGATCTTGCACACAGTGATCTCCAGGACGATTCTGGAGAGACTCAAAGGATGCCTACATGTCTAGGAGACACTCAGAATGTCCCCGTACACCGATGAGATCAGCCTTTCAGCTATAAACAGCTGGGAAACTAGATTAAGTCTAAGAAGCTGTGTACAGATACCAGGCAAAGGAAGTACAGGACGCAGCCCACAGAGGAGGAAACCAGTGGGCACTCCTGAAGGGTACCCCAGCTTTCTCTCTGTCCCCTAGGAGACTCCAACTTCAGGAGCTGAGCAAACCCAAGAACACTGTGGTCTCCTCCAGACAGGGGGTGCACAACAGCATTCTGGGAGGCTCAGGCAGAAAGAATCTTTGAGGGAAAACTACCAAGTGGCAGACAGGAAGGAGCTAGGCAGACAAAGAGCTCCAGAAATCCATATGACATTTCCTTGGGTTTGTGGCTGAATATCAAGTCACCGTGTTCAGAGTCAACTTCATGGAGTCTGACAAGAAACAAATACGTTTCTATAAGCTAAACAATCCCCTGATCTCCCTTTGGCTGGCCGACGTGTGAGTCTCGCCCAGCTGGAATAGAAAGACTTTTGTCGGAGAGTCTGGGGATTTAGGTCATGACCTCAGGAGTCTACTTCGGTGAAGCTCAGTCATCTCTTAAAGGCTAGCTCTGTCTGCCCTAAACACTTTAATGCGAATAAAACAAAACCTTTACTTATCCCGCACTAAACAAGAATAAAGAGAAAACAAGCCTAGCATGTACGCCAACCTAACTCCCATGCCGAGAAAGAAGGGACAGGCACAGGAATTTCGACACAGCAGGACGGAGGACCTCACACACCAGCAAACAAAAGCACAAGTGTAAACACACTCAGATTACTAAAAATTCTAAAAGGAAACGTATGAGGGAACAAATGGAAGACAGGAAAACTTGAGACTCTCTGGAGATGAAAGATATGCCTGAAATGAAGGATACAGTGGATGGGCTTATCAGCCCCATTAATTAGCCACAAGACACAAGTCCGGTAAGTCTGAAGACCGAACAATATGAAAAACATCCAAACTAGAACAGACAAGGTGGGGGAAAGACTGGGAAAACTGAAGAATTTCCCAGTGGCCTGGGGGGCAAAGAACAATCTAACAGACCTGTTAATAGAGTCCTAGAAAGATCTGGGGGCAGGAAATTGACTTTTAAAAAGCTGTGGTTGGAATACACCCCCCCCCAAACCTGATAGGAACAGTCGTGGGGCTGGATTTAAAAAAAAAAAAAAAAAAAAAAAAAAGCAGAGAAAAGATAAAATACCATCAAAATCAGAAAAGAAAAGAGGAGATGGTCCCTAAGCCCCACAAATGGAAAACGGATGACAATGACATATTATGAACTGGTACACAGTTTATGCCAAGAAATAACAGTTTATATGAAAGAGATGAATCCCTTGGAAAATGGATTATGGGAACTGACAGGAAGACATGGGATCTATTCCTATTTTTAAACACATTGAAGCTGATAATGTAGGACTTTCCCACAGGGAAAACTCTAGGCTCGGATGGCTTTGCTGATGCACTCCCCAGCACCTGAGAAGCATGCTATACCAACGTGCACAGAAGACACGGGCACAGGAACGCATCATTGTACAGAGCCAGGCTTACCTCAGTAAAACCATACAAAGTGGTTATGAGAACAAAAACCTGAAGACGGGCTTCATTCACAAACACTCAGGCAGGGCATGCTGGTCCTGATGGCTAAAGCCTGTGTCCAGCAATAATGTTGAGGCAGTGGGTTTCCCCCCCCCCCATGAACACTGTAACTTGTCTGTGGAAGATAACTTACATTTGTATTGGTCATGAGGCTTAAACTCAGTAGTCCAGGCCTTCTCAGTCTAAGGATGCTGTAACATTACCTGACAGATGAGACAAAAACACCAGGTACCCAACCAACGCCTACACTTTCTCTTTTATAAAACCTTTTTCCCATGTATTCACCTATTTGCTTTTGTTGCGGTGGTGGCTGAGTGTGCCATGGTGCGCCTGTACAGGGCAGAAGACAACATGACTGCTTTTCTCTTTGCACCATGTGCCTCACGAGGATTGAGCTCAGGCCGTCAGCCCTTGTGGCAAGTACCCTTACCTTACCCCACCTCCCTACAACTTGTAATCCTCCGCCTTTTCCTAGGCTGCAGGTCAGTGTATAACACGGCAAGTCCAATAACTGCCTCAGAACTGAACAGGCAGAGATGGGATGCAGAAGTAACTATTGATTTGAACTCTAAGGCACGCTTCCAAACAGAATCGGACTTAGCTTGCTCACTCCGCCAACATATAGTCATTCTCCACTGGAGTTCAGCCTCGAAGAGTCCAGCGGGATTGAGGTCTTGAAGGCAGGACGCTCGATGTCTGGACTTAATTAGTGCCTGGCTGAGGCCTTCTTTAAGGCAGGAATTATTTTCCTGTGAACTCTTAACAGTATTTGAAGCCTCTCTTGAATGTGTTTATTATTCTAACCAAGTGCAGTGGGCTCATGTGTTGGGGGAGCATCGCCAAGACGTAGGGGCCGGAAATGGTTTGCTACCAAAGCAATGCCCTCTGGAACTCAGGAAACACAAGGATTCTAGCCAACAGATCTATGCATATTTGTATAGGTGTGTGGCACACACACGAGTGTGCACACACTACGCTTTCCTTGTTTTCCTCTCCTCCATTTTCTTCCTATACATTTTGAAGATTTATCCACATGCTCAGACTGTGCAGACTAGAACCGTTTCCCCGGGCAGATGTCGTTTCACAGGCTGTCACTTCTTTCTTATCCTAACCACAGCCTTTCCCAACTGTACTCAGCCCTTCCTTTCGCTTGACGGAAATGTCACTGAAATAGTGAAGGCATCGCTTTATTCAAACCGAATCTGCAGTGGGCGTGTTTGAGTCACGTGCTATACAGTTAGAACCTCTCGCTCTTTACCCCAAACTTTTCCCACTGAGAACCTCACTTCTCTGCCCCTCTATCCTCAGCACGAACCACAAAGCCCTAGGTATCTCCAAACAGCAGCAAAGACACTTAGGCAGCTCCAGGTGGAGTTCTGGCCAGAGACTGAGTCACCCTTAAGCTTGATGGAGCCTGATTAACAACCGCTGCCAACGCACGTGTGATGTGGTGTCCTCGTGGGCACTGCCCTGTGCCTGTGGCCACCATTCAGAGAACTGTCAACAGATAGGGAAACCGAACCCCTAACCACCAACTTGACCTTCCATACAGCAGGTGCAGCAGAGACCGGCAGCATGTCTCGTCACGCTTGCACGCTGTTGGTGGCGCTGCCAACTAGCATGGTCATTATTCAAGACAGTATGGGGCATCTTCAAAACAACAGAGCTAACATACGACCCAGAAGCCCCACTCCTGGGCACGCAGCCAGAGGAAGTGAAATTCGTATGGAAGGAGACATGACCCTTATGTTCACTGCAGCTAAGAGCCAAAGGATGGAGCCAAACCAAGAGCCCACCAACTGATGAATGGATGCAGAAACAGAGGCACCGGTACACAATGGACTGCAACACAGCTTTAAGGAAGAAGGAAGTCATTTTATTTTGAAACAACACTGCTAGAACTGGGTTGTATGAAAGGTAAATCCGGCCTGATCACTGAACCTGGAGCTCGCTGACTGGCCTAGCCGGTGAGCGCCAGGGACCAGGCTATGCCTGCCCCACCAGCACTAGGGTTATGGTTACACCAGGCCGGGCTAGGGATGCAATCCAGGTCTGCATGCACACAGAGCCGCAGAGCCGCAGAGCCGTGAGCCATCACCCTACCCGACACAGACGGGGCTCACGTCGGCTTCGACACCACAGTCAATCTTTCCTCTGCTAGTGACGAAGTCTGGAAGCGAAGCTCTGGCGTCCTTCACAACTTGAGCAGTCCCAGGATGGCTACTGGGAACAAAGCCAGCAGAAGAGACAGAGAGGAGGGACTGTGCCTTGCTTATGGGCTGGCAAGAAGACTGAGCTCACAGAGAGCTATGAGTAGCCGGCTGTGGTACTGGCATCTCCCTGCCAAGGACTTGTAACTCCACCGGGTCTGCTGAGGGCCTGAGGTCTCAGGGTGGCACTGCTTTACCTGTTGTATTGCCTTCTTTCAACAGCTTATATGGTAAGCAACTGTCTGTGACTTTTTTTTTTTCTGCTCAAAACGAACAATGCAGGTGCAGCCATTATCATAAAACCACATCCACATCCATAAACAAAGAACAAAGCCTAGCATGGCCATGAGGCAAGCAAGCCCCTCACCTTAGTGAACAGAATATGATTCTTGATAATGCTGTCTACATTTGCACACAGAGGCCTGTGCACAGTCAGGGTGCCTGGGCTGCGCTCTTGCTCCCTTGCTAGAATGACAGCTTGGTGTGCCTGAATCCCTGGGTTCCATCCCCAGCACTGCATATGTAAGGGGTAAGCTTGAGTCTAGCACTGAGGAAGTGGAGGGCAACCTTAACTACATAGATGCTTCCAGAAAAGCCAGAGCACATGATACATTATCAGAGAAAGAGGGGAAAGGGGGAGGGGGAGGAGGAGAGAGAGACAGAGACACAGAGAGGCAGAGACAGAGAGACAGAGAGGGGTTGGGGAAGAGGGAGAGGGAAGGGAGAGGAGGGAGGGGAGGGGGAGAGGAAGAGGAAGAGAGGGAGAGGGGGAGAGAGAGAGAGGAAGAGAGAGAGGGGAAGAGAGAAGAGAGAAGGGAGGAAGGCAAGCTCTGTCTTGAATAATAACGTAGTCAGATTTTCATCACTACAAAGCACCCAACACAAACACTTCAGACTAAGAGTTTCTGAGGCCCCACAGCAGGACACTGTGGCAGTGGAAGCAGGGCAAAGAGGTTCTTCACCTCCTGGTGGACAGGAAACAAAGAAAGAAATGGCCAGGACGAGACATGATTTTCAGAGACATGTCTCCCGTGACCTACTTCTCTCAAGTCTCACCTCTCCACATAATACCAACAGCCAGGAAGCACGGTTCACGCAGGAGACCCTCTGTGTACGTATGTGCAGACCACAGCGAATAGTGATAACAACAAACCAGTGACCCCACTAGGTGCTGACTGCGGCTGGAAGTGTTTCCTCTGCAGTAGGGGTATCAGTCCCCTGTGAGATGGAGGAACTGGAGATCCCGAGCTTGAGGACGTTGTCCAGGATTGCACAGCTCCCACACACCCAACACAACCCGGGGAACGGTGAGGACTGGCCACAGGTCCTGCTTTTCTATGGCAGGAGCTAACATTCTCTTAGTCTTCTCCTCCTGGGAGCAGTTTACATCCCTGTCTTGGCTTTCCTGTCTTCTCAACTCAGGACCAACAAAGCACGCAAAGCCACGGTTCCTCTCATCAGTAGGTCATCCTGACAGATGAAGTCTCATCAGCAGTACAGAAGCAGGTTCGCAAACACCATAGCAACAGCACTGTGAGGTGGGAAGTGAACAGTAAGCCAGCCAGGGTTGTGGCCAGCATGGACACCTAGCTTTAGCTTTCCCTCACCCAGAGAGAAAGAAATTAATTTTACTTTCAAAGTAATCACAGCACACACACACACACACACACACACACACACACACACACACACACAAACACACAATGTGGGAGTAAGAAAATGATGCTATATTTATGGGCAAAACCTTGGCTTCTAAGCCCATTTCATAAGACAAGAAAAAAAAAAATCACACCTGCTCACGTATTCTCTTCAAACAGACCTGCAAAGAAAATCGCGGCTGGATGGTATTTCCGAGGCCCACAGAACCAATAGGGGAAACTGAGTACTGATTAAACAGTCACATTGTGCCCTGGGCTGACTCTTTCCCTTCCCTGCGACAACGCCACATCTGCTCTCACGCCACAGGTATTCCAGTACCCCTCACTTCCAGCTCCCTTAAAACCTCCTCCTCTTCTCTCTGGATCCTTATTCCAGTATCAGCACATGCACATGACCCAGCACACCACACACACACAGACACATAGACAGACAGACAGACAGACAGACAGACAGACATACACACACACACCACATACTCATACACCACACACATACACACACACACCACATACTCATACACCACACACACATACACACACCACATACACACATATGAACATACAACATACACATATGTCACACATACACACACTACATACTCATACACCACACATACACCATACTCACAAACACACTACACACACACAACACACACACAAAGCAACCACACACACCCACACACACACTACACACACACCACACCACACACACTATACACACACACACACACACACACACACACATCCCACATGTCATTTTGTTAATTCATTTTACTTATTTAGTCTTATTTTTGAGACAAGGTCCTATGGTGACCCTAAACTCACAAGGTAACTGAACATGGTTTTGAACTTCTGATCCACTTGCTCCACTCACCCAGGATGGGATTGCAGATGTGTGCTGCTGCAGGCGTGGTGCCACCACAGGTGTGTGCCACCACACTCAGCTTGTGTGATTGTGGGTATAGAACCCAGAGTTTGTGCATGCTAGAAGCACTGTGCCGACCAAGCTACATCCACTAACCTAGGTTTTACATACACAAGAAAACTGGCCTGTGGTAGCTGGCAGCTGGGAGCCGTGGCCTGTGGTAGCCAGCAGCTGGGAGCCGTGGCCTGTGGTAGCCAGCAGCTGGGAGCCGTGGCCTGTGGTAGCTGGCAGCTGGGAGCTGTGGCCTGTGGTAGCTGGCAGCTGGGAGCTGTGGCACAGGCCTTTAAAGCCAGGCAGATCTTGTGAGTTCAAGACAGATCAAGTTCTAGGACAGCCAGGGCTACACAGAGAAAAAAAGGAAAAGAAAACGTGGTATTTGTCTTTCCATCTGGCTTGTTTCGGTTAACATGATGACTTTCCTGTCAACGTCAAGATTTCATTTTCTTTATGACTAAGTAAAATTCCATCATGTATGCCACATTTTCTGCATCTGTTGACGGACATCTTGGATGGTTTTATTACCGGCTACTGTGACTAGCGAACCAACAATTGTGGGTGAACATCTGTACAGTGAGTTGACTTATTGATATTACTGGGCCACACTGTAGTTCACTCCCTATTTTACAAATAGCCACTTTTTTCATAGTGGCTGCGCAAATTTACATTCCTAAAAGCAGCATGTAGGAGGTCCTCTTTCCCCACATTCTCGCCAGCATTTAATGTGTTTTCTTAGAGATAGCCATTCTCCTTGAGATGGGTTGGAATCTAAAATCAGCTTTCCTTGATGACTAAAGATGTTGAATACCTCTCCCACTATTTATGCCATCCAATTTGTCAACTCTTGGGGTTGATTCCTATATACTGGCGTCCCTTTCAGAAAGTCCTTGCCTAGGCCTACGTCTCAAAGACTTTGGCTTCTATGCTTCTCTACCCGTTTCAGAGTTTCGAGTTCTATACTAGGGTCTTTTGGAATCCAGCCTTCCCCAGCACACTGAACAGCCTTTGATTTTTTTCCAATACACATTTTTGACCCATTTGTCAAAAGTTAGGTTGCTGGAGCTATATGGGTTTATTCGTAGGCGCTCTGTTTATTCTAGTTGTATACACACCTGTTTTGCACCAGGACCACTAAGTTTTTATTACTACTTGTTGTAGGGTATTTGATCTCATTGTGGATCTGAGATTGTGAATTGTAAAAAAAAACCCTATTTCTTATTTGGTGTGGTTCAGCCCTAGCACACACCTTTAACCCAAAGCTTTCTGTACATTGTAAACAGGTGATTGTAGTGTGGCTTAGACCTAGCACACACCTTTAACCCAAAGCTTTCTGTACACAGGATTTAATAAAGTTAACCCTAAATCGAGAGGCGGAGCAGGAAACCAACTGTCAGGGATTAAAGAGTAGGAGTGACTTTAAGAGAAGGTATTTAAGAGGCGTGGAGAAGAGAGAACTCCTTGGCTTTTAGCTTTTGGATTTCTCCTCTGGGACTGTCAGGTAAGCTAGGAGGCCTTTTCCTCCTGAGTCATCAGCTAAGCTAGCAAGCTTTTGGCTTTTTGGCTTTTTCCTTCTGGGACATGAGCTGAGCAGGAGGAGCAGCAGGGAGCTTTCTCTGCCTCTCTGAGCTAGCAGGCTTTCACCCCAGCGTCTAGCTCCTGAGTCTTTATTGGTAAAACTGAACACTTGGGGTTTTCTTTCATTATAACAACAGCTATGGCTTTGTGATATACTTTGAGAGCAGATATTAGGATAACTCCAGAATCGCTCTTTCTTCTCAAGATTGCTGTATTAACTATTCTCATTTCTGACTAAAACAATTTAAGGAAGGAAGGGCTCATTTCGGAGCACAGTTGGAGGAGTCAAAACTACCCTGTCATCATAGCTCATCCCAGATTTCCCTGGGGTCTAGGATCCTGGAATACATACAGGGCCAATGCACCATAATGCACCCAGGAGCCTTGCATTACACAGGACACCTAGGAAATACTACAGACCAAACTGCCAGCATTGTTTCTCTCCCAAACATCAAACCATTCAGGAGTCGGACTATTTTGCTGAGATCACTCTGTCTTATTCCTCTGGCTCTGTGAAGACTTCTTCCATGAGCGACTTAACCTAAAAAAGGTGCTGAATCGAACTGCATCAGGCCCCCACATCTGTGATACTTTCAAGTTATAATACTGCATAACGGCAAGAGAGGGCCAATCTGACTGCTGCAGTTATTTCTCTGCTTAGTACGTCCCACTCTAATCCCTGATTATACTGAAACGTGGATGCTGGGTTGCAGGAGTGTATGGATCAGAGCCGAGGTGCTCAGCTGGGAATCCTGGTCGCACCTCTCCCGCATGCCCCCTCCCTTTGACAGAGCCTTGATCTCTCTGCCTCGGCACTGGAGTTAAAAAGCATCAGCAACATTTGAGGACCACATGTGCTGGAAACTGGCTGACAGGTGAGAGGAAATAAAACGCATACACTGCTTGGTGGAGGCTTTACTCCTGGGGCTTAGGGACTAGCAAGGAAGAAAACGAACAAGTCTCACAACAGTCAGGGGGCTGCTGTCAGTCAACCTCCTGTGGAAGGACAGCCCACCTCGACAGGTCTGACTCTAAAAAGAGCGGGGAGTCATCTGTAGGTGACGACGTTTGGGGGGAATGTCTCTTTCATTCGGTTTTAGAACCAGTAAATTTAGACCGAAAGAATTGTCTCTTTGTAGAAACGTGTGAACTAAGCAGGAGGGCATGAGTGATGAGCACGGGCCTGGCGTGCCTTTGGCACACAGATGGGCTCTTGGCTTCACTCTGTGAGGGTTCCCTGGGTGACTTCACCGTGGTGTGTCTGTGTCTATGTCTCTGAGGGGCTCAAGCTTAAAAGCCCATTTCACATGACGAGAAAAAAAAATCACACAGTGAGCAGTTTAAGCTATAACTTGTTTTGAAGTTCAAGAAAGCTGGAATTCAAAGATGATGGTATACCTAAGGCTGGTCTTTGGTTGGAAGGAGGCCATTTTCTCTTGTCTCCATATGGCTTTCCATCTGTACATCAGCCCGCCCTCATGTCTCTTAAGAATACCACCTATTGGATTAGACCTCGCTAGTTCTCCAAAGGCCCCGTCTATATACACAGCCAGCCTGGCGGAGGCACCAAGGATCACCGTCTCGACATAAGAATGCTCTGGGGGCTGGAAGACGGGCACCCGGGAGCGGGGAGACGAAGTCAACCCTGGCCCATGTAGCGGAAAGATGACCGCACAGCATGGCCGAACCGAAATTTTCGAGAAGTCCCTGTGTGCACATCAGGGGCGTAGGTAACCCTAGTGGGACAACACAGCTTGGCCGAAGGCTCACAGCCCACAAATGGCAAAGCGGAAAGGAGAAACAAGCTTTTAAATGCAGAGCCCAAGGTAAAAGCCACGACCACCATGTTGGGGGCTTAGAGAGGGGAGACTGGAGGTACATACTTGAGGTACATACAGAGATTGTAAGACTCTCTGATTCACTGGCTTCACTTCCCAGCCTGCCACTGACGACTGGCCCAGCCTCCCTCTCCTCAGCCTCACATGCACACACTAGCAGATGACGACACGGCTGGCAGGTTGGTGGCTGAGCCAGGGCACAAGCCCAGAATTTTAATACAGCTAAGGGTAGTGACAACTGTTCTCGGGGCGCACCACTTTCTCGGGCCACCACAGCCAGCGCCCAGTCCCTCTGGTAAATGTGTACCTCCAGCTCACAGCTGCACAGCACCCAGGGCCTGAAGGAAGTCACAGTACGCTGTCCGCTAATGTGTGTTCCTTAAAAACGTCACTTTACAGCAACAAACGCCCCAGAAGTGAACAGACGATATGGAGGGCTAACGGTTAAGTCTCTCCCATGTCCTCATCCTGGTCCTCCCTCCAGGACACCACTCTCATTACTTGTGGTGTCATGGGATAGCTCTGTGTATTTTTATACAGAGAAGGAATGTAACTGTTCATGTGTTTTCCACGTGTGTCTACAGGCACTTCAGGGTTGGAATTGCAACTTGGAAAGTACAAAGGTTATTTATTGTAGATGAGGCCTAAGTGTAAACCCATGGTTTCACTGTCCCACCCTCTAAGGACCCCTAGTGTGACATAAAGTCCCCGGGGCATCTGTATTCTGAATTACACCCCCACAGCTATCAGGAATGTGAAGCGAAACCGAGGGGACGGCCAGGGTCCACTTCAGTGCTGTGCTCTTGAAGAGGGTGGGTGACCAACCAGGTTGCTGTAACAAATCCTTCCTGTGAATTAAAGATTAGGAGGGAGCGCGGCAGCCACAGCAGCAGCGAGCGGGACTGGACGTCCATGCAGCTGCCAGAGCTGCACTGAGATAAGGAAGCGGGGTGCCCACTAATGACCTATCAATCACTAACTACTGCTCTACGAAGGAGTCCCCCTTCCCAGGAGGGAATCCCTTCCATCCCGAAGACCTAATGACTTTAGAAAGTGGTTTTAATATGGTGTGTGTATGTGTGTGTGTGTGTGTGTGTATAAACACACACATATATATACAATTATATATATATATATTTTTTTTTTTTTAAGTAAGTAGAAATTTTTCTTAAAGAAGAAATCCCTCTCAGATGTCATGCCCTTGAGTTTGGTTTTTTTAATTTTTGTTTTGTTTTTTGTTTTGTTTCTTTTTTTTTTTTTTTTCCTTTTACTTTACTGTGGTAACAACTTCACACGATACTACTCCCTGAATTCTGAGTTTCTTTCTTCCCTGTGCCTAAGTATGCCTTGGTGGGCAGGAAAGGAGAGCAAGGACTTGAACAGCCCTCTCATCTTACGAACTATTTGACTTTTGTCTTGAAGCGCAGCACGAGAGCTCAACTTTTAAAGTTTGGACAGTGGAAACAAATATGTTTGCAAACTGTCTGCCAAGGAACTTGAAGTTTCCCCAGAGTCTCTACCGGGGAAAACATTTACTCACATCGGTTCTCTCAAACCCGTAGCCTTTGTACGACATTAGCTTAGCTTACGTTTACCTGGGTGAGCACAGTCGGGGCGCAGTCCCACCATGGACTTCTTTGCAGGGCGCTCACCTTGTAAGCATAGGATCAGGAACTCCTTTGAAACCTCTAACATTCTTAGTTACATCTTGATGCCCCTGACCAAGAAAATCGCCAACAATTGGCATGACTCTCCCACCAACAAACTTCCAATTCCAGTCTTAACACACTGCCTTTTCAGAAAAGAGTCCACCACCTGTGGCCACGATTTTGCCTGCAGACAGCGTGCCTTCAAGCACAGTGGGAAGCACTGACACAGACAAGCTGGGGTGAGACTTGGAGTCAGGTTGTGTTAGCAGAGCTTTGCAGCTGGGAAAGACTCTTTTCTTTAGTCCCTAATTGCTTTAATTGCCTTTTTCAAGATAAAAATAGTTCACAAATGTGCTCAGATTTTAATGTCTTTTACCTGTTGTGTTTGCAACTGTAACTTCTGTATTTATGTCCTGCCTCAGCTGAGTTTATATAATATAGTTTGTTTTAGTTGTTGAAAACTGGTATGCTATGAACATTTCTTGCTTATTTAAAACTCTTAATATATATACATATATATATGTATATATATATGTATATATATATAATAAACTAACTGGAATGAAGTAATGACAACTGGCTGCTCTTCCAGAGACAGGAGTTCTGTTCCCAGCACCCACTTGATGGCTCATGACTATCTAGAACTCCAGTCCCTGAGGATCTGGTGCCCTCTTCCGGCCTCCATGGGTACTGCATGCACTGCGCGTGACACACAAGCATACGTGCATACAAAATATCCATGTGCATAAAAATAAAGGCTAATCAAGAAGCCATGCTTTGCACAGCATGATAAAATTGATACAATTTAAAATTTTATTTAGTAAAGGAAAAAATTTTATTTAGTGAGCCACAGAAACAAAGATATCACCCCAAGTTTAGATGCAGTATAGAAAAGATGCAAAATGAAAGACGTACTATCTGCTCTGAGTCGGCTCCTGGCCAGCATTTGGCTGTCCTAAGTGGAAAACAGGGTTTCTTTACTTGTATTTAAATCTCTCTTTTCAAAAGAGCTCAGTTTAGTCAGAATCTGCCTAAGAGCTCCCTCATCAGGTTTCTGACTGAGGATAACCATCCCTAGAGGATCTGAGAAGCTGAGGAGACAATTCAACAAGCAAGAGTGCTCGCTGTGAAAGTCCGAGGACACAGGATTTCTAAGATGATGCCGCAAACACCTGCAGCCACAGCACTGTGGGCCACAGACAGCAGAGAACCCCTGGGGATGACTGGGACTGCTCCAGATTCAGTGAGACACCCTGAATATGAGGAAAAGTCAAAGAGCAGGACACCTCATGTCCCCCCCCCCGGGCTCTCTGTATCCACAGGTATAGGCCACACACACACCAGAAAGGGAGAGAAGGAGAGAGGGAGGGAGGGAGAAAGGGAGGGAGAGAGGGAGGGGAGGGTGAAGGAGAGGGAGAGGGAGAGACAGAGACAGAGAGAGACAGAGACAGAGACAGAGGGAGCGCGAGCGCACAAGAGCACATTTAAGATGAGCTGAATCCTGGCAACATATCTAACTATCCCTCTGAATGATTTTAAGTTATCACTGATGAAATAAAGGCTACAAGAAGTCATCCTTCACAATGCAAGACCGCCCATACATGCTTGGCATTAAATGAAAGCTGTTTTAAACCAATTACTCTACTGAGACATACTTCCTGCCACGTTGAGATTGACAAGAGCATAACAAAAGTTTCACTAATCAAAACCCACCTATTTCAAAATCAAGGCAATGCATAAGGGCAAATCCACTCATACAGACCCCCAAGTTGGCCAGACCCTCGTCACAAAATGTGGGTCAGCCTCACAGTCAGACCAGTCCCTTCAGCAACCTTTGTCTTCTGTGCCACAGACTAGATCTGTTAGGTTGAAAATGAGCATGCTTGGAGCGGGACGCGTGAAGGGCAGCGAAGTTTCTAGGCATTCGGAAATACACATGTGAGGAAAACCAGAGAACTCACATATTAAAAAACAGCAATAAAACAAGATGTCCTAACAAATCCAATCTTGTTTCTCCAAATATTTTCCCTTATAAAAAATTTTAAAAGTACCCTTTTTCTGGGCATAGTGGCACATTCAGTAATGCCTAGCACTTGGGGAGCCGAGGCAGGAGGACCGTGCACTTAAGGCAAGCATAGACTACACATAGCAAGACTGTGTGCTTAAAGGTGAGGGAGGGGGCACAAAATATCCACTTAATTAAGAATAACCCTTAGAAAGCAGTCTCAAAGCAAACTCCAGACACCTGAGGTTAAGAAGTCATGTTGTTCGGTTGTGGTCAGCCGCAGTAGAAAGTCACACTTTGCTGCTGAGTCCTATGCAGTCACTGCAAGGTTGTGGCATGAATCACAAATAGAAACACAACACAGAGTTGCTATGTTCCGGTCCCACAAAACCCGGCTCTCGGTGTCACCGCGCTTGTGCGTTAGATGAAACAGAAGTCAGAAGCCCTCAGTAGCCTACAACCACCCCTCTCATACGCATCTTTAAAGGGCCAGCCTCACAGAACTTACTTTTAGGCAAGAAGAGAGGCCCTTGTGGTCACGTTTAAGGCTTTTGTGAGCAGGAATACGCATGGTCTCTCTCAAGGACTCTTTACCATTTCAACCTGGGTATCTAGTCTGTGCTCAAGAGCACTGACTGAGTGGCGTTTCTATAAGACACCAACTCTGTTATCTGTTAGGAGAGACTGGAAAGTCTGTTTTTCGCATTGTCTGAAACCTCTGCTGAGATTGCTTATAACACAGAAAAGCACAATTGCATTGCTGCGGGGCGTGGCAGCCGCCACGCCTTTACTCTCAGCACTTAGGAGGCAAAGGCTGCCAATCTCCGTGAGGCTAGGGCCAGTCTGGTCTACCTATTGAATTCCAGGCCAGTCAGAGTTACAAGGTGAGACCCTATCTTAAAACAAACAAACAAAAAAGCATTGTCAACAAGCTCCAAACTAAATAAATAGAATGATTATGAGCCAATATTTTTTTTTTTTTTTTTTTTTTTTTTTTTTTTTTTTTAGTCACCTGGTCCTATGACACTGACCTAATTTCTCACGGGCTTAACTTCTGCATTCCTGGGCCGTGACTATGGTGAAGTGCTAAGAGGAACAAGGGACTTCATTGTTATGTGTCTACACTCAGGAGGAAAATCCTGTCATGTCACCACACTGTAATTCCAGTCTAAGAACTGACCTGGAGACATTTCTAGAACCTAACCTAAGTCTAGAATCCCTTTCCGTAACCCTCCTTGTATGGAGGGTGACGTTGGGTTCAGCAAATGGCGCTTTTGCTCAGCCTCGAATCTCTGCGACACTGCCTGAGCCTCGGTTTCCCTAAGGACACAAATGGCCTCCACAGTAGACAGCACAACCTTAGAGGACCAAGCTTGAGACAAACAGGGCTGAGCACAAGCTGGTAGACAGCGGGTGAGGTTAAGCATCAGCCCTTTGTGGATGGTGAGAAGCTGCGATGGAATCTGCAGGGCAGAGGGCAGGGAGCTGGGTTTCCCTCAGCTGCCGGGATGTGGCTCTGAAGACTGTGGATGTCACCGGCCACCATCCATTCTGCTGAGGCAACCACATCCATCTCGGTCCTGTCCTGGAAGGGGAGGCTCCCCTCTGGCTCTCCTCAGGGTCTTTCTCTAGGAGGGTTAACAAGAAAGAACACAGACCATGGCTGAGGAGAAACGTTATTAGTCGACCAAGGGTGAATGGCCAGTGGCCAATTTGTAGAGCATGCTAAAATTAAATTCTTAATATAATCTCATGTCAACGAAAGGCACATGATAAAGAGCGGCCACCCTGAAAATTAATCTGTTTAATACTTAAATGTAATCAAATTGGTCTGTCTTCCAGATGCAGAGCTCCTTCCTTTCTCTAGTTAAACACCCATTTACGAAGTTGGATTTTTCCAGATGCCTGGATTTTTTTTTTTAAACTCTGTAGACAAGACTTCAAAACTGGAAGGGCTTTGCTATTTCTTGTAATAAGAAAATTGGCTTCGCAGGGCGTGATGGCGCACAACTTTAATCCCAGCATTTGGGAGGCAGAGGCAAGTGGATCGCTGTGAGTTCAAGGCCAGCCTGGTCTACAAAGCGAGCCCAGGACACCCAAGGCTACACAGAGAAACTCTGTCTAAAAGAAAAAAGAAAAGAAAGAAAGAAAGAAAGAAAGAAAGAAAGAAAGAAAGAAAGAAAATTGGCTTCTTGTCTTAGCAACTGCCGTTGTTGTGTTCCTAACCTTAGGAAACTTCAGGACAAAAATATCAAACTAACATCACAAAAGAAAATTGTAGGGCAGATGTTGTGATTTGGAAAACTACAAGAATCGGTGTTATAGCATTCTGAGATTTGGGTGTTGCCGGGGGTGGGGTGGGGGTGGGGTGGGGTGGGGGTGGGGTGGGGGTGGGGTGGGGTAGGAACAAGAGCTTCAGGGGGCGGGCCCAAAGGTCCTGCGAGGCTGGACAACCCTAAAGAACCAGTCTGCACCTGCCCAGGAGCTGAAGGAGGGTTCCTCCCCTGCCTCGGCTGGCATGCGAATTGTGCCTCTCTGCGTTCCAACCTTAACCATTTTCATTTCTGTGCCGTCTGTAGCTGCCATTTTCCAGTCTTTAAAATTACACTATCTGATTTTCTCTGAATCACTCCAGAGTCACTGAGCCCTCGATTAGACGCTGCGGTTTAGCAAGAGACAATGAACCTCACGTAGGATCTCCCCACGGTGAGGGTCACCCAAACTCCACAGTCAGCCTCAGAAACAAACACATTTCCCCTTTCTCTTTACCTTCCTAGGGATTTTTTCCCCTCCTTTATAAGAGATAAAAATCTGACAAAGTAAATACAATCAGCTGGCTGAGAGGAGCCGGATCCCAGATTCGCATTTCCATATATTTCTTTAGTGTCTCATGTTCTGTTCCTCGGTGTAAAACTAATTTTTGAAAGTTTCATAAGATAACATTTAACCGGAGCGGATTATATTGTTTCCAGTGTTGGAGAAGGCTCAGCCTCCCTCCCCCAGGGTCTCAGCAACAACAGGCTTGTTGCTAGGGACAGAGATGCTGAAGATCAGTCCTAAGAGCTGCTCTCAGGGAGGCACAGTGCAACTCACATCACAGCTATCAATGGAGACAGTGGACCTGGGGCTCAGTGGGCTGGGTTGGCCAGCAACAGTAAGGATGAAGTGCGCCACACTGGAAGACAGCCGCAGAAGGATAGCGTTAGGGGAGGCACTCTGGACGACATAACCTGTGACCTAAACCCTGGAGACAAAGGGACTCAAGCAGTAAAGGCCAGTGGCAAACAGAGTAGCACAGATAGAAAGGTGACCCAGCACGATGGCTACGTGCACACGTTCTGTCACGTCAACAGCAGGGTACCAGAAGTATTTAAAAACTGGCAGCTGGCATTGTGAGTTTTGGAAAAGCACCGTGTGTCTCCTTGCTCAGGCTCTAGAATAAGACACAAAGCAGCCTGTAGGGATGGAACGCTCGGAGCTGAAATACACGCAGACACACAGGGCCCTCAGACACTGCCACCAACACCATCTATAAGAGCTACCGAGTCAAGTTTAAAAGAAAAGCTTACAATGTTTTAGATAGGTTTACGGATGTTGGGTGAACTCCTAGCTACGTTCAGCCTCACGCAAGCCTGCAGGCACATGCAGCTATGCTTGGGCAGCCAGGAGCTCTCAGCAAGCCCTAGCGATCACTGCTACATACACAGACCAAGAATGGAGAGAGAGGGGAGGGGGCCTTAAAGGCGTGGTGTGTATATGTTCTATCAAAACAAACCAGTAGATAAGACAAAGGAAGCCCCAAGGAGAGAACTGAGCCACACTGAAGGCCCCTCCTCCATCCGGGAGTGCTGGTTGATGGAGTGTCCCTGAAGTCGCTCGCCCGCACTTTCACTCCTAATTGAGGATCATTATTAGTTCAGTGAAAAAGAACTGTGCCTCACTGTAAGCGCGTAGTGCTCTTGTACCATAGTCTAAATCTCTCGCCCTTAGTTTTCTGAACAAGGGCCCAGGCTGAACGCAGACTCTGGATCCTCCTCCCTGAGCGCCAGGCCTGCAGCAACACGCATGGCTATGGCTTAACTTCTAACCCAAAATACTGCTTTCCGTCAAAATGCTCCTTTTTCAAAAGGCAGGGTAATAACACTTTTACGAGTGTGCCAGCACTCCCAGCACCTGGGAAGTGAGCACGTAAATGCAAGAGCCTGTGCGGGCTACACAGGGGCCGCCTGACACACTACAGATGGAGCAATGACATGCAGATGCCACACATCCTACCGGAGGATTACACGATGAAGCCTGGTACCACAGTGAAAACAAACAAACAAAAAACAAAAACAACAAAAAATACCCCATTCCAGTTCTTATCTGCACTGTCTCCAAAAGGCCCAAGTGGTAAAGAGTTGGCCCTTGACCTGGATCTGCTAGGAGGTCTGTTGGGAGGTGACAGACCTTTGTGACCAAGCCTAGCAGGCTCCTTGGGAACTTGCCCTCAGGGCGCACACTACAGCACACCAGCCTTGCTTTTCCTTTCCACGCCTTGGCCCTGGCAGCAGCTTTGTTCTGCCTTGCGCACCCAGCCAAGCTGTGCTGACTCAGCACAGGCCCACAGACCGGTGCCAGCTGATCAGAGGCTGAAACGTCCCACCCCCATGGGTACAGGCCTACATATTTCCTAAGAAGTCTCCTGGCACAACTGTCCTGTAAACGACAGATGGAAAGGACTCCTGGGATCCAAGAAGAACATGAAACATGAAACTCCAAACAAGAGGACGTACGTCTGAACCCAGGACGTGCTGGACAGTATGCCTATGGAGTGCTGATAGGGTTTGTAGGCTTCCTGCTTTTTATAAGAATGCGCTTCTCTGCGCCCCTACTGATGATGTCAGCCAGGCATTCCTCAGCCCACACTTTCACGGCGCCATGACCTATTGATCAGGTAACAAGCTAATGGGCCACATGACTTATGTGCTCTAATTTATTTCCAGTTCAATGCTTTTACCTCATGTTGTCATAACGTGGGGCGGACATGTGCCAGAATTTATCCTAGATCCCAGAAATGCTCGGGGTGTGTGTGTGCGCGTGTGTGCACGCGCGCGCGCACGCGCACGCATACCTGCACGCACACACTAATTTCCTCCACCCCACTGGCACACAAGGCAGAGCCGGGTGATCTTACATACAGAACACACAATGGCCCTGGGTGTCTAGAAAAAGTACTGAAAACATTAAGTAAACACCCATTTAACAATGGGCCCTGGGGGACTGGAGAGATGGCTCAGTGATTAAGAGCACTCACTGCTCTTCCAGAGGTCCTGAGTTCAGTTCCCAGCAACCACATGGTATCTAGGGACCATCTGTAATGGAATCTGGTTCCCTCTTCTGCTGTGCATGGAAACAAAACACGCATATACATAGATGTATACATTCATACATACATACATCTCTTGAAGGAGGAAGAAGAGAAGGAGGATGAGGAGGAAATGGTGAAGTGCTTGTAACATCGTCACTAAGGAGGCAGAGACAATTGGACCCCTGGGGCTTGATAGCCAGCCAGTGTACCCTAATCACCCACACCCCCCCAAAAAAAAAATCTTTAAAGCCAGGTACTGTGGTGCACGCCAGTAATCCCAGCACTCCGTGAGGCACAGGCAGGCACATTACTGTGAATTTCGAGGCCAGCCTGGTCTACAAAGAGTCCAGGTCAGCCAAGGCTACACAGAGAAACCCTGTCTAGAAAGAAAGAAAGAAAGAAAGAAAGAAAGAAAGAAAGAAAGAAAGAAAGAAAGAAAGAACGAACGAGGTCTGGGCCACGGATGAGATGGCCCAACGATGCATTGTTTTCCCTTGACTGAGAGATTGCATCACACAGGTGTTAGGTACCAAAAGATCTCCGCCCTGTCCTGTTGAACGTTTGTTAACGTTTTTCCACTTCAGAGAACAGAAGTATGCCATCTATACAGGGATTACCCAGGGCCCTCCAGCATTTTCCCACAGGCGAGAGAGTAGTGCCCCAGTCACAGAAGATGCTCTGCAAGCTCACTGTCCGGAAACACCCCAGTTGTGGGAGAAAGTGCGCAACAGAAGCCTCCAGCCCAGGAGCCAGCAGCCAAGCCCGATTTTAGCCTCGCACTATTTTTACATTGAGCTTGTCTTCCACTTGGTTAAAGTTAATCTCTAGGCACTAAAGCAGCATTCTTGGTAACTGGGAGAGGTCTCTCTGGGTACAGGGTATGGTATCTATAAATATAAGGACACTCCAGACATTAAATATGTTTCTCAAAATAGATGAAAGGCTCGTGTGATTGGACACTTGTTGAATTTAAAGTTCAATCGTGTTCTAGAAATCGGAAGATTCTATGCTGGGGTAAGTGGCATCATTCTAGGAAGGCAGAAAGCCTCGAACTGACCTGTCCTACAGTTTTAGGAGCACATGTAAGGGGCCATCCCAGAACACAGCTGGCACGGGGCTTCCTTGCACATAACCAGGTGTGAAGTGACCTGGCAGTCCCCCTTGCCTTCCTGGCGTCACCGGAATGCTTAGGAAGCGCATGGCACACCAGGCTCAGCATGCCCTTTTTTTGTATAGCATCAGAACACTCTGCAAACACAAAACCCAACTGGACCACTCAACCACAAGCCAAGCTAAACGCAGAAACAACATGACTCACAAAGCGAGAGTCGCAGCTGTGGCTGCGGGTTATGGAGTTGGGACCCAGGGATTCTGGGTGAATCACTAGGATTCTGGTGTGTGGTTAGGGTTAGTTAGGCACACAGCTGCCAGTCCTGTGACTCCAATGAATTGTGGGGGTGACGGTGGATTTGAGGGGACAACAAATTCTTCAAAGTTTCTCTAAAAAAAAACCATGAAAGTTCATCTTTCATTCCTTTAAATCAAGTCTAATTTAAAAAAAAGAAAGAAAGAAAGAATGGTGTCATGAGGAATTGAAGGCACACACCACGCCACCACCCCCTGCAAGGGAGGAGGCAGGGTTTTTTTTGTTTTTTTTTTAAATTTTATTAGCGTATTTGATTGTTTTTTGGATGTTTAGTTTAATTCTCTCTGACACTTTGTCTACTCTGCCAACCCCATCCTGTATTTAATTAAAATCTTGCCAAGGCGACCCACAGACTCTTCCACGCCTCCCCACACATAACGTATCCAACTTGAGTCCCTCCTCCGCCCGCCACCCTAGCTACACGCTGTAGGCCCATCACACAGAAGGTCACCCGCACCACGGAATGTCACTTCCCTGGGTCAAAGGCACTTGCTCTCCAGAAACCGCAGTACCACACGAGGTGTTGCGTCGCTCACAGTCCTTGGCTGCCTAGCTTGATAACCTCGGTTTAACCTTTGGGACACACAATGGCAGAAGGAGAAAACAAACTCTGGAAGGTGAACTCTGACCTCACGCACAATGATAATGACAATGATGACACATTAAAAGCAATGGGTTTACTTTTTTTTTTTTTTTTAATAAAAAGAAAAGGTATAACAGGTACCACTTCAGCATCCAGTCATCCTTTTTCTGGACAATAATCCTTTGTACTCTCTATGACTGGCTCCCTACAGAGCTTCATGAGCAGGCTCCCCAGGAAGCGGCCTAAATCAGCTTGGATTCTAAGCCAATGAACCAGTCTAGCCCACTCCATTTCTGCAAAGGTTCTAGCAGAGCAACGTGAAGCCAGCAGAGTTACTGCCACCAGCAGCTGCTTCCCCGCTAACGTCAGAATTGCATCAGAGACCGGAAAGCAGGAGAGTCCAAATATCCAGTCTTTTCAGAGAAAAAAAAAAAAAATCTTACCAATTGTGGACATATTGCAGCTGTCTTGGGGGGAGGGGAGTCACTGTTTAAGACAGGACTGCACGCCTTAGCTTAGGCTGACCTAAAACTTACTGGCTGGTCTTGAACTCACAGTGACCCTCCTACCCCAGCCTCCATCTGATGCTAGGATTATAGGTGTGAGTCACCACACCTCGCTCCCCTTTTAAAACTGTGGGTCACAAGCCCACATGAGTTCTCGTAACTAAATGCAGGATCACCAAACGCTTGGGAGCAAGGCTTCTGAAGTCTCAGAAACCAAAATTTCGTTGAAAATGAAAGTCCCCAGGAACCTGGGGTGTTTCTGGCAGTGCTGCAGGGCTTGCCTATGCGGTAGCGCATGGCTGCACTGCAGGCCAGGTTCTGCACACACACTCAACACTGTGTGTGTTGTTACCGCACCAAACGCCAAGGGACGCTCTCAGAAACGCCTCAGCCGTGGAGCGCGGGCAATCAGTGCTCTCACTGCACAGACAGTATTTTCTGATCTCGTAGAAACATGTGGTTTGCTTACGGGAAGCAGATTTGTTAGACGTTTCCAGGCCATCATTCTGCCACGCGTCAGTATCAATTCAGCGTTGTGTCTGTGGCCATAAAAACTTGCAGCTTCATAAAGATTGCAAGATGAATTCTGGTTTAAGATTAGGACAGAATTCCCAACAAGTTCTAAAATGGCCCTAAACACGCTTTTGCCATTGGTGCCATGTTTTTATGAAAGCGGGTGTCCTCAGCACTGCTGATTATAAAATCAAAATATCAGTCAACTCTGAAATGTACCAAAGATGCTCTGTGCCCTGCAGTTGACATTGGAAGGCAGATGCGCACTCCACTCCCTGACCCCAGGATGGATGCTAAGCCTGCTTCCTTGCTGACCACCTCTTGAGCTGGGTGACTGTTGGGGGCAATACTAGAGTAAAAGCAGCTGATGATTTCTGGACAATGACCGCTTCCAGCCTCTGGCACAGCATTATGTTCAGGTCTCAGAGACTTCAAGAATGGATAAAAGAAGCCAGACACACAGTAATGCTCTCTCTGTAACAGCCTCTTTGCGCAGCCTCCAGGGACAGGCCGAGCATGGTGACCAACAGCAGAAGCAGGCTGCCCGGCAAGGGGCGGGATGGAAGGAAGGGACGCAAGAAACACGGAGGCTGCGGGAAAGTGTCTGTGTTTTGGTTTGGATGGTAATCGCATGAGCCCAAACCATCAGACTGCACTTCTCCGAGGATGGAGCACCCCACCCCATCTCAAAGGGAGGACCCAGGAGGAGTTAGAGGGTAAGAGAGGCGGGAACGGCCTAAATAATACTGCATGGAATTATCAAAGAACAAATAAAGTTTTCAAAAGAAGGGACTGGTATAACTAAGCAAAAGATTTAGTTTCCAGGTGTTACTTCAGAAGTCCTGGCGACATGCAGATCATGACCAATATATGACTTCCTCTTGTCCAGGTCAGAAGGGAAGATGGGCGGGGGCAAGGCCCATGGGGGAGGGGCTTCCTCTCAAGTCTCTGTACCTATTGCCTCCATGGGCGGATTCTTATCATTTTGTCAGTATCAACACTAAGACACAGCACACTGGGTTGGAGGGGGGCGGGGACAAAAACAGCAGAAAATGGGGGGAAGTGAAATAGATTTCTTTCATAAATTGAATATTTGTGTATTTATTAGAATATTAGAACATAATTGAACAATGTCCTCTTATGTTCTTGGATGTCTCAGTGTGAGCTGAATTAAACTCATTCTACTCTTCCACAAAAATAGGATGCAAATTAAATCATTTTAACCAGATTAAGTATAATTAAATTATGCTTTATAAAGTATTGAGACTACTACATGCAACAGTAATATAATTTATCTTTCAAAAAAGAGGTTATTAGTAAATTTTCTCCTTAATTTTGATCAATAATAGTAATAATAATAACAACAATAATAATAATGATAATAATAATAATAATAATAATAATAATAATATATTATGCCATTAAAAAATACCAAACACTCTTATTAAGATCTCAACTTACAATAGTCTTCAAAACCAGAATCAGTCCTGCCTCTCGGGTAGGCTGTGATTTGGGGGAGAAGCTTGTGCCCCTGCGTCTTTCTGACAGAGAGCCCCAACTTCAGCTGCTTAAGTCAAGTCAACCGAACTTCATTAAAGTCATGGAACATAATAAGCCACTTGATGTAGTGACTGGGTGAGAACACGTGAGGCCGACCAGATAAGCAAACTGACAACGTGAAACTGGAGAGAAAAAGCTGTTATTACGGAATTAGCGCATGTCTAAAAGCATGTTCAGGTTAAAATTCTAGAATTGCCTAATAACCGTTAACTTCCAACTTAATCATAAGGAACCAGAATTTACGTGTTAGCGGAGGCCCAGAGGTCAGCTAATGGAACCTCTTCGCTATCCGGTGGAGACAGGAGGCATGATGCTGACCCTGGTGTGACCCCTGCTTTATCCACAGTGCACAGTAAGTTCTCCTTCCCTCCCTCCCTCCCTCCTCCCTCCCTCCTCTCTCCCTCCTCCCTCCCTCCCCCCTCCCTCCCTCCTCCCTCCCTCCCTCCTTCCTTTGTCTCAGATCACAGGTTAAATGCCTCCTGCCCTCTGCCCCTTGTGTCGGATTGCAGGAAGCCCCATTCCTAGGCACCATGGCTCTGTTCACTAAGGCAAAGCATCTACGGGGGTGTTCTTCCTGCTCCAAGCCTCCCCACGCTTCCCTCAGGGCGTTGCTGTGGCAGCTCCTCTGAGGAGCCTTCCTTAGCCCCAGAGTCTCTGCTCTTGTGGAGGACCTCACGCGGTCTCCTCGTTCATCCATCCAATAGCTGTGATAGTGAATGTCCACTCGGGGCCACTGGGACAAACACTTTAAATTGCTGGAATGAAAGATACAGTGCCGACCCCTCAACACTACAGACAGAGTTGGATGCTACAGTAAACTGACCCTGAACACGTTTATCCATTCTCATTTACAGCCCAGATTTTAACCATTATTTGTAGCGCCAGCACCCCCAATAGCTCATATGGCATACAGAAACTCAAAACTATTTTAAAATTTAGTTCTCTTGCTGTGATTATCAGAATTGAGATGTTCCTTGCTTTACTGAATGAAATGACTCTTAGGCAAATTTTACTGTTTAAAGAAATGGCAGATACAGTCTATATCCACAATACACCCTATCTCGTGGGTCAAGGAACAATTATGCCAACTGTCGCCAGTTTGGATTTCTACCCTTTACTCTTGTGGGCAGCATTCTACCAACACCTTCCGTTATCCTACAAGAAGCTGCTGGGATTAGAAGCATGAGCCATCACTCTTGGGTTTATCCAGTGCTAGGGATCCAATTCAGAGCTTCGCGAACGTTAGGTCAGCATTGCACCAACCGAGCTACAGCTTCTGAATGCAGCCGGCTATTCTACAAACTAAAGAGGTTTGACTGACCTGAGCTTCTGGTGGATGGGAAGTCCAAATCGCAAGGAGTCAGCATCCGGTAAGGGCTTGCTGGCTGCATCACAACATGGCAGTACCAAGCAAAGGGATGTGGCTGCCTACAGAAGGTGCCAAGCAGAGGCGGCAGCCGTTTGTGCCCAAGAGGACTGGCAGGCCTTTGGGAACCACATCGCTCCTCCGAGAACGTTGCTTCGGTGTCTTTAATGCCTTCCCCGAGGCCCTGCCTCTACAACATCCTCCTCTTTTCACTGTCACTGCGGATAACCAAGCCTGGCTGCACACTCTCAACCCACACCCAATCCACAATACTTGTTATCAAAGGGAGGTAAAAAGGAGGGAAAATGTACTTGAGAAATGCCAGATTTCTTTCTTGACTTTTATCAGATTTTCAGCTCTCTGTCTCTTTTCTTAAAAGTTTCCTCCTTTAAGTATACCAAGGACAGATGGGAGGAGAGAAAGGAGAGTAGAGTTGAAACGTAGACATGATCAATGCAAGACACGTGCATAAACATACCACAGTGGACCCCATTCATATGTGTGATGGAGAAGTCCTAACAGCAACGCAGTAAAAGCAAATGCATGAATAAGGAAAGAGTGGCGAGAAACAAACAAGTGAAAACATTCCCCCTTTGCTCTGCCACCTCTCTCACCCTTCCTTCTCAAACGTGCTCTTCAGGGGCCACTCACTCGCTGCCTGGATGGACTTAGGCAACCTTTTCCCTGAATCGAACTGCCTCTGCCTCCAAAACTGTAAACTCCCTACAACTGAGCTCATCACACTGAAAGTACCCGTATCACGCCACCACTGTTGGTGCTGTCGTGGGATGGTTACAATGTCTTGGCATCCACATGTCCCTCCCCTCTTGGTCACTGTCATGGGTCCCCAGGCCCTGCCTACCTCCTCCCATCCCCTTAGCGAGGAAAACTCTTCAGGTTTCTATCCACTAATGTCTCCAGGACTGTCCAGTCCAGATGTTGCCAACCCTGATACTTAAGTCTCCATGAACAAACGCTTTCCATAACTCTCCAAACCACCCAGCCACAGCTGACGACTGTGGGCGTCCGCACCCAGCGCTGCCCCCACCGCCATTCGTTCAACACCCAGAACTTCTAATCTTACTTAATGCTTCCAGACAGAGCATACGTCATTTTTCCTAATGTTCACGGCACAGTCACCAAGTTATGCAAGCTTCTTTGCTGATGCCCGCCCCACTTCATTCATATCCACACAACCTGCCTGTCATCTCCACCCGAATGACCGCATTAACCAGCTACATCGTTTGCCCACCTCTTTGTGATAAGACTTTAAAAATCATATTTTATAGTCCAGAGGAATAAAAAGACTGACAGGTCACTGGGATGCAAGAGGTGAAAGGCCAGGAGACTGCAATTTTAATTGTATGGATCTCAACCCAATTGTTCTTAAGCAGGATTAAGAGGGCAGTGAGTGAAACTGGTTTGGGCAGGGTGTAGGGGGAGGTCTTAAAAGAGACAAAGGGAGCACAGCCCAGGCAGGATTCAGTTAACCGAAGGTTAGTGCCCTTGGGCAGCAAAAACATTTCTCTGAACTCCCAGGAGAAGCAGCACTAATGTCCCAACCTTGCATAGTAAGAGCAGTGTCATCTGGGGACTATCACGGTCTAATCAAACTCTACCACAGCGGGGCTTCTCATAAGCAGTGACTCCTGTTGTTTTAGCTGGCACTGACTCACGGCCTCTGAAAGCATGACACAGCTTCAAACGCAGGGTGCAGGGCCAGTTCTTTCCAACTATACACCAGCAGCTGGACGAGGGGGAGTCCTACAGCGCGCGCAGCTTTCTGCAACTAAGCACGATGTGGATTTGACATAAAATAGTTGCCAAGTAGACCTTGTAATTCCAGAGACGTAGAAATGAAGAGGGAATGGGGCTTATGTTAAGATTCCAAAGCCAGGCATCCGGGCTTCGGTTTTCAAAACAGCATGTGCGGAAAATTTCAGTCAGCTCTTTTTCCCATTAATTGCTTGCTTGCTCTCTCACTCGCTCTATTGAGGTTGGTGTTTTTCTTTCAGATGCCAGTGAAAAGTCACCACGACTCTGAGTTACACTGGGGATAACATGTGGGTAGTTAGTTGTCCTGGCATTGGAGAGACCCAAAGAAATGGCATTGTCACTGACACTGCCTTGTGTTTCCCAGGAGGGACCCATTTCCCCTCCTGTGGAACTTGCTCTTGGCCAAACTGAGCACTACAGACCTGTTCCCCTGCTTAGCCTCTCTGGTAAGCCAGAGACTCTGCCTTGTACGTTCCAGTCACCCCTGAGGGGTCACAGGAAGCTCAGTTCCTATCATCAAAACACTCCACACTCCCAGGCTGGCTAAATGCAGGGAAGGCCACCTCCCAAGACCTGGCAGTTAGCAGGAAAGCCCACACCACTGTCTACATGGAATTTACATATAACAGAACTGTTCAATCATGAAGGCTTCACTGTCATTAGAACTAAAGTTCATCAGTGTCAGCGCCTTGGAAAATAGACACACGGGCAGCTGAGCCTGGTCTCTCCAGAATATCTAAGGAAAGGCCAAGCCATGTAGCATTAGTCTTCCAAGTGGGCATCTTAAAAGGCCATCTGTGGCCAGCGTCCTCAAAGGTCTAAGAACCGACGACGGATAATGGTTGCACTTAAGCTTACAGCACAAGGAGGTGCAGGAAAACACTACCACACCCTACCCTTTCACTGTTGTAAACCAGGCATTCATGGGATGCCCAGCTGGCCTCAAACTCTTGGGTTCCGGTGATTTTTTCCATATCAGCTTCCTGGGTATCTGGAACTCAAGGCATCTTCCCTCATGCAATAATACGGAATGTCCACAGGGACACAGCAGAGCTCCACAAAGTCAGAACTTAAGACCTAGATCCTCAAGCTATATGGGGTCAAATAACTGGATCTGTCAGAAGCCAGCAACAGCTAAGCTGCTCTGGATACACTGAGCAATAACTAATTTGGAGTCAAAAGCACAGCCAGTCGCAGGTGTTTGTGGCAGTGGGTTCTCCGACTGTAACCCTCTACACTGCTCAGGTTGGTGGCCACGCAGTGCCAATGGCCACCGGCTACACCACCTTGGCAGAGACCTGAGACTGAGAACAGGGACTGCAAGGTTTCTACTGTACACACAACCTCTTCTGCTCAGACACAAGCAATGATTCAAGTAGACAAAACCTTTACCATCCCTCCAGCACGATCGAATCTTTGGCCTGTATTATTTTAGAGTGTTTGATTTTAAAATTTGCCGTTTGAATCCTGAATAACGAAAGAATGCTGGAGGTCTCACCATCCTGATCTCAAATTATACTATAGAGGTAAAGTAATAATAAAAAAAAAACAGTATGGTATTGGCATAAAAAACAGACACATTGATCAATGGACTTGAATCGTAGACCCAGACATAAGTCCACACACCCATGGACACCTGACTTTGGGTAAGGAAGCCAGAAATACACACTGGGAAGAAGAGAGCATCTTCAACGAACAGTGATGGTCAAATTGGGTGGCTGTGTATAGAATGCAAATAGATCCACACTTATCACACTGCACAAAACTCAACTCCAAATGGAGCAAAGACCTCAACACAAAACCAGATGCACGGAACCTGACAGAAGAGAAGCAGGGAATAGCCTTGAACACACTGGAACAGGAGGCGACTTTCTCAACAAACACCATCAGCTCAGGCTCTAAGATCATCAGTTAATAAACGTGACCTCATGAAGCTGAACAGTGTCTGATTAGCAAAGGACACCATCATTCAGACAAAACAGCAACCTTCAGAACATGAAAAGCTCTTTACCAACTACACATCAGATAGAGGACTAATATAGAAAACATGTAAAGAAAAAAAAAAAAAAAAAACAAATAGCCAAATTTTAAAACTGAGATATAGAAAAAGAATTCTCAAGAGATGAAACATGGATGGCTGAGACACACTAAAAAATGTTCAACATTCTTAGTCATTAAGGAAATGAAAATCAAAACCACTTTGAGATTTCATCTTATACTAGTCAGAACAGCCAAGATCAATAAGACAAATGGCAGCTCATGAGGATGTGGAGTAAGGGGACCACTCACTCACTGCCGGTGGGCGTGCAAATTTACACACCCACTACGGAGATCAGTGTGGTGGTTCCTCAGGAAGCCGGAAGCAGATCCATCTCAAGAAGCAAGGACACCACGTTCCAGCACGTTCCCAAAGCGCCTTAGATCCCGCCACACCGACACTTGCTGACCTGTGTTCATTTCTGCTCTGCTCATAACAGCCAGAAATTAGAAACAGCCTAGCTGCCTATCAACAGCAAACGGACATACGTTTTATTTGTGCCATGCTGTTCAAAACCGTTCATG
Source organism: Acomys percivali (assembly GCA_907169655.1). Classification (NCBI taxonomy): domain Eukaryota; kingdom Metazoa; phylum Chordata; class Mammalia; order Rodentia; family Muridae; genus Acomys; species Acomys percivali. The sequence goes on along the minus strand of OU015743.1, from coordinate 4,528,002 downwards.
TCGTGTCATGAAACTCAAATGGAACTAAAAACAAAAAATGCAAAGGCAAAAACAAAACAAAAACCCCAGATGAATGGATCAGAAGAACTTGGTACATTTACACAGTGGAATATTATTCAGCTGTTAGAGAAAATCAAAATAATGGAATTTGCAGGTAAATTGATGGAGCTAGAAAAAAATAATAATAATCCCAAGTGAGATAACTCAGACCCAAAAGACAAATATAGTATATATTCATTTATAAATGGATGTTAGCTGTTAAGTCCTATATAAGCAGGCTACATTCTGTATAATCATAGAGGTTAGGTGTAGAGTAAGGGACTACAGGGGAGGGAAAATAGAATAGATTGTTATGGACAGACAGGGTGGGGGACATTGGAATGGGAGGACCAAGTGGAGAGGACAGCTAAAAATAATGGCCATTTGAGGGGTCATATAGAAAAAAAAAAAAAATATATATATATATATATTATAATCACCAAATAACAGGGGAGACAATGGCAAGTAGGCATCTATCTTGACCGAATAAAACCTCCAGTGTCAGGAATGGGCTTCATCTAACTGAGTAGTGGACCAAAGGGTACCTAGGGAAACCCCCAAACAGCTTCGGTTATTGTCAAAGCCATTGGTTGCTCTCCACGAATCGATGTTAAAACCCTGGAGCTGAAGTCAACACCTAAACATCTCACTGAACACAGAAGAGTCAGGCTAGGGCCTAACTAGAGCCTTCATCCCTACTGACTAGTGTTCGGTGGAAGACACTCTGCACGCTACCAGAGAAGAAGGCTGAACATCAACCCATCTACAAGCCCTTCAGTCTACAATGGCGACCTATCTGTACGATATGCTGGTGCAATAGTGGCATCTGATTGGACTTAAGGCCCACTCCAGGAGATGCAACCCACATCCGACACTGCTTGGGTGACTAAGAATCTACGACCAGACAGGCTATGGGCGTAGGAGACAACCAAACAGTACTCTTCTGCTAACGGAGCACAGCAATAAAAGGACATCCTGCTGTAGCTCTAGACCAGTGTCTCATTCAGCCATCATCAAAAACAAACAAACAAACAAACAAACAAACAAAACACCTTTCCCTACAGTGATTGGGATCCACACTGAACAACAAGCAGAGAGTCAGAAGTCCTGGAAAACTCAGTCCTGAACGAGATGTATCCATCAAATCTGTTCCTTCAGGGCTCAGGGAACTAACTGTGCAGAAAAGGAGGTGGAGAGATTCTGAAAGGATGGATGACGTCAAGGACCCAAGGCCTTCCAGACACAACAAAACTGATGCACGCGTGAACTCACAAAGACCATGGCAGCACCTGCAGGGCTTGTACAGATCTAACCTAGATGAGGTCCCGGTTCTGAGATGGAAAGTAGACACAAGTCCCCAGCCCGGCCCAGAAGCTGGCTCCAATTAACAACCGCTCTCAAAGGAAAAGCAGTTTTTTCAAGGAAGTCTCGCTGGTCATGCAAACCACGCCACAGGGCGGGCCTGTGCCCAGCGGCGGATGGTCAATACAAAATGAACTCAGGGTATTTGGTGGGGGGAGGAACCTTATTGGCCCTATTGGGGCCAATTGAGTTTTTCTTGGTTTTCTTTGTGATTGTATGTATCTGAGGGTGTCTACGTTTCTCATGGTCTTTCTTATCTTTTTTTTTTTTTTCTTTTTCTTTTTGTTTGTCAGTTTGTTGATTTTGTTTTATCCTGTTTTGTTTTGTCTTTTTTGCCTGTTGGTTTTCTTGAGAGAGAGAGAGAGAGAGAGAGAGAGAGAGAGAGAGAGAGAGAGAG
>OU015743.1:4481027-4518031 GCA_907169655.1 Acomys percivali | reverse complement strand
AGGCAGAGGCAGGCAGATCTCTGTGAGTTTGAGGCCAGCCTGGTCTACAAAGCAAGCCCAAGACAGCAAAGGCTACACAGAGAAACCCTGCCTTGAAAAAAAAAAATCAAGAGAAAAGAAGAAAGAAAAGAAAATACCTCCATAAGATCAGGCCTGTAGGCCATTTTCCCAGTGATGGATGGGGGAGGGCCCAGCTCCCTGTGGGTGGTGCAGTCCCTTGTCTGATGGTCCTGGGTTCTGTAAGAAAAAAGCAGGATGGAGCTGTCATGAGGTGCAAGCCAGTAAGCAGCCCCCTCCTTGGCCTCTGCATCAGCTCCTGCCTCCAGGTTCCTGCCCTGCGTGAGTTCCTGCCCTCACTGCTTTTGATAAAGAGCTGTTACATGGAACTGTGAGTGAAATAAACTCTTTCCTCCCCAAGTTTTTGTTGGCCATGGGGCTTCATCACAGCAATGTAAGCCTAACTAGAACAGAGGGCTTGGAGGACAGGCAGATGGATGAATGGATGGATGGGTTGGTGGATTATAAATGAACTGGGCAAGCAGAGTAGCGGTTCTTACCTTTCAGGCTAGCCAAGGAATTCTTACAAATGACTCAAAGAACGTCATAGCACTAAAACATCAAATAAAAACAAGTTCTGTGTGCAATGCCATTTTCCAAATGTTGTGTGCGCTACTATCTTAACTCGCCAGCTTCCTTGAGTTTTCAGGTTTCAGAAAGATGCTACACAGCACATATTGTATGGGAGAATGCGTTGTTCAAGCTATTTCTATTAGCCCTTCAGATTGGCTGACCTGATGTTACATATAGTCTGGGCACTGTATCACCACTGGATTAGATCATCTGTACCCAAAAGAGAAGCAACAGGAGGCTGGAGGGATGGGAGGAAAGGCCGTGTACCAATCCGCAGGCTCACTCACTGCAGGTGGAGGGGGCTGTGAAGCTGTGACCCTGGTGGTAGCCCTCTCCTATGCTGCTCTGTCGTGCATCTGGTAACTACTGCTGGGAGACAGATGTAGGAATGGCGATAGCTCAGTGTTCCCAAGTCACGCCGTACTTCCTTCTTTACTTGTGGCACAATGTTACAGACAGCCCCTCTATTGCTAAGCTGTCATCACAGGCACCGAGTGCTCCAGGGACACACGGGTGTGCCTTGGGACCCAAGACAAAGCTGCTAATGTGGTTGTGGGGCCATGGTGCTATAGTCATGCTTACCAGGAAAGACAGAAAAAGAATTGCTCATCCAGGTGTGGATACACTGCTCTAATGTCCTAATTTGAAATGTGAAGACTGACCAAATATCCCCCCAGAATTGGTGGGAAAGCAAAGAGGCTATTTTTAGAATATCTATCACACTGCTACACATGTCTGTGCTGACTAGTCTTGCATCAACTTGACACAAGCTAGAGTCATCTGAAAGGGGGAACCTTAATTCAGAAAATGCCTCCATAAGATCCAGCTGTAGGACATTTCTTTTTATTTTTATTTTCTAGAGACAGGGTTTCTCTGTGCAGCCTTGGCTGTCCTGGACTTGCTCTGTAGACCAGGCTGGTCTCGAACTCACAGCGACCCACCTGCCTCGGCCTCCCAAGTGCTGAGATTAAAGGTATGCACCACCACTGCCCAGCTGTAAGACATTTCTTAATTAGCGATTGGCTCAGCTGATGGCTCAGCCCATGGTGGGTGGGGCTATCCCTGGGCTGGTGTCCTGGGTTCTATAAGGAAGCAGGCTGAGCAAGCCAGTAAGCAGCACCCTCCATGGCCTCTGCATCAGCTCCTGCCTCCAGGTTCCTGCTCTGTTTGAGTTCCTGTCCTGACTTCCTTTAATGATGAACAATGATGTGGAAGTGTAGGCCAAATAAACCCTTTCCTCCCCGACTTCCTTTTGGGTCATAGTGTTTTGTCGCAGACTTATACAAACCCCGACTTATACAATATCATACACACTTGCTAAATGCTCGCTCCCTTCTCTCTTTTTCACTCCTCCAGTCACTGGGCCTCCCTTTCAGCCCTTCCAAAAATATCCTTGGAGTTCATTCCTCAGGAGTAAACAAGCAGGATTAGAGATTCCTGGGACATTTCACAGCCTCTACTGAAAGAAGAAGCCTGCCGGAAAAGACTCAGTGGACACCAGGACACCCCAGCTCTGACAACTCTGAAGTGTGGAGGTAACCCAGCGTACCCCATCCTAGCAGGAAATAACAGGACATATATGTGCAACCTTCACACAGACAGAAGAAAAGTGCCGCTCGTGGTCTTACCGCACAGCCACAGACTGGGCTCCCTCCGCAAGAGGGCAGGAGCCACAGTGTCCCCAGCCCTGATCTTTGGGAAAGGACGGCCCAGGGTCCTGGCAATGATGCTCACCTCACCTTCCTGTGTCCCCCAGATCCTCTGGAAAGACTGAACGATAGAGAAGAATGCATCCAGAGCTGTGCTTAGATGGAGAAGAAATGCTTTAAGAAAACAAGTTTGTTGTTGTTTATTTTTGTTTCTGAGACAGTATCTGGTATCCCGGGCTGGCTTTGTTGAACTTCCAACACCATGAGCTTCTGATCCTACTGTCACCACCTCCTCAGTGCCAGAATTACAGGCTTGTGGCAGCATCCTTGGCCACATGGTATTGGGAGTCAAACCTAGTACCTCACAGATGTGCAGCACTCTACCATCTAATGTATGTCCTGGCCCAAGACAAGTATCTCTTAAAGTGTCTGAAAGATGTACAAATTCTTCATCCTCTCTTAAGCTAATGAATCTTTTTTTTCTCTTTTTAAAAAATATTTATTTATTATTATGTATACACTGCTACGCCTGCATGGTCACCTGCAGTTGGGAAGAGGGCATCAGATCACATTAAAGATGGTTGTGAGCCACCATGTGGTTGCTGGGAATTGAACTCAGGACCTCTGGAAGAGCAGACAGTGTTCTTAACCACTGAGCCATCTTTCCAGCCCCAAGCTAATGAATCTTAAACTGATCCTCTTAAATATCTTTTAAATTTATCAGCACTACTCAAATCATGCAACTTTCTTTTCTGGATATTCTCACAATGGCACAGAATTCTCAGACCACTCTGACTTTTTCTATTGCTTCCTCAGCATCTGTTTTTAAAAAGAGATTGGAGACATTTTTCTTCATTAGCCATTCTGGGCTCTGTGATCAATCTGGTAATTGGGTTACACAGATTATATCACCATGAGAGCCAGTCAGCCAGGTCACAATGAGTTATTTATGTGACGGACATAACTGAGTCACATAAGGGACTTCTGCAAATAAACTGAATCATTATTGATTGGAAATAAATCACTGCTAATAGACCCAGGCAGGGTGGGGGAGGGAATATCAGCCAGCCACAGACAAGGCTAGAGAAATAGCTCATCAAAAAATTTATTTCCTGGGGCTGGAAAGATGGCACAGTAAATAGAGAGCTCACCACACAAGCAGACAGACCTGCTTTTGGAGTCCCAGTATCCATGTAAAAAGCTGGGTGTGGTGGCAGACTTCCTTACCCCAAGTTCTGGGGCAACAGAAGGAGGAGAGTCCCTGGGGCTCTGCGTCCAGTTAACTTGGTGAATTACTGAGCTCCAGGTTCAGTGAGGGACCCTGTCTCAAAACATAAAGTGGAGAGTGATTGGCACTGACCTCCAGCCGCTGCATACATGTACACACATATGCATGCTCACCCTCATGCACACAAACAGGTATGCATGCATACAATAAACACACACACACACCACCAACACCACCACCACCAACAACAACAACAACTACCACCACCACCCATGGGAGGAATTTTAAAACATTTCTTCTGGAGACACTGTTTGGCAGTTAAGAACACTGGCTGCCCTTGGATGGGACCACAGTTAGAGCCCTAGCACCCACATATTGGCTTACAACCATCTGGAAATCCAGTTCCAGGGGATCTGACACCCTCTTCTGGCACTGCACGCACATGGTACACAGACGTAGAGAAAGGCAAAGCACCCATGCACGAAAAATCAGTAAACCTTTACAAAATCATCTTCAAAGATGAAAGACAGTTGTTTAATTTTCGGGTAGACATGGGCAGTTGGGGACATTGGAAGAAAGGCACTGCAGTGTAGGCTGGAAAGATGTCCCAGAAAAGATCCAATGGCAGTTTTGCTGGATAAGCTGAAGAGCAGCGAGTATTAGAAAGCAGGCTAAGAAAATGGGCATTTTTCTGAGCCCTGGGTATATCTGAGCCTTGGGAGCGCTTTAAACTTTTTCCTGAGTTCAGACAGGAAATCTAAAGGTCCCAAACTGGACAAAACTATAATAGACTTGGCTTTTGGTCGACCCTCTACCCCTGGAGTTGGCAGTATGTGGCCCTTGCTCCCCTGACACACATCTCCTGTGCTCCTCAACCTCCTTTGGAGCAGAGTGAATGCTGGGAAAGAAGAAAGTCTACTGTCAGTGTCCAGGTGTGGGGAGGCAAATCATCCTGAGAGGAAGACCATGATGGCACTGAGCAACTGTTGGACATAACTTCCATAACTGTGTGAATAAAGATTCGCACAGATGGCTGGAGTGGGAGCTGGGAAAAGGGCCTTGGCAGTCCTTGTCTCATGGCTAGCTCAGCGTAAGAGGTCAGTTGCCTGCTTGGTTAGCAGTAGCCCTGGGTGTGACAGACATGCTGACCTAGGAAGTGATCCAATATGAGTGCAGGAGCTGGTGAGGCAGCAGCCTCGGGACAGATGCAGCAGTAGCGGGTTGGCCAACAGGGAGGAAGAGCTCATTATGAGAGTTCCTGGGTTGCAGCCACAGAAACATGTCTAATTAAGACAGGAAGAGTGTCCCAGAGATACCCAGGGAATAGCAGAGGTTTGAAAGCCAATGCTGGGGAAAAAAAAAAAAAAAAGCAAAGAACCCAATGCCAGAATGCAATCTTGCTGGCTCCTCCTTACAAAGTTCACGAATTTCAATTTTCCCTGCCTTCTTCTCAGAATACAAGGAATGAGAACACTGCATCAGATTGGCTATCCTCAGCCACATGCTTACCCTCCACTTGGCAGTCCCTGAGAGTTGAGAACTGTGTGGCCTTTGCAGACCATTTTGCTTGCTGTCCAGGTAAGATAGACCCAAGAGCACGCACACGTGATGGGGGACATCTGCGTGCTTCGGATACCAAGACCGGATGCCACAGACCTGGTGTTTGCTTGGAGCCTCATCTGGCGAAGCTTCAGGCAGTGAGGACCAGCCTGGTAGCACTGACCAAGGACATTCAGGACATGGCAGGCGATGGTAGCTAGGGTCTGGGAAGGGATTGGTGGTGCAGAAAGTGCAATGAAGAAGTGACGCTTTGTCTGATTGACAGGAGTACCGGTGCCTGCTAGTGTTTATAAAGCAGGTGGGACTGCAGTTTTAAAGTAAGAATAGAAGGGTTTCAATCTGTGTCGGCAAACTCAGGCCTCAGGCAAGATACAGATGGCACCATTCAATAATACGTACATGGCTCTGGAGAATTGAAAGTATGATCTGAAAGTGTGTTTCTCCAAGAGGCAGTTAAGACAGTGTGATTGATGGAAGGACTGAAGTGGGCTTGGAGAAGGCAGAGAGAGAAGAGAGCTCCAGGCCTTCAGCAGCCACTTTGCGACATTGTCTCTTTTATCTGTAATACAGGACAATATCGTTAATCTTATGCCTTATATATAAAATGTTGAACAAATACTTTCCTTTTCTCTATAGTTGTACATCTAAGAAGTTGTTCCTGTAACTCTGATTTTGTTAGCAATGCCTAAGAGAGGTGTTCCAAAGGAATTCATCAAGCACCTAACACCACGAATCCGACAGTCTGGGCGTTTCAGTGTACTCCAGAGACCAAACATTTCCACTGTGAAATGCGTTAACCGAAGCCACATTCTGAAATAGAGCAGGCAGCAGGCATGGGAGGTAGCAGGAAACAGGCTCGACTGTCGCAGGAGATACTGCAGTGGCGTACCTGGTTATGACGCATTGTCTTGGGTCCCGCTCACTTGGCTACTACACACTCATGGCCGTGAAGAGACACCCCACTTACAGTGCTGGCATTCCAGGTTCACTATTTGCACTTGGGGTTCTCAGAGACTTCTGGAATTAGCACAGCATCTGGTGCAGAGTAGACTGATGTAGCAAGCGCCCCAGTGACTAAAGAAGACTGCTTTCACTTGAGTCCGTTTCTCTGTCTGTAAATCAGGGCATCACTTTAGTTACTATGAAATCAGACCACAAGGCCAATCTTTCCCTTGTGACGGCTTCAAAGAGCATGAGGACTCAGACATGACAGTCTGTGGTAGCCAGGGCCTTAGTCCTGGAGAGGGCGAGTTTCTGGGAAGAGTGCCCCTGAGGCTCATCATGCAGCTGGCTTGAGTGACTTTGAAGACAGAGCTGTCACGCTAAGCTTCACAGTAGTTGTAGAACTGAACCTTCAGGTGTAGGAGAGGATGATCGCTTTGTCACCTGTGGGCCAGAGAGTGAGCCCGTGGTGCTTGCTCTTAAATGCTCTGTTCTCGAACTTTCCCCTGGAGAATGCAAGGCGAAGCTTCTTCTAACTCTGGGTGTAATGCCCTGTTGAAAACTACCACAGAGAAAGTAATCACAGTGCATCTTCCTCTAGTCGCAACCTAGCAGTCCAGAGTGGTGTTTGGCATGTGTGATCTCAAGACACAACCGTGCACACATGTCTGATAAGTGAGTCAGGAGTAAGTCTATAAATGATCAGAACGCGATGCAGAGCTGTATGCATTTCCTCTCAACGGCGATGCTACAGATTGACAGGCAGCCTTTCCATTCAATGGCTGTATCCAAATACTGCACACAGGAACGCCTTAGTATAGCGTTCCTTATCGGAGCCAGAGAAACGAGCCGTGCAAGAAGATGGAAGTGTCAAGACTTGCTGTCTGAACAGGATAGACCCAGCCAGGCATGGCCATTGGAGGCACAGAGATATAAAATCACAGCACTTGGGAAGCTGAGGCAGGGGGATTGTGAGTTATAGGTTGGCCTGGGCTATATAACAGGGCCTTGCCAATCAATCAATCAATCAATCAATCAATCAATAAGCAGACAGCTGCAGGAGAAAAGCTTGTGATAGAGGCAGACTCTAGATGGCTCTCAGCAAATTGCCACCAGTAGAATGACCTTCACAGTCCTATTTTCGCTGGGCAAGATTTGCAATCTGCAGGTAACAGGTTTTCCTCTAATTGAGGAAATGCTCGCTTTCCCCCTTCAGCGGCTGATGTGAGGACAGAACAAAGGATGCTGAGATCTCCCAGTGCTTCCGTGCCAGGTGCCAAAATTCTCTCTCTAATATCGCCTCATCTTAAGCCTCTTTTCAGTCACTTTGGAGAATTCTTTTTTTTATAATTGGCAGATCTCAAGTGACCATTGAGTCTTACAAGTGATGGCGGCAGAGACACACTGGAGTCGTCAAATCCAAATCGGGCTGCATTCTTTTTGTCTAAGGGCAAAAAAACTGTCAAGCTTTTAGGGAGCAAGCTGTCATGGTTTTTAATGATCATCTTTCACCCAGACTTTCAAAGCAATCTGTAAATACAAACTCATTTACTCCCACCTAGCTAGAATAGAGAAAATGGGATAAAAACATCGTAATTACAAGTACTGTACTCACTGCTCTATACCAAGGACACCATAGGACCCAATGTGGGGACATTTACTCCTCACACTGAGGCCGCATAAGCTTTTACTTCCTTGACCAAGTTTGACAGATCATCCTGAATAATTAAGAGGTCATAGTGCGTGGTTAGGTTCCTGGGCCCTGGTGTCAGAAGACCTGAGTCAAATCCCACCCCAGCTTCTCCCTAGGTCTGCACCTTTTGGTGAACTAACCTCTCTGGACTGCCATTTCCCCTGTGAAAAGTACTGAGTATGAAAATAATGGTCCTGGGTACCCACGAGACCCCCATCTCTTCCTGAGGTCCTAGTGCCTGCTAGTGACTGCTGTGGTGAGGGGGACAACACTGTATCTCTCCAGTTGTGTAGCCACTGGCGGACAAGTTGACAAGAAGGAGAGCTTCAGAGGACAAGGAGGGGGACGGGGGGGGCATCAGGGGTGACTACTATAAACATGGTGCACTGCATATGCGTGTGAAACTATTAAAAATTAAAATTAAAGAAGAAAAGAATGGTGTCCACTTCACTCTGACGGTTAATTTCAATAGTCAAGTTGAAATCTAGAGGCCCATATAGGAGGTGGGCCCCTGGGATTGCCGTGGTGCTCTGGGGAGCTACGTGGGTGGGCTTACCTGAGGGGAGAGGAGCCTCCCACTGTGGGTGGAGCCATGCCCTAGGCTAGAATCTCGACCAACCTAAAAGGGAGAAAGAGAGCTGAGAACATTCACCCGTTGACTCCGCCTGACCATGGATTCACTGTCTCAATCCGTCTCAGTCTCCTGCTTCTTGACTTCACTAGCATGAAGGAAGGTGACCTTTGAACCCTGAGCCAAAACAGACCCTCTATCTCTTAATTTGTCAGTGTATTTTATCACAGCAACAGAAAATGCAGGGAAGTAACTAAGGCATGCGCCTTCAAACACAGTCCGAACGTTTGCTAGCAGGCATCTTCAGCGTCTCAGCTTTGTTCCGTCTCCCCCTCAACACAGAGCGCACAGATGCTGTGATTACAATGTGCCCGCTCATCACCCCTGTCCGCACCCCCCTGTGAGAGGAGAAGAGAAGATAGCCTTGGTGTGGGGATCTAACCGAGGTCCCAGCAGTGTAGACCCATTTTGGCCAGAATTTCATCCCTAAACCCAGGAAAATGGCCCAGGCCTCTTGTGGGAATGCAGGTAATCCCAAGGTCAGAGGCCTGGCTCTGCCCAGCTCAAACCACGCAACCTAGAAAGAGCTCTGCGTTTAGATGCTCAAAGTCATGCCCCGAAGAATGAGTCAGCCCAGCACAGTCATGAGCCTGTGAGCAGCCGATGACAGACAAGACAGACTTTGTGTCCCTCTGTCCTGCAGGTTTCCCAGCACCCACTGCCTAAGTGGGCCCAGAAAGCCCTTCTCCAAAGCCAACAAACGGGCCATGTGCGCAGTCTCTGTGGTGCCAGTTTGAGCAGTCTTGATGCCTATGGGTACCACTGTCCTAACCACAGTGAAGCATAAATACCGCATTTTTTTTCCTGAGGCAGGATCCCACGCTGCCCAGGCTGTTCTTGCACTCACTAGGCAGCCCAGGGTGGTTTTGAACTTCTCATCCTCTTGCTTTGACTTCCAAGTACTTGGATCACTGGAGCGCACTGCCACCTGCAAAGCTGCACGCAGGGCTCCGCTCCTCCTGCAGCCTGCACGAGAACTCTCCCCGATGACCACATCACAGTTCGCTTTTATAGAAATCACGTTGTCCTGCTTACATTTTTTTTTTAATTTACATAGAAGAGTGGGGGGGTGGTAGATGTAATCGGTGGAATGAACAAGTGGCCGGAACCGAATGTACACGCCGCAGTTGCTAGGTGGGGTTTTTACATGTGTGTCGCAAAGGTCCACCACTAGTCTGAGCTGCCACTCTCATCAGACTACGTCCATGGCCAGAGCTTAACTTCTGAAGTTGGCCCTTGAAGGGCATTCCTGAAAGAATGATCAAGAAAGCCAGCATGTCAACCGCCACAGTTAGACACCCAGGCTCTGAAATCTTCCCGTTGATGTCTGCTGCCAACATATAAAGACTGAAAGTGGAGGGTTTACTTTTAAACTGTCACCAGAAGGGGTTGCAAAGGAGTGTGTAAAGACGGTGGTATCATTTCCTCACAGAGGGAGCTTGAGAGAGACTAATAGTGAAACAACATGTCCAAAACACCGTGCAAGAGGAGACCTTAGGCAGCAGCTCAAAGAGGCACAGACTTGAACGGTCTAATCCTCAGACACAAGAGGGCCAGGACTCGGAGAGCCTTTAAAGGATGAAGTGCCCGCTGCACAAGCTGGCTAGCCAAGTTTCTATCCCTACAATCCGTGTAATAAAAACCTAGTCTTTGGTGTGCCCCTGTAACTGCAGTGCTGGGAGTGGGCAGGGCGCAGACACAGGTTGACCCCGGTGCTCCTGCCCTGCCGAAATGCTGAACTCCAAGTTCTTTGAGACTGTCTCAAGAGGAAAGTGAAAAACAATTTAGGAAGACAGCCAGTGTCAAGCTCTGGCCTTCACACACCCTTTCGTAGGTGAGCACACCTGGACACACACACGGGCGCAACACACCTTCCCTATGCCTCCCCCTCCCTCCCTACCACCCTCACACATATTATATTAAAAAAAATAATAATAATAAGGACCACCCTGTTACCAATCAAGCTTAAGATAACTGAAATGTATAACACAGATACCTCAGTTGTGTTGTCAATAAAGAATAATTGGGAATATTTTTAAACAATAATACTAATGATTATGAAGAAAATAAATGCTCTTTTTCAAAAAAAAACCCTACTTTATCTCCAATACTGTGAGGTATCAGCAGACATCTCAGGGCACAGTAGACTGGAGTCATGGTGGCAGACAGTGTTGGAGCTTGGAAGATTGTTCAATCACGCTGAGTAAAGTGCTGTCATTGGTCCCTCAGTGAGAGCCTGAACAACACACACTTCCTTTACAGCCAATTTCCTGTGTGCTCAGTCATACACGGATCTAATTACAGAACGCTAGTCTAGAAGTTCTGGACCTAGACTTTTGATGCTTCCATTAAAATTCAAGTTAAATACCACTTTCAGTATGCATTCTGGCTTGTTATTAGAATCAAGATTTTAGCTGGGGGTGGGGTGCGGAGGGGTACGGTGTTCTTGCAGAGTGATTGATGGTTCTGTTACCAAGGCTATACTTAACGGTTCCCCAGGAAGCTACTCTCTACTGTTGTCTTTCTGAGCATACAATCTCACAGTGGTTTGGACTCCATGCCCTTCATATCCAGGCCTGGAATGTGAGCTTTCAAGTATTCCTCTGTGAGTCAGCAAATAAGCTCCCTGTACACACAGCCACCGATCTCCAGGAGCTGGTTTGCACTGGTTCCTGAGAACCAATGATTACCTTCCCGGGAATGTTGTGAGCTATGTGTTAAACATAGATGTTATTAAACGTGAGGGTTTTCAGTTTGTGATTAAATACATCCAAAGCAATTATGGCAGTGTGAATAAGCATGGCCCCTGTAGGCTTCTGTACTTTGAAAAGTTGGTCTCAAGTTTGTGGAACTGTTTGGGAAGGATTAGGACGTGTGGCCTTGTTGGAATAGATGCGTCACTAGGGCGGGCTTTGAGCCTTCAAAAGCCACATGCTGTTTTCACTATGCTCTTCGCCTCTGGCAGGTTTCGACACAGAAGAAACTCAGAGCAATTAAATTAATGTTATAAAGAATGTATTAAGAGATTAGTTTAAACGACATTAAGTTACACAAGCAGAATGTATCTTAAGGAGCAGCGCCTCTAAAGTGTCCCAAAACTAAGTAGCATGCTAACCAGGCCTGCTGGAGATGAGGGAGATTTGGGATGCCAGGATGTAAACGTTTATTCATTAGATATTAGACCCGATTTTCATAACAAAGATACACTTCTAACTGGCAGCTCAAGGGGGCGATGCAGATCATGACCACCGTTAAGTCCCCTGTACTCTTATCAGGAAAAACACAATTCTGCTTTGTGGACAAGATGATCCCAGACGACAGCTATTCAAAAAAGAATAACACCGGTGCATTTAAAGATAATTCTGGCAATATTTGATATCTTTGTTGTGCAAACCTCTTTGCTTAAGTGGCTACACTTGCAATCTCCTTCTCTGTTTAAATAGTTTGAAGTGTGACCTGGGTCCAACCTGAAAGAGACTTAAGGATGACTCTGTTTGCGGAATGCATAAGCCTACGACACATATAATCTTCTGTTTTAAAATCTTCTGTTTGAGGCCAGATCTTCCTTGGGCAGGGCAAGCACTATTAAAGAGACTTTCCTTCATCTCTAAGTGTGTGAAGGGATTTCTCACTGAGAGGCGTCTTGTTTCTGTGATCTTCGGAGATGTGGGCTCTTAGCTGTTCCTGCCACCATGCCTTTGTTATGCCAACATGGACTCTAACACTTTGGAAACACAGATGCAATTAACCACTTTGTTTTATAAGTTGGCTTGCTCATGGTGTTTTTTGTTTTGTTTTGTTTTTGTTTTTGTTTTGTTTTGTTTTGTTTTGTTTTGTTTTGTTTTACGGCAACAGAGAAGTAACCATACAGAAAAGGAAGGAACGCTTTCTAGTTATTTAACATTTGCCATTTCTTATGCCTTCACAGATATTTGCACTGTTCTTGTGTGACAGAAATATGATACGGGGGCAGGGGGTTAGTCTGATTCATTCACTCTCCCCAGCTGTGTTCAGGAGCATCCTGTGGCTAGCATAAGATTAGCCTTGATAAGGTCTAAGATATATACAAAAGAAGTGACCAGGCTACTCCCTATAGTTGAGGTCTTGACTGAAGTGATGACTACCTACATTTACAAAAACTTGATGGAGAGGCGTGTTCCCAAGCTAGAATTACCCTAAAAGTGTCTGTGCAACTATCACATTGTAACTAGAACAGATCAATGAGAAAATGTTCTTCCACTATTCAGATCAAATTTATGATCCATTAAAGTGACTTATGTTGTCTACAGAGTGGTGTCCTATGTGTGTCTTTTTTGTTTCTCTGTTGATGCTAATGTGTTCAAAACCGCAGATGTGCAGCAGCACCCACAAGGGGACTGCACAACATCCACTGCTGCTGTAGGTCAGCTGTAGAGTCAATGGCCCAACAAAACCCAAGAGCTTGCTGTGGCAATCATCAGAGAGGGGGAGTTTACAAAGATGGATGCAGTGTATTTTTGTTTTTATTTCTTTTGTGTGTGTGCACATGTGGCGTAAATGCTCCTGTGTCGGGAGGTCAGAGGTCAGCATCAAGAGTCGTCCTCTATAACTGTCCACCTTGTTTGTTTGGAACATTGACACCGCTGATTTGGCAGCACTAGCTGACCAGCATGCTGAGCCCCAGAGGTCTTCCCTGTTTCTAAATCCACAGCTCTGGGACTACAGGCAGGCATGCCTGGCCACCCCTGGCTTTGTGAGTGGGTACAGGGATCCAAACTCAAGTCAACACGCTTGTACGGCAAGTGCATTATAAACCACCTCCCTAAACCCACTTCTTATTTTTAAATTTTGTAGCGTGCACTTTATGTAAGGTAGACATATGCCCGTACATGTGCAAGCTTATGTGTGTGTGTGTTCAGATGTGCATGTATGTTGGTGAAGAGCAAGGCCATAACTTGGCTATTGTGGGCATATATAGGGCATATATATATATACATATATACATATATACATATGTATATATGTGTGTGTGTGTGTATATATATATACATATATATATATGTATATATATATATTAGACAGGCATACAGGTCCTGTCCTGTCATGGTCCCACTTCTTCTGCCTTGACCATGTGCTGGATGTAAACAGCTCTCCACTTCCTCTTTCTTCCATTTCCTTTCTCTTTCGAAGCCCCAAGTGAGCCCTGTCTCTGGAACATTCCAATTTCACCACACCTTCCTCCCCTCTACAGCTACAGTTTGCAGCCTGGTGAAACGTCACAAAGTCTAGTCCCATCCCCCAGGTCATCGGCTTGGCTCCGTGCCCCCAAACTCCTGCACATTCCTGGGCTGCCTTCAAACTGTAAGTTCCCTTTCTACAACCTCAACCAGAGAACAACTTGGTTGGTCTTCCAGCCAACTTTAAGTCCTCATTGCTCAAAAGGCTCCCTCCTCTCAGGATAGGTAAGACAATAAAAGAATAAATAAATAAATAAATAAATAAATAAATAAATAAATAAATTAAAAATAATCCCAAACCACAGGTAGCTAAGGTTGTAGAAGATGGATAAGGCGGAACTGGCATATCGCAGATCAATTTTCAGAAACGAGAGAAAGTTTTGCCTTCTGTTATTTCACAGTGTCCATGCTCAATCTGCCAGCCCAACCGGTGACGCCTGACATCTGCCCTGGGGACTGTGCTCAAGCCCCTCACTTACATTGTAGGAGTCTGGAGCCAACAGTCACAGCTTCTCCCTGTCTCTGCCTCCATCCTCACAGGGCAATCTCGTGTGTGTGTGTGTGTGTGTGTGTGTGTGTGTGCGCGCGCGCGCGCGCGCGCATGTGCACATGCTAGGCTCTGAACATGCGCCTTTCATCCAGTACCCGAGATGCTGGACAGGGCTTCCATGTGCCTCTTATTTTTATTCGGTGATCTCTGTAATGACCACATCTGTAAATAAGGCAGCATTCTGAGGTACTGAGCCTGAGACCTCATCACATAAGTCTTGTGGGAAATGAAGGGGCACACTGACCTTTAATAAGACACTAAAATGTATTATAGGTATATTAATTATAGTCTCATGTAGCACTATGAAATGGTATGCTTACACTAATTAGCAGATCGCATATGACTAGTAATGCAAAATTTGTAATAAAAACATTATGAATAATATATAATATAGATATATTAGTAACATTAATCTATATTGAATACTTACTATGGGCTAATTATTTTCCCATCTTACTTGATTTATTTTGCAAAACATCCTATGGGATAGTCACGGTAATTACTTACATGCTTATTACACAGCGGCAGACAGCAAACATCAGGCTCAGTACATCTCTGCACACTGGACTCTAACAACAGCAGGAAATATGAGGTTAATGGCAAATATTGGCAAAATAATGGCAAAAATTCCTGCTCACAAGAAGATACTGTGATGTTACAGAGGAGATTCTCCTGAGGTGCATGACAATCACTGCACGTATGTATTATGTAGTTAAGTCAGAAAGACTTGCACTACACAGGAATTTTCATATTCACAGTTTTCTGTTAGGCAAAATATTGGTCACATCAAATCCCACAGCATCATAAACATCTCGAGTTTCATGTTTTTAGATTCTCTGTCTCTAAGGAGAAAGGAGGATATGTTTTACTTCTAGAGCGTCCGAGGTCACTCATGAGTTGTTTTCTTCCCACGAGAGGCAAATGAACAAAGGCAACAGATCTAAGTAAACACATGGGGAGGTCGGTCCCCAGCAGGCGATAAGGTCTGAGGCTGTCTAATCTTACTGGGAGTAATCCTTAAGAGGACGCGAGCTTTAAAGGGAGGAAAATATTTTCATCTTGCCACCAACGTAACAGGAGTGGTGCCTGGGAGACACCACAGCAGCAGTGACAGTTCAGATTTCACAATGCTCAAAGTCACATCATTCATTTCAAACTGGTTGTAACAATCCTGCTTGGTGTGTGTGTGAGTGGGGGGATGTGTGTAATGACTCCCCTTTTAACAGATAAGGCTACTAAGCCCGTAAGTGGTCCTCTGATGTTATCCGGTTAATAAATAATTAGAGACACAAGTGCTGGATTCCTGCTTTGCAAGAGCGGCATTTTGTTGGGAATACCAGCCTTTGCAAACAGTGTAACTCTTAGTGTCAAAACTCACTTAGTGAAAATTTTTTACTCTCAAATTTGTCGCAAAGTTTACTTTAAAAAAGAAAGTCATTTGGGGGGGGGGGGGGGGGGGGGGGGGAGCGCTTTCATGCCTGTTGTAACATTAAAGGTGGAATGGTACCCAGAGGTGGTTAGAATGAGAATGCCCACCCCATGGGCTCTGCTGTTTTAATGACTGCCCCCCAGCTGCTAGTGCTGTTTTGGGGGAAGCTCAGGAAGGAGGAGGCAGTGTGTCACTGGCCGGAGGACTTTGAGGTTTCAAACCCTGTCGGCCCCAGTTTGCTCTCTCTGCCTGAGCTTGGCTTGCAGCTCTCAGCTGCTCCTGTCACGTGACTGCCACCACCATACTTCCCTACGGTGAAGGTTGTGGACTCTTATCCCTCTGAAGGCATAAACCCAAACAAAACCCTTCCTTCTATAAGCTGCCTTGGTCACGGTGTTTTATCACAGCAATAGAAATGCAGCCTGTACATCCCACACAGCTACTACCCTTACATAGGCTGAGCGCTCCATTACAAGTGCGGGCTGCAGGCGTGGTACCTCAGCGGAGGTTGATGGGTCTGCATCAATTGCCACTGCCTTTCATGCCCCAGTTTACACTCAGGACTCTCACTGGACATACATTTTACAGGTTTAGACAGTGTACGTGATGTGTATCTACCACTATGGTGTCACACAGAATAGCTGTGCTACACCAGGCATCTATCCTCTGTGCCCTGTGTATTCATCTGCCTCCCAAGCCCAGGAAACTGTTCAACTGTTTCTGTAGTTTTACTTTCCCCACAATGTCACAGAATCGAAATGCTATGGTCTACAGCCTCTTCAGGTCAGCCTCCTTCACTCAGAGATACACTTGCAAGTCACTCCTTTAGTCAGCGAATGATGCCCTACTGCCCGATGCTCCTCAGTTTGCCCACTTCAGTAGCAGAGGGCATCTCGGCTGGCGCAGCTTGTTTTTGTGGAAATATTTCCAGCTCTTTGCAGGTAAATTCATAGGAGCCTGAATCCTGCACCCTGCTGGCAGTATACTCTTAAGGAACCATGAGGCTGCCTGTCATAGACAGCGTTCCTGTTGCTCCGCATTCGCGCCAGCATCCGGTGCTGCCAGTGACTTAGGTTTGCCTGTTCTAACAGGTGTGTCATGGCATCTCATACTATCTTACCAGCTATGTCTCTTACATGTGAAGAAGGAAATCTGGCTTGCTTTTTCATTACAACAATACGCTCACAAAGAAAAAAGAAAAAAGAAAAGAAAAGAAAAAGTTTTGCTACAGTCCAGAGGATCAGTTCTTTCCTGGATTGCCGTGTCCACAAAGTCGCTGTTCATCCTGAGCTCGTGTGTGTTTCTACTGTGTCCTCATCCAGGAGTTTTATAGTTGTGTGTTTTATACTCACATCTGTGACCTGTTTCAAGTTCTCTTTTGGAAAAGGCATGAGGTCTGGGTCTACCCTGACGTGTTTGTAAGTAGATGTCCTGTTGTCCGAGCATCATTCGTCATGATTTTTTTTTAAACCCAAGGTTTATAGATACTTGTCAAGATGTTTCTGATACGGCTTTTATTATAGAGAACAAGTGAGTGCCAGGAATCTGTATAATAAGGCGTGAACTACAAAAATAATGAAATGACCTAAGACTATGTCATCCATCTAGGGTGCCAAAAGGCAGCATGCATCTATTCCATAAAGACAAAGTTAAAATGTGACCATTTTCAGACACTAGTTTTCCTAAGCTAAATGCAGTGGATTTTGCAGTGAGACAAAGGGAATTGATTTCGTCATTCTGGAACTCACTGGATGTTATGTGCAGTGTGTATTTATAGGGGGATCAAAAAACTACAGTTTGAAAACATGTGACAGGAGATCCCTTCCAAAATGACGGATTGGAAGACTTAGACAAGTTCTCTCTGGTTAAATGACATGTGAGATGGCTCAGCGGTTAAGAGCACTGACTGCTCTTCCGGAGGACCTGGGTTCAATTCCCAGCACTCGGTGGCAGCTCACAACTGTCTGTAACTCCACAATCTGACATCTTCACACAGACCAACACGTGTTAAGCAGGCAAAACACCAATGAATATAAAATAAATTATTAAAAAATATTTGAAGGGTGCTGGAGAGAAGATGGCACAGAGGTTAAGAGCACTGACTGCTTTTCGAGAGGTCCTGAGTTCAATTCCCAGAAATCACATGGTGCCTCACAACCATCTATAATGAGGTCTGGTGCCCTCTTCTGGTGTGCAGGTGTACATGCGGGCAGAGCACTGTATACATAATAAATAAAATAATTAATAAAAAATAAAATAAAAATGTTTAAAAAGAAAAAGAGAAGAAACACCCAGAGCCCAGGGCACTAAAATCGCTACTGCTCTTGCAGAGGACCTGAGCATCCACACCAGACACCCGGCACAGACAAACACATAATGAAACATAAAACAATATAAACCATGCCTTTTCTCTACTTCCGAAAGTCATTATCTTTCATTAAAATGTTTTTGTGTAAGGGGTTCAAAACTGATTTAAACAGGTTGGTGTTTTTTAAAATCTCCAACTGTTTCATTTTCTAAGCCAGTAAATATGGACAGAATATGAAACCCAGCTCTTGGTAACTTTCAAGCACGTAAGTGCTGAGCCCCAAGTTTCCACTGGGCTGCGCTTAAGACTCCCGGAGCTGTCAGCAAACTTGGACAGTGACCTGCAGATTCCCACTTCTGCATCCTCACCGCCATGACTCCCTACAGCACGGAAGGCTCAACATACTGAAAGTTCAGCGTTTTCTCTCGAATCGGAGGGAGACGGCAATTCTTGCTCCAAACCTTGCTTGCCTGGATCATTGCCAGTTTCCCGGATTGTCCCTCTGCTGAAGTGCGGACCTAAGGACAGTTCTGGTTGTCGTACATGACATGGGCATGGGCATCCGTCAACTCTCTTGGAAGGTCCAGTGCAGTGTGGAAGCAAACATGGCGGAAGGCTGGCCCGTCTGGGGGATGGCGATGAAGCTGGGGTAGACTGATGGGCCTGGAGCTTGTCCTGGGTCTCTGGATAGTGAGATAGCGACCCGAATGGGTCCACATTGGCAGCGGACACCAGCTTTGGGCATCCTAGGGCTGTGGACCCTACCTTGATTTTCTCCCTGCGGATCCAGCCATCTGTGGTTCTTTCATCTCAGTAGACACAGCAAGAACCCATGCACAGATCAAATCATCAAAGCCGCGCTACACGGAATGTTTGACTGGGAACAACTGGAATATGCTTTTGTTTTAACTCTGTGTGGAGAGGGTGAAAAAAATTGTAAGAACTACAGGCAGAATAACATGCATGTCAAAATGATAGTTTGAAAGAGAATAGACTCAGGCCAGGGATAGAAACACCTGCAGGGCTGTTGGACATATTAACATATCTGTTCAGCACCCTAGGGAGCACTGGGAACTTTCAGAGGCTACCCAGTGCCCAGGAGCACTGTCTGGAGGCATGCCAAGTGTTTTTGTCCCGCTATTCCAAAAGCAGTCCGTGGTAGAACAGCAATCCTGTCTGCACAGTCTTTTTTTGTCACCAAGTGAAACCTGCAGTGCCAGAAATGGGTCACATCTAAGTTGTTGGCCAAAGGAGGGGGCCCATGGAAACCTCCAGCAACTCATGTTATTGCCAAGGCTATTGGACGCTCTCCACAAACTGATGTCAAGGCTCTCTGGCTAGAGTTACAATGCCTAAACATCTCATTGAACACAGAAAAGTCAAGCTGGTGTCTAACTAGAGCCTTTGCCCCTACTGACTAGTATTCATTATACCAGAAGATGCTCTGTTAGGAGAAAGGAAAACACCAATCTTTTCTTCTCTCTCTCTCTCTCTCTCTCTCTCTCTCTCTCTCTCTCTCTCTCTCTCTCTGTGTATGTGTATGTGTGTGTGTTTATATATAGGCCAGAAGAGGGTGTTGGATTCCCTAGAGCTGGAGTTAAAGATGGTTGTAGTGGGGGACCACTCTTCTTTTTTTGGTTTTCCAGACAGCCTTAGGCTATCCTGGACTCATTTTATAGACCAGACTGGCATCAAACTCAGAGATCCTCCTGCCTCTGCCTCTTGAGTGCTGGGATTAAAGGGATGTGCCACCACGTCTGGCTAGTGTCCCCACTCTTAATAGATAAGGCATCACTTCTACCTCCAAAGCTATCCCACTTGGGTGACATGAAGGAAATAAGATAAGAATCTCTAAAAGGTATCCCTGAATTTCATAAAAAGCTTTGGGCGTTTGGCAGCTGTTAAAACTGTATCCTGGCAAACATTTGGTAAGTTCGCTGACTCTCAGGATGATTAGCACTTGAGTGAGCACAGATTCTCATATGCTCTGTTCAGATCTGTTCCACTCCTTCTCTGCAGTAAGAGGTTTAGAAAGCTGCCCCCCACGGTACGTGTTTTGACATCTGGGAGTCTCTTTCACCTTATCAGATCACAAACTTTATCAGGCATCCTGGACCAAGAGACAGAAACTGGGGACTTGGATGGATGACTGTGCTTTTAAAACAAGCAGCCAGAGGGACAGGCAATTTATCACCAGCCGCTCTGCAGAGTCAGCCCCGCGTTGGGGGGCTGAAGTGAACCGCAGAAGCCTGCTATCTGATGCCGGTTTGCACACGGGAAATGTTATACCAAGTACACAAAGGTCTCTCAGAAGATGAGAACTGTCACTGGGTCCTGCCTCTCGGGTTAAACATTATCCAGATAGGACGGATGCAAAAGATAGGAGTGTGCCGAACTGGAAGAGGCTGCAGGAGAGGGGAGAGCCACACCCTCACCGTGCAGAGATGGGTGAGTGTACAGCTACAGCTAGCTGGGAGAAAAGCAGGCTTAACATAAGTAGCACAATGGGGTGTGGGTGCTGGCTTCGCCCCTTCCTAGCAGACAAGATGACTCAACCTATTTACAAGGTCTGACCATGTCACTTTAAACAAGCTGGATTAACCCTTCTTTCTCACTTCCTCAGTGAGCATTCATGGGCCAACAGTTACGATGGTGTTCACCATGGTGCACATCAGGACTCGGTATCAATAAGATAAAATTGTGAGCAATTTTCCTTCTTTCTTTGTACTCATTATTTGGAAGCCATTTCCCTCGCCTGGAGATATTTTAAGCTCTGCTCTGTGCCAGCACCTGCCTCTCTTGGGGTGGCTTTTTATCAGAACCAGCCTGATGAATGCATCCTTTCACATCAAAAGCTACTCTGCTTTTTTTTTTTCTGAAAACATCTGGGTTAAAAAAGGGAGAGAGAGAGAGAAGCAAGACAGTAACTCTAATGGTTAGTGCTGTACCAATCTGACATAAAAAGCTTTTCAACAGTTCCCGAATGATTAGTGACAGAGCCTCAATTTAGCTGTGGAAAGAGCTGCAGTGACATGGTGTGTCTGTCACTGTCTTCAAAAGAAAGCCTTTTTCCCTTTTTTACAGGAGTGATTGTACTCATTACTATAACTGATCATGTGACACTAAAGCTCAGTGTCTCTGTTTTTACAGGGAGATACACTTTCCTCAACCAGAAACCACGTGTTTAATATATTTTTGCAGCCACACAGCAATAAACACCACACGCATACGTTTCTGTCACTTTAGAGAAGGCAGGGCTCCATAGCCATTAGTTACTACTTTATTTCAAGGGTTTAAACAAATATTTATCTCTCCCTCTTACTATGTACACCCCCATGGTAGTGAAAATAATTTTTATATCACTTTCTATCTTACCTACAGAGAGACCATGTTCAGGTCTGTCTCAAACCCTTCCACACCATGCATTAGATCTGTCTGGCTTCTCCAGAAAGGTTGCAGCAAGGACCTGTTGGTTTCTCTTCTCAGTTTGTATTCACAAAGCGATTTGAACTGTTTTCTCTAAGGCAAAGTGTATTGATATACAGAAGGCGAAATACATTTGAGACGAAGGCCGAGGTAGGTTCTGAAGAGAAGTTAGGCCATTGTTCCCTGCGGCAACATTCTCATCTGGCCTGTAGTAATAATTTCTTCTGAGTACTTTAGGGAACTCCCATGAATGAAGCAAAGCACACATGGGTCAGTAGTTGGAAGAAATGCCATGTGTAAATCATTCTGTGCTGAGGGTGAGGTGGTGGCTTCCTCGGGGGAGGGTCTGGAGTAGTTTTCTCTATACCCAGCCAAGGAGTGGCACTGAGAGCCACACTCCCCACACTGGGCACTGCTCTGCTCACAGGATTACCCCTCAGTGACGTGTGTGGAGCATCTCCTTCAGTAGGGGTGCAAGCACTATTCTCCTCACAGTTAGAACTGTCACTCTGTGTTAGAAACAGTCATTACACACATGTCTCCTGCTACTGTGAAACATCCCCTTAGCCTATCACCTTTCAGTTCCGAGCAGAAGAAAGATGTGTTAGGCCACCCACCCCAAGCACACATGGATTCTGTCACTAAAGCAAGGAAGGTCAGGCCTGCAGCATCTAAGGTGAGGAAAATCCAGCTCATTTCTCAGAAGGCTACTGATAACATCTCCTTTTCTGTTCAGTAATCCACGTCCCACCTCTCACCCTGTCTCCTAGGAAAGGAATTTGAAATGTGGTTTTAGGTTTGCATACAAATTTGGTCATCACATTACTAATCTTTTACATGTCCAGCTGAAGGGAAGTATACTTTGATACCCCACCCTCATAACAAAGGAGGTTTTGATACTGCACCAAGCAAGGACAATACTTGCAGTAAACATTGAACCCCTTCTCAGACCTAGCCAATGGACAAGACATTTTTCACAGCTGAGTGGAGAGCGGGGACTGACTCAGAGATGAACTCTGGTGGCCCATATTGGACCATTTCCCCATGGTGGGGAGGCCTGGTGGCACTCAGAGAAAGGATAAGCAGGCTACCAAGATGAGACTTGATAGCCTGTGACCATACAGTGGAGGAGGAGGTCTCCCTCAGTCATAGACCTAGGGGAGGAGAATAGGGTGAAAGTGGGAGGGAAGGAGGAATGGGAGGATTCAAGTGATAGGATAACAATTGAGATGTAATCTGAATAAATTAATTTTTAAAAAGGAGGTTTTGAACAGTAAGGATAAGGAGGGAAGGCCCTCATGCAGTGTTAAGTGACACACACACACACACAAAAGAAAGCAAGATACTCCAGCTAGATCAACCCATTCATGAGGTGAGCGCTCTGCTCTCGAGACAACGCCAAGAGCTGGTGAATGAGTCCTTGACACACGAACCCTTTGTGGGGGACACTTCCTATCCAAACCACCAATCATCACTTTAGCCTACCTTCAGTTTCACCTTCTTTCGGGGAGCCCTTGGAAACCTTCATGGGGATTTGATATAATTTCCTGTGGCCTGTGGCAGTCTTCTTACAGGCTGTGCTGAGCACGGAGCAGGGGTGCTGTGTTATGTTTGTTACTCTGGAGTGAGAGAGGCAGATTTGAATCTCAGTTTTCCTACTTAGTAACTGCCACACACTGGGTAATAGGCGCGCGCGCGCGCGCACACACACACACACACACACACACACACACACACACACACACGCACTTTCACTAAGTAAGACGCGCACATGCTGTGAGCACTTCTCTTTTTCTCTCCTAAAATATGGAGCTGACTGATCCTCCAACCTGACTTTCACTCAGCAGACAAGACAACAATTATAAGCGCCAAGTAGGATGTGTGCACACAGTAGGTGCTCAATAAAGGTAAGCCATGGTACATGAAGCTGTTCTCATGATAAAAATGATTCTCTGAAGTGAATGTTCTTTTTTTGGCTAAATGTAGGAACGCAAGCTTTTCTTTGTAATTATTTTTTGTAATTATCTCAAATTACAATAATAAGATTCTTATATAATTATGTAAAATTCTTACATAATAATTACAAAAATAAAATTCTTTGTGATTATTTCAGAAAAGAACATGCCGTTACTTTTGATTTGCAAGAAGATTTCAGAGAATGCCGTCCTAGTGCAGGGTTTAGTGCGGTTTACGTGAGAGAAATCAGAACAAAGCAGCGGAGTACAATCACTGGAGACTCTCCCCGCTGATCCACTGTAGATGCCATGCGAAAGGATTCAGCTCGGATCTGGTGTCTTTCAGTTTTGCATATTGGATCATTGATCCTACATACAAAAGTGAAGTGAGTTTTGAAAATGCATTATTTAGCTCCTAGTAGAGATAAATGATACTTCTATTTACGCATTATTTTAGAAAGATATTTTTTAGTGATTACAAACTCCCTCCCTGAGGACTGAAGGCTGAATTAAATGATTTTGTCTACACTGTGATATATAATTCCCATATAAAGCTATGCAGAAACATAAAAGCGCCATACCAGGACACGCAGGTATGGCCTGGAAAACCCCGGGGTGACACAGAACACGGTGGTGCTGTGTGTCCCTTCCGTTATTTCTCCATGGAGAAAACTTTTGATGCGTTGTTTGGGGTAGCAGGTCGATCTCAGTAATGCCATCAGTCTTTTATGGGGATGGGAGGTCAGGGAGACTTCCAGCACTCTTGAAGACTTGCTTTTTGGTACTAAATACAGCAATTAAATGCAGAGCGCCCCGTCAGGGGAACACCAAATCAAAGGGCGCTGATCTCCCTGGGCTCTAGAGGAACCTGAGCTGGCTCAAGGGAAAGAACTGTCAACAGCCACTCAGCAACACCCATAAACACTCTCCACTGTGCTGCCTGGCTTTGTGTGTCAACTTGACACAGCTAGAGTCATCAGAGGGGAAGGAGCGCCAGTTGAGGGAATGCCTCCATGAGATCCAGCTGTTAGGGATCAAAGGGGGTGGGGTGGGGGAGGGAGTGGTCCAGCCCATTGTGGGTGGAGCCATGCCTGGGCTGGTGGTCCTGAGTTCTATAAGAAAGTAGGCTGGGCAAGCCATGCATACAAGCCAGTAGGCAGCACCCCTCCATGGCTTCTGCATCAGCAGCTCCTGCCTCCAGGTTCCTGTCCAGTTTGAGTTTCTGTCCTCACTTCCTTTGTTGATGGACAGCAATGTGGAAGTGTGAGACAAAGGCAAGTGAGGCCTCCCTAACTTGCCTTTTGCTCAAGGTGTTTCTTTGCAGCAATAGAAACCCAACTAAGACGCTCACAATGGGCGCCTGGGGACGCCCCCCCTCACTGCCTGAAACCGTGTGCAGTGAGTCACTCATGTCCTCCTGCCCCCTCTTTCCCTGCTGGAGTCACAGGGCTTCCTGGCTCAGTCCACCCGGGGTGGGCTGCATCAGACAGCCCATCAGTAGGGGAACTTAACTTCCGTCGTAAACAAGGACCCCTTTGCTCCTCGGGGTTGTCCATGTTTGCTGTGGGCGCCATACAGCAGCCTCAAATTCGTCCCTCTCTTCCTACTGTGGCTTCTCTAAAGGAACCAGCACAGTTGCGTCCCTGTACGTCTCTGTACGTCCGTGTACGCCATTAGCAGAACGCCCCCGCTCCAGGCTTAAAGACCACTCAGTGATCTTAGAAACATTTTTTTTAGATGTTTTGCTTGTCTATATTTTTCAAACAAGTAAAACTAAACAATACACATTCCTAATTTCTTTTTCTTAACAAGAATTCGTGGGGGGTGGGGGTTGGCTGCCTTCACAAGAGAAAGGTCCTAGATACCAACAACAGCTCTATTACTTTAAACACAAGCCCTTAAACTATGTCTGGGTATGTTTGCTCAGAGAGGAGGCAACTCAAAGCCGCCATTGTGTAGCTGAACTGTGTTCCATGAAACACATTTCTTCTTTCCAAGATCAACGTCTCATCACAGCATGCACCAGAGGAAACTAGGCCCACATGCATGGGAAGGGGCCCAGGTTAATTTGCGTAAATACTTCTGTATTGGGTAGATTTTTAAATCAGTGAAGTGTAATACTGCATGTCTACCGTGCCAGCAGACAGTGAGAGAACAGATGCTGTTGCTGAACACACGAGCACACGTTCCCCACTCTGGGAAGGGCACAGCCTGTCATTGCTATAGTCATGTCAGATCATAGACAAGAGTCAATGCATGTCAGTTCTACTCCACAGGAGAAAAAGGGACCCAATGTCTCAGCATGCCCAAGGTCTTCCAGCCTGCTTAAGGACTTTCTTCAGTTCCCTGCAAGGTAAGTCAGATGTGTAAAGGTACAAGACTGCGCACCATAATATCTTTGTTAAAATAACAATTCTAGAAAATACTAACTTATTTTTGAGACAGAATTTCATTCTGTAGCCCAGGCTGGTCTTGAACCTCCAACATTGCTGCCTCAGCATCCTGTCTGCTGGGATGGTAGACACGCAGTGCTACACGTCACTGATGTCAAAGTCTACCCCATAAAGAAGTATTTACGCAAACTAACCTGGGGGTATAGTATAGTGCACATGTTCCATGTTCCTTGGCCTCAAGTTGGGTTGCGTCCTATGTCATCTTCGTGTCGACAAGGCAGTCACTACACCCAGCTTGACAGACCTCACAGCTCAGCAGTGCCCACCTTAAACACACTCACGCTTAAGTCAGCCTGCTGGAACTATCACCTGACACCAATAAAGTCCGTTGTTTTCCAATGAAGTGCTGTGAGCTCAGATACGTTACTGGGCTTGGTACTGAAAGTGGAAGCCGGATTGCTGTGTGGTGCCCTTTTGTGCCATGTAATTTGTTCGCATGCACTGGGGCTCATTTATGGACTTACAAATCAGTGAGTGCAGCACGCAGAAGGCAGAGGAGGACAGTGTGTGTTCTCTGGTCATTTTGGGATAGAATCTTCACTGATGTGAGGCACTTGGGCTAGCTGGCTGGCTAGTGAGATCCCAGGAGATCTGTTGTCTGGCCCCGGCATCACAGGGTCACGGCACACATGGCCATGCCTGGTTTTTATGTGGGTGTTGAGGATTTGAGTTTCGGTCCTCCTGCATTCACAGGAAACACTCTTTTGCCTATTAAACCATGGCCTCACCCCACCCCTTGTCTTATAATAATTTAAAAAATTCATTAAATTGAGTTATCACAAGTCAGGGTTAGACATCTGTGCTTTGGGGCTCTCTGAAAGCCTGGGAGACAGACAGCTCTGCGTTACATAATGAGTTAAACACAGAGATTATGAAGTAACATGTACAGTTCTATCACTCGACTTGGGGTGCCTCCATGTATGCAAGGACACAGAGAGATGATAGAGAGGTGCTCTCCCAAATGTCCAGGATGGCTCACCTAAGTGGTCAGGGTAGCAATAAAGTTTGCTTCCTTCGGACTATTACCCACCTCTAGGGTTAACTTCACACAAGTGTTTTGTGATGTGGATTTAATCAACATTAAACCATACAGAATTTTCCATACTGCTTGAATTAAGCACACACTGTATTGAAATACTAAAATTATCCTTATTTTAGGAAAGAACGATGTGGGCATTTTAGCGAGTTCTTTTTGCTTCAACAGGCTGGAAAATACGGTGGAAAGCTCCATGGAAGGGGCTGCCTTTGGTGAGAGCCACCACAACGTCTCGTTTTCCCAGGAAACCTGACAGCAGATTCTGATCTGGCCATTCCTACCAAAAGTTCCAAAATTCACATTGTCTGTAAAAACTAAACGTGTCCACAGGATAGCTCACACCCCTGGTGCTTCTACACTACAGTGGTGGCAGAAGAGGGTTAGCATGTCAAGGCGCTCGGCCATCTTGTCCTTTTGCTGTTCGTCAGCCCTACTTGGGAGGCTGCCAGGCACATGTTCAGCAAATGCTTCGGGCTGGAAATAGTTTGCCGTAATCACAAGCTGATTGAACAACTGTGATGGCTTAAGAGTTCTTTGTCTGTGCTTCAGTGTTTTGTTCATTAGCTGGAAATATGCGCCTTGAGTTTTAGCTCAAATCAGATTCATGCACGCTGAAAAATGAAGAGCTGTATATTTTCATAGGCGTGCTGCTATGATGTGAGTCTGCAAACGATTGTAGCAGTAAGTTAGTAATCATCTGGCACGGAGCAAGAAGAAAGCTATAATGGGGTATGTTTTCATAGTAAGAACATTTGATTTTGGTCAAATCCATGTCAAAGAAGAACTGGAATTCACTTCAACCTTGGAATGCCTGGGAGACAGGCAGCCAGATTATCCTAATTGAAAACACATTTCACATCTAGAAATACTCTCAGACACCAAGTTTCCATTTCAAACTCTGTAGTCTCATACAGCTACCCTCTCATTTATCTGAAAAACCTTAGCTCTCCAGATCACTCCTGAAAAATCAAGGAACAAAGGGAAAAGAGGCTCCCAAACACTGAAATACAGGGCATGGTCCTTGGCCCAACAGCCCTTCTCGTAGAAGCCTGTTGGATTTAGAGCCACAAGTACAGAAAGGGCTCTTAAGAGTTGAGCTGCGCACAGCTGTACCACAGGGCTATACTGCAGCCATCACAAAGATCACTGAGGTCTGAGGCCCGTCACGTAAGATCAGTGTGCTCCTGCCCTGCCCACAGTGTTCCAGCAGGTTGCCCTGGCTGGCCACTTGGGAGTCTATAGACCCCGATGCTGAAGGCAAGACTCTCTGAGAGCCAGTGAGATGGCTTAGTGGGTAGAAAGCTTGCAGAAGAAGTGAGACTGATGGTCTGGGTTCAGACTCTCAGGACACACAAGCAAGCTGGACCGGATCGCCATGCCTTCACTAGGAGATGGAGGTAGATGAGACTTGCAGGAAGCTCACAGGCCATGTAGCCTGGCACGGAGGGGAGACTATAAGAGATCCCGTCTCCAGCAAGGTGCAGATTGAGGGCAGAAACCTGAGGTTGTTCTCTGATCTCAATGTGTACACCATTGCACATGCATGCAACACACACATACACATATACACACATACACGCACACATACACAGAGGGGGGAGGAGGGAGACGGAAGGAGGGAGGGAGGGAGGGGGGAGAGAGAGAGGGAAGAAGAGGGAGAGGGGAGATAATTTACCAGCATTTATTCTGGTACTGGTCTGCTGCTGGGTTTTTATATGAATCTGTAGGATGGAAATATCATGAATACAGCTCCAGTACACAATGATTAAAAGTGAAAACACAGCTGAAGCAACTTCAGGATAGGCATCCTTCATCTGGAACGTCAGGACAAAGTGCTATAGATTGTGGAGCACTCTGGGTGATGAAGTGACCACATGTATGTGGTGAGATATGTGTGGGATGAGACCCAGTCTGAATTCACTCATGTTTTATATCATACCTACACATAGTCTTGAGGAAAGTTAGTGCCCGGGCACCTTGGAAGGTGAACAGCTATCTGTCCCAGAGGTCAGATAGGGAATTTTTCCACTTTTGCCATCATGCACTAAAAACATCGTGAGTTTTGGAGCTCCTCAAGTCTCTCACTTTCTATTCTGCCTGAAGTATTTGCTTATTTATATTGTAAGATATTCCAAGGTTCTCTCAGGGAAGGAAAGTTCACATAGCTAGGTTTAAATGCAGCACACAAAAGGGCACCCTGGTTTTGTGTGCTCACCATCAGGGAGACACAATGGGGTGAGTTTGCTTCCTAATCAACACAGCTACAAAAGGCCAGAAAATGAAGCAGGAATCCAGTTTGGACTTTTAAAGCAAGGCTTCCTATTTGGAAACCACAGACGGAGCTACAGTCTGTGAGCGTGCCTCTCCGTGGTCTCCTCAATATCAGACACTTTGCTGTGCGTATGAGCTGTCCCCTCCGCCTTTCACATCACCCACAGATAGCGAAGCGGAACCCACTGGAATCAGTAAAGAAAACTTACAGAAAGTCAGCCAGCACTCACCAAAGACATTTGTCCTTGAGTTGTTTTTAAATGAAAAGGCCTATTTATTTATTTATTTGCAGGAAAAAATATAAAATTTGAGTTAGAACATATCTGTAAGTTGGAGGTTTTATATTAGAAACATCCAGTGTTTGCCTTTTTCTTCTCTTTCCTGTGGCTCTGGAACGTTCTTGATTCAAGTGAGCATACACGTGGCCTTTCTTGCTAAGAGGGGAGCCATGGGCCCCCAACACCGGGATTGTGTCCCTAGGACAAGGCTGGAGTTTGTAAGGTCTTGAGATGGTATTTGCACTGTTGACATTGTTTTGGATGAAAGCACGAGATACCCTGAACATGAAGACAGTTTTACAGCAGGTCATAAAATGAGACGTGCAATCTCTAGCAGGGTGGTGACTAAGCCTTTCTGACGTTGTGGTGCCCTGGAGGAAAACTGAAGTGTACCTCTTCCCTTCCATGTCTGAAGCCTTCTCTCCCGAGAGAGCCATCACTGACGCACACAGACCCAGAGAGGACTAGGAAGTTAAAAACAGACACTTACTCCAGGTATGAATTCTACCTCTGGGAGCTGGACAGGTGGATCACAGAGGACAGGGGTAGTGAAAAAAAGGACAGAAGGCCACAGAAGGAGAAAGCTGCCTCTCTGTGCACCCGGAAGGGTAGCCACTCAGAGTAATGAGTAATGTGGCTATAAGCAAAGCCCCTTTACAGACGGTTGATGTTTTCAATTCATCCCAAATTCAACAGGCACGTATTTGCTGGTGTTATTTCGGCAGTATTGTCAACTTCACTCCTTCCTGCTTCAGGAGTCAAGGAAACATTTGTTAATACCTAAGTTCTTTTTCTGGATTAAATATTTTTAGCTTATGTTTCTAAGAAACTATTAGCCTTGCCTGAACGTACACTCCAACCACTCGCCTCTTCCTCCTTCTCCCAGCCTTCCTGCTGAGGTTCCATTTCCTCCATGTCTGAATTTGGGGCCCCCCCTCAACAATCTGCACATCTCACTGGAGCCCGCCCCAGTACACTGTCATATGCCTCGTCCAGGGGACTTGATCCTATGAGCCCATGAGGACAAGAAGGTGAGAACTGTGTGCAGAAACTTTGGAATAATAAAATTCTCTTGGTGGGGTGTGTGTGTGTGTGTGTGTCATACTATGAGCCGCGTGTAACTCTGACACATCACACAGAGTCACTCATCTGACTGTCTATAAAAGCGGAAATTGGAGGAGATCCAGAAATGAGCTCTGGCCATTGTTTGTAGAAACCATAGCCACTTACTAGATTTAGTAGTAGAAAAAAGTCTGCCACTGGCCAGCCTCTCAATTATTCACCGTGGGTGAACATCAGCTTCTTCATCTGAAAGGTAGGCGCAAACAATGGTATTTACTTCAAGGAGCACACAGGGGTCAGTGAGACCGTAAGCCTAGCAGAACACCTGTGTGTGCTAGACCCAAGCGCCTGCGTGCCGTGGCTCACATTGCTAATCTCCTCATCTTCCTCCTCCTCCCTTCTTTCTCCCCCTTTTCTTCTTGCTCTTCAGAAATGTGGTTGAAGCTTAGAGTCTACAGCCGACGTATATTGGATGTCAGTAAACATCACGTGAATAAGGAAATCGTGAAAGGACGCGTGAGTGGGGCAGCGAGAGACTTTCTCTGAGGATGATTTGCATCAGCCTTTCCTTCAGCAAACTGACTGCAAGTGATCTGGCTGGGGCAGCTGCATCCCAGGCTAGGGTTCGGCCTGTCAGTGGTGTTGTTCCTTTCTTACAGAAGAGTCCACCATTGGAAAGGCAAAGTGTACCTACCTAGACTGTACCTTGGGAAAAGACAAAACAAAACAAAACAAAATGGCAGGCGAGCTGCCAGTGAGCTGCCAGGCTGCCATGCTCGAGGCACAAAGGGAATCCCCAGGATCCATCTGTCGAAGCTTGGATGGTATAATGCCAAGAAGTGCTAGTTAGCTCCCAGCTCTAAACTACCTGCTTAGAACATCTTTCAAATGATTGCAGTTATGTCAATAAAATTGACACTAGGGACATTTCAAAATTAGGCTAATAAAAACATCCTTTAAGGCCTTAACTACTGCATTATATCCCTGGATAATAATCTTCAAAAATCACCATGAAATAGTTATTGTAATAATTGCTTGAATTTATACCAAATCTTTATCTTTTTTGGATTTCACGGTTCCAAAATAGTGCCAGCATTTTTAAATTACCAGATTTAATTGGGATGAGCTGGATAAGCAGACAGCTTTTGCTGAGCACACCCAATAAGCCAGAAACCAACACCAAATGCAGCCCCAGCATTCCTGAACCACATACCTTAATGAAGGAAACAATAACATCGCAGGTCTCCTAAATTTTGGCAAATACATCCTCTATTTTCTTCCTGTGTCTGCTCCTAGGGAGAATTCTTGCGGAGCAGTTCCCTGCACTAAAGTGTGTTCACCGCTGCCATCCTCCTGCTGTTCTGGGGAGATTTGCAACCTTGTCATTCTGCCCTCTGATCCGTGTAAGATTCGTTTCCATGCATTCTTGAAGTTCGTCTTTGCTGTGCATGTTTGGAACCTGACCTGGCACCAGATGTGCCTAAGGGGCATATGTGCGAGGGACAGATCATGGGGAATCATGCCACCGGTGCACAATCATTGTGTAAACACAGGTACGTGAAGGCCCCGGCGCATGTGTACAGGTAGGAAAGCAACCTCAGGTGTGAGACCTCACGTCCCACCATGTTGGCAGAGTCTGTCTGCAGGTCTTGGCTGCATGCATGGGCCTGGGCTGTGAGCATCATCAGATTCTCCTGTAGCCACAGGAGCATTTGGATCACAGACTCATGCTACTGTGCTGATTTTGACATAAGCACTGGGGAGTATGCTAGGATTCTCATGGCTGTGTGGCAAGCTCTGTGCCCACTGAGCCATCTTCCTAGCCTGTACCTCCTCTTTTTGAGACACGGTTTTCCTATGTCAGTCTTTATGTGCTTTGAGTATCAGGGTAACTATGGCATCGTAAAATGAATTGGGCAATGTTCCTTCTGCTTCTTTTCTGTGGAATAATTTGAGGAGTATTGGCGTTAATTCTTCTTTGAAGGTCTGGTTCAATTTTGGGCTAAAACAATCTGGCCTTGGGCTTTTTGTAGTTATGGTTGTTGTTGGGAGACATTTAACAACTGTTCCTATTTCACTAGGGGTGATAGATCTATCTAATTTGTGTGGTGTTGATTTGGTAAGTGGTACTTCCTGATAAAATTATCCCTTTATTTTAGATTTTCCAGTTTGGTGGAGTATGTTCTTATGATTATCTGAATTTCCTCAGTGTCTCTTGTGTCCCCTCTTTCTTTCTTGTTAATTTGGATATTCTCTCTGGGACTTTTAGTTAGCTTGGATAAGGGTTTGTTAATTATTGATTTTCTCAAAACAAAAAACAAACTAACTAAAACTCTTTGTTTATTCTTTGTATCATTCTCTTTGTTTAATTTTCATTGAATTCTAGAAAGTTTTTAGTTTTTGCTTTATTTCTGTCTTGAATCATTTTTATCCAATATAGAATTGTTCAGTTTTCTTGAGTTTGTAAGCTGTCTGCTGTTTATGTCCAGCTTTAATTTGTTATGATATAATAGAATGCAGATAGTTATTTTAATTTTCTTGTATCTGATGAGACTTGCTTTTTACCCAAGTATGTGGCTATTTTGAAAAAGTTCCATGAAGTACAGAGAGGAAGGTATATTTTTTTTCTCTTTGGGTGGAATATTCTATAAAAGTCTGTTAGGTCCATTTGGTTTATAACATTTGTTAGCACCAGTTTAGTTTTTGTTTGGATGACCTGTTCATTGGTGAAAGTGGCATATTCAAGTCTCCTGCTATCCATATGATAGGCAATATTTGGTTTAAGTTGTAGCAGCTTTCCTTTTATAAAATGGGTACCCTTGCATTTGGAGCATAAATAATAAGAAATGAAATGTCATCTTGGTTAGATTTTTTTCCTTTGATGAGAATGTAGTGTCCTTCTTTATCTTTTGTTATTAGTTTTAGTTTGATGTCTATTTTTTTTTTAGATATTAAAATGGTTACACCAGTTTGTTTTATAGGCTCATTTTTTGGAATATCTTTTTCA
The DNA here is from genome assembly GCA_907169655.1 of Acomys percivali. Classification (NCBI taxonomy): domain Eukaryota; kingdom Metazoa; phylum Chordata; class Mammalia; order Rodentia; family Muridae; genus Acomys; species Acomys percivali. The sequence goes on along the minus strand of OU015743.1, from coordinate 4,484,707 downwards.
GCCCTTTAACCTGAGATAATGTCTATCCTTGATCTTCACGTGTCTTTCTTGGAGGCAGCAGAGGGATGGGTCCTGTTTTCATATCCATTCTGTTAGTCTGTGCCTTTTTAAATGGGGAATTAAGAACATTGGTACTGAGAAATATCCATGACCAATGATAGTTGAGTCCTGTTATTTTGTTGTTTGGTGGTGGTGGTAGTGGTGGTGGCAGTGTGTGTTTGCTTTCTTTTGGTCTTACTGGTCTCTGACAACTTATTTCCTGTGTTTTCACGGGTACAGTTAACCCTTAGGTTATAGTTTTCCTTATAGCACCTTCTATAGGGCTAGATGTGTAGATAAATATTGTCTACAATTGACTTTATCATGGAATATCTCATTTTCTTTACCTATGGTGATTGAAAAATTTGCTGTGTACAGGTGTCTGTATTGGCACCTGCTCCCTTAAAGTCTGCTGCACATGGGTCCAGGCCACCGTGGCTTTCAAAGTCTTCATTGGGAAGTCAGGGGTAATTCTACCAGGTCTGCTTTCCTATGTTACTTAGTCTTTTTCCTTTGTAGCTTTTATATTATTTCTTTCTTCTGTGTGTTTAGTGTTTTGATTATTAATGTGGCAAGGAGACATTCTTTTCTGGTCCAATCTATCTGGTGTTCTCTAAGATTCTTGTTCCTTTATAGGCATCTCCTTCTTTAAGTTAGGATTTTTTTCTATGATTTTTTTTTTTTTGTGGCAAATAGTTTTTTGGCCCTTTAAGCCGTAATTCTTCTCCTTCCTCTATTCATGTTATTTTTATATTTCGTCTTTTCATAGTGTCCATTTCTAGCACTTAGCATTCTCTCCTCCATCTCTTGTATTCTGTTGGTGAAATGTTTGCTCTTGATGGTGAAATACTTGCATCAAAGATACAACAAAGAAAGAATTACAGACTAAGATCCTTTATGGACATAGATGCAAAGTTTCTCAATAAAATACTTGCTAACTGAATCCAAGAACACATCAAAAATGTTATCCACCATGATCACATTGGCTTTATCCCAGAGATACAAGGATAATTAAACATATACAAATCAATGAATGGAATCCATCATACAAACAGACTAAAAGAAAAACCACACGATCATCTCTTTAGATGTAGAAAAAGCCTTTGACAAACCCAACACCCCTTCATGATAAAAGTCCTAGAGAGAGCAAGGATACAAGGGATATACCTAAACATAATAAATGCAATTTATAGCAAGTCTACAGACAACATCAAATTAAATGGAAAAAAACCCCAAGCAATTCCACTAACATTAAGGACAAGACAAGGCTGCCCACTCTCTTCGTGTCTGTTCAATATAGTACGTGAAGTCTTATCTAGAGCAATAAGAGGACTGAATAAGATCAAGGGGATACAAATTGGAAAGGAAGAAGTCAAAGTTTCACTCTTTTCAGATTATATGATAGAATATATAAGTGACTGTAAAAATTCTACCAGGGAACTTTTACACCTGATAATCACTTTCAGCAAAGTAACTAGATACAAATTAACTAAAAACAAACAAACAAAAAAAACCCAAAAAACCAAAAAAAAAAACCAAAAAACAGTATCCCTCTTTATACAAAAAACAAATGGACTGAGAAAGAAATCAGGGAAACAATGCCTTTCACATAGCCTCAAATAATATAAATATCTTGGAGCACTTCTAACCAAGCAAGTGAAGGACTTGTATGATAAAACTTCAAGCGTCTGAAGAAAGAAATTGAAAAAGATGTCAGGAGATGGAAAGATCGCCAATGCGTGTGGATCTGTAGGATTAACATAGCAAAGATGGCTGTTTTACCAAAAGCAATCTACAGATTCAATGCAATTCCCATCAAAATTCCAGCACACTTCTTTACAGACCTTCAGAGGTTAATTCTCAACTTCATATGGAAAAACAAAATCCTAGGATATTGAAAACAATCCTAAACAATAAAATAACTTCTGCAAGTCTCTCATCGCTCCTGATTTTAATTTATAATGAAGAGATACAGTAATAAAAGCTAGCATGGCATTGGCATAAAACCAGACATTTTGATCAATTGAGCTGAATTGAAGACACAGCTATAGATCCACATATGCGTGGACACCTGATTTTTGATAAAGAAGGCAGAAATATACACTGGAAAAGAGACAGCACCTTCAACAAATGGTGCTGGACAAGCTGGACACCTGCATGTAGAATAATGCAATATAGAGTCATACTTCTAATCCTGTACTAAACTCAAGATCCAATGGATCAAAGTCTTCAACATAAAACTAGATACAGGGAGCCTGACGGAAGTGGGAGTGGGGAACAGGCTTGAGCATATTGTCACAGGCAATGACTTTTTGAACAGAACACCAGTAGCACAGGTACTAAGGCCATCAATTAATAAATAAGACCTCATGATACTGAAAAGCTTCTGTTAGGCAAAGGACACCATCATTTGAACAGTGTAGCAGCCTACTGAAAGGTAAAATATTTTTAAGCAACTATAATTCATATATATATTATGTATATATACACACATATATTTATATATGTGCGTGTATATATACATATATATGCAATGCATTCCCCATTAAAATTCCAAAATAATGATTCATGGAAATTGAAAAGACAATTTTTAGTTCCATATAAATACACATACTCTTAAGGGAATATTTAACATCCTTAGCCATCAGGTAAATTTAAGTAAAATCTAAACTACTTTGAGATTTTATCTTAGACTAGTCTAAGATTGGATACACACACACACACACACACACACACACACACACACACACACACACGTACACACACACACACACACAGATACACACCAACAATATTATCTAATATCCAAAGCGTATAACTCTAACCAAGCAAGTGAAAGGCTTTTATAACAAAAATTTAAGACATTGAAGAAAGAATTGGAAGCTAACAGAGGCTGGAGATGTGCTCTGTGCTCACAGAACAAGAGGATTAGTACAGTGGACATTGCCATCTTACCAAAAGCAATCTACAGATTCAATGCAATTCCCATCAAAATCCCCACACAATTCTTCACAGAAATTGAAAAGACAATTTTCAGCTCCATATAAAAGCAGACATACTTTCAGAAACACTCCGCATCCTTAGCCATGAGGTAAATGCAAATCTAAACTACTTTGAGATTTCATCTTACACCTGTCAGCATGGCCAAAATCAATAACACGAATGGCAGCTCATGCTGGTGAGGATGTGGAGCAAGGGGAGCAGACATCCATTGGTGGGGGGGGGAGGGGGGGAGAGGAAGAGGGGCACAAACTATACGGCTACTATGGGAATCAGTGTGGCAGTTCCTCAGGAAGCTGGGAATAGGTCTACCTCATGATCCAGCTATACCAATCACTCTTGGATATATACATTCTACTGCAGAGACAAGTGTTTATCCATTTTCATTACTGCTTTATTCATAATGGCTAGAAACTGGAAACAGACTAGATGTTCATCAACAGATGAATGGATAATAAAAAAATGTAGTACATTTAGACTGGAATTTTATTCAGCTTTTAAATGAAATTACAAAATTCACAGGAAATGTGTGGAGCCAGAAAAAAAATCAATCTGAGTGAGGTATGCCAGACCCTAAAAGGCAAACATTGTGTGTGTGTGTGTGTGTGTGTGTGTGTGTGTGTGTGTGTGTGTGTGTGTGT
>OU015743.1:4456594-4473290 GCA_907169655.1 Acomys percivali | reverse complement strand
GCTGCAGACACCCCTCAACCTGCTGACATCAGGTGGGGTGCTGCAGTCGCCTCTCACCCTGCTGACATCAGGTAGGATGCTGCAGACACCCCTCACTCTGCTAGCTGGCAAGGCGGGTCCTCATTACGTCTTAGGATCAGTGCTTTCCTTTCCCCCGCTCCCTGAATCATAGCAGGAATATGAATCCTTTCTCTAGTGACATCTTGAGCTTGGATGTGAATGACTGAGGGAAACAGACAGAGTACTAAGGGTACCACAAAGGACCGAGAAAGGTGGGAGCCTTGGAAACGAGCTCAGTAGATCTAAATGACCATCTTGATCCTCCCTGGGATAAATTGCTAGGAGCCAAGTCACAAAAATGAACAAACAAGCTAATATGCGGAAAATAGACAGTCCTGGGTGACAGGGTGTGACGTGGACACTTGTTACCCAACCCCAGGGTTAGGATCTTAGTCAGACTACATACCAAAGTCACCATGGGACCAGGGGACCTAACCAATGGCTTCAACCTCCAAGGACTAAAGCAGGTAAAAGACCCCAGGAGTCCAAGCATGAGCCGCAGGCCCACTCCATCACAACACCATCGTTTTGACCTTGGAACTCAGCAGTGCATGATCTGAGCGATGCTTAGCTCTGGGCAACACAGAACAAGTTCCTGGCGGTACATAACTGCTCGTAGGCAGTGTCTACACCACTGAAGGGAAAGGAATTGAAGCCGGAGACCTCAGTGCTCACTGGTCCAGGCTACCTGCTGTTCCCAGTTCCCACTCCCTGCTGAACTACAGATGAAAAGCTGCAAAATATTTAGGAAATCTTTTATATGAGATTGTTCAACGCAGCTGTGTTTTCCCTGCCCAAATGGAGAGGAACTCGTAGCTGAGAAGCCCATCTGTCTGGAGACTGTTACTGTGCCTCCAGGCTGCCGGGTAACACACACCTGAAGGAAGAAGAGGTGCAGAGGTGGCTGCAGTCCCCCTGAGAATGAAGTCTGCCTCAGAGTACTGCCTGAGGCCCGGTAGGATGCAGGATTCTAAAGTTAAAACTCTTTGTGGCTTAATGTTGTTTGTTGAGATGGCAGGAATTTAAAGTCCACATTTGCATTAGCCTTTAACTAGCAACAATATTCTAAACACACCCTCTTCTCTTTTTCCATAAAGGTTTACAGTTTTCACTTTCTACGGTGTGTCTTTTCAAGGGTTCAGAAATTTCTTGGGATAATAAGGAGCAGAGGCCAAAATGGTATAATAAGTAGCTCATTAAAAAAAAAAAAGCTTTTCTCTACTTGTTATGATGTTATTTGCAATCTAGCAATTTCATATAGACTATCTACTGTTGTTATTTTCTGGGTACTGGCCCTTGATGAGAAAGCTGGTTCCTGAATGACTCCAGCTTGTCAATTAAGGAGTTTGGGGCCCAAAAAATGTCTGAGTGTCTTGTGGGTGTCTGACTCTGTACCAGTGATGAGAGTGACGCAGGCTGATGAGCTGTCTGGCTGGGTCCGTCTCTGGGTTTCCATTAAATGGTCACAGTTTGCAAGGGCTTAACAAGGAAAAACCCACAATTCACTGTATTTCTCATCAAATCCATTCTGGGCGAGCATACATCCTGGTGCACTTCCTGCCTACGTACCTCCCGCCCACATGTGATTAAGCGCATCCAGTGCAGTTGGGTCAAACAAACTTGTTTAGGGAAGTGAAAACACCCAGCTTCTTATCTCCCATAAACAATAGTCTCCAACATTTCAGGAAGTCAATGTCCTTTGGCGAAGGCTTACAGGTCAGAGGCACAGTAAATAAAACTGAAAACATAACATTGGCTCTCACACTTGAAGTCGCTTGCTTTAAAACGCACACTAGGCTTTGCCATGCAGCTGTTTCTTCCGGGCTGGTCATTATCTGCATCATTCTTTGCCTGCATCTCCTCTTAGCATCCGGCTTCTTAACATTCCTTCCTGGAGGAGGCAGGGAGGCTCAGGACTCAGGAGACGCCCCTCACCTCCCTAGGGTGGAAAACTCTTCCTTTGTGTAGCTGCCCCTCAGCCCCTGCAGGAAGCTCAGGTGTTATGGTATTCCATGAGTCACTTCTGCTGTGGGTGGACCTCTTCAGGGTATGGGGACCTTAGGTGGCTCAGAACACTCATCAGCTCACTCTATTTGACTTGGAAGCTTTTCTGAGGTCTGCCGGAAGCCTCTGTGTCTAGGATGAATAGTTGGGGGTTGGGGTGGGGGGAGCGGGGTGCCAGGGAAGGGGGATTAGGGGGAGTCGGGGGATGGGGGAATGGGAGGCTGGTGAGAGCAGGGGTGTGTACAACAAAAGCTTGATAAAGGAGAAATAATCAAAGCCTAAGGAAAGCATTTCGTCAAATTTGTCCCCGGCTTTGTGGTCCTAAGACACGAGGAGATATGACAAGCCACTCTTTTCCTGTGGGACACTGAGTTTGGCTCTAGAGTGTGAAGTAGGAATCACTGGATAATGCTGCAGTTTCCTTAGGTTTTATCAAAAGCGAAAGCAAACAAAAAAAGCAGCATTTCCCAAGGAATATACGTAACCACTGTTATGCCCTAATTCTGAGAGACTCCCCGAACAGACCACCCAAGAGCAGAGTCCAAATGCAATGGTAAGGGAGTCTTTATTGCAGGTTCGAACCAGGGCCACCCCTCCTATGCACTGACACAGGAGCTGCAGAGAAGTAGCCTTGAGTCTCAATTGAGAGGGGTTTTTATAGGTTTTAGACAAAGAAATGAGTTTTACAGTACGTGATTGGATGGCACTTGGGCAGAAAAGCTGCAAGCAGAGAGTTACAAGCCTTGGCGTTCTGTGGTTGGGTAATAGGTGTAGGGGCAAGTTGGCCTATAGAAAAGATTAGTTGAAGCAGTCATGGTGGCGTTAGGAACTTCGGCCTGGCTTCTCCTAATTGGTGGTTGCTATGTCCACCTGCTGGTCAACTTGAGCAGGAGAGAGTATATTTGGGCTTTCCCAAGGTGAACTGATTGTGTTGCTAGGGAATATTTTTCTGTTTTATGGTTTTTCTAGAATCTGGGTTCAGCCCTTGGCTAGGTTTAACACAAAATGGGGTTTCTTTTTCAAAATGGAGTTTGTCTGGTCCTTACACCGCCTCTTGGTAAAGGCGATTTGAGGAAAGGGAATGTCAGATGTGTGTGTTACTGCCAGCCTTTGCCAAGACACACCTGCTAACACACACACACACACACACACACACACACACACACACACACACACACACACCCACAACCACAATGTTGCCTTCCATGGAATCTCAAGGAGCACGAGCCATACAAAGAGCGCCGTGTCGGAGTGCAACATCGCACACTTTCATGTAATTGGGGAAAGCTGCTTTCTGTAATTGCAAGGCCCAGTGAAGAGCAGGCCAGTTAGCTGTTAGAGAGCGCCTACTGTTAGCATCCTGCTTCAGTCTGCCTGTCTGTGACGTCATTGCTCACCTGCCATGGGGGCGTGGCCCTGGCCAGGGCTATATGAAAGGATAGTCCTACCTCACCCCTCTCTCTTACTCTTTCTCTCTACTCCCCCCTCCACTCCCCCTCTCTTTTTCTTCCTTCTTCTTCTTCTTCTTCTTCTTCTTCTTCTTCTTCTTCTTCTTCTTCTTCTTCTTCTTCTTTTCTCTCTCTCTCTCTCTCTCTCTCTCTCTCTCTCTCTCTCTCTCTCTCTCTCCCTTTGAGGTATTCCTCCCCACTTTCCTTCCCCCTCCATGCTCACCTAATAAACCTCATATCATATCGGCTGCCTGGTACCTTAATATCTTATCATCTTATTTTCTTTATTTTTTAAATGATAACACCTATAGGGACCAGAGAAGCAAGCACTGGAAATGCCTGGGAATCCTGTATTCTAAACATTTAGTTACCATATATATGTCTTATTTGGAAAAATATCTCACTAGAGGCTAGCAGCTCAGTGATGGCTTCATTGGGACTGTACCCAGTCTGAGGTCACATGTCACTGTCAGGAAGCATGGTGAATAGAAAAGAGGCAGGACAGCGCTTCGGTTAAAGACTTTAGTGAAAGTCATTGTAGATTTCTTGGAGACCTGTCTGCTGCATCCTGCATGCTTAAGCATAAATGATAGGAAATAAACATCCTCATACACATGTGGCAAGCACTTTTCCTAGAGAGCCAACTCCATAGCCCCACTCAGTGTATTTCTATAGGAAAATGACATTTACATTGTTCAGACCTTGTAGGCCTCTTTTTTTTTTTTTTTTAACAACACTGAGATATTTGAGGAAAGGATTGTCTGCATGCAGACCTGGACTCTAGGTTAGACTAGAATGGACAACAAGTTGAGTAATGGCCTGTGGTTTTAGGCATAGAAATCCTTTTATAAGAATTCTTGAGTTTTGTGCAGGGTCTATTTGTATTTTTCTATATGTAGACATCCAGTTAGACTAGGGCCATTTGTTAAAGAGTCTTTCTTTTTTCCCATTGTGTGGTTTTGGCTCCTTTGCCAAAAATCAAGTATCTGTAGGTGTGTGGGTTTATTTCTGAGTCTTTGATTTGATTCCATTGATCAACCAGCTTATTTCTGTGCCAGTACCATGAGAATTTTTATTACTATTGCTTTGTAGTACAGCTTGAAGTCAGGCATGGAGATATCTCCAGAAGTTCTTTTATTGTATAGGATTGTTTTAGGTACCCTGTTTTGTTGTTGGTGGTGGTTTTCCATATGAAATTTAGAATTGTTCTTCCAAGATCTGTTGGTATTTTGATAGGGATTGCATTGAATCTGTAGATTGCTTTTGGTAAGATGAGAGGGGAACATCAAACTGCCCACAAAAAACTTTGACCCAAAATATATTCTGCCTACAAGATGAAAAAGGATAAAGATAGAGCAGAGATTGAGGAAATGTCCAACCAATGCCTGGCCCAACCTGAGACCCACCCCAGGGGAGAGAGCCAACCCTTGACACTATTAACAACACTCTGCTATGCTTGCAGACAGGAACCTAGCATAGCTGTCCTCTGCGAGGCTACACCCAACAGCAGATTCAGACAGATGTGAAGTCTCACAGCCAAACATTGGACAAAGCCTAGGGAGTCTTGTGGAAAAGTGAGGGATGGATAGACGGACCTGGAGGTGACAGTAACCTCATAAGACCGATAGAGCCAACTAACCAGGGCCCAGAGGGGCTTGTAGAGACTGAAGGATGAACCAAGGACCATGCATGGACTAGACCTAAGGCCCTCTACACATCTCAGGCTTCTCGTGGGTCCCCTAGTAAGGGGAGTGGGGGCTGTCTCTGACATGGACTCGGTTGCCTGCTTTTTGATCACTTCCCTCTGGCTGGGCTGCCTTGCCAGGCCACAGAAGAAGAGGATGTGCTCAGCCTTGAAGCGACCTGATGAGCTGGGGTGGGAGGGGAGAGGGGCCTCCCCTTTTCTGAAGAATAGGGGAGGAGGGAGGGGAAAGAGGGAGGAGGGAAGGGGAAGAGGGAGGAGGGTGGGGGAAGAGGGAGGAGGGGGGAAAGGGGGAGAAGAGGCAGGAGGGTGGGGGAAGAGGGAGGAGGGTGGGGGAAGAGGGAGGAGGGTGGGGGAAGAGGAAGGAGGGTGGGAAAAGACGGAGGAGGGGGGAAAGGGTGGGGAAGAGGGAGGAGGGGGGGAGAGAAAGGGAGGGTGGGACCAGGAGGAGAGGAGGGAGGGGGCTATGATCAGGATGTAAGATGAATAAATAAATAGATAGATAAATTTTAAAAATTAAAAAAAAAAAGAATTCTTTATAAAAGACCATGCAGTTAATGGAGAAGTGAAAACTACTCAAAGAAACTCATGGACTCGAGTACATGCAAGTTCAAATATGCACTTCTCATATTTCCAGAGCCCTGGTCTCATGTTCCTTTCTGATTATTTTATCCTTGTGAATATAACTGCTCTTGCAAGAAACATGAAGCAATGGTTGCATTTTTTTTCAGGACTCTTTGGACACAACAAACCCCTCCAGTTTCCTTTCATTAAACTGTCTCTACAGGCGGTCCAGCACACATACACATGGTTCACAGTGTGTATTTGGATACAAAACAGCAAAAATTTAAAGCAGCCTAGAACGAGAAAATACAGCCTGTCAATGAAGATTTGTCTTTGTAGAAAAGTGCCCCTCCCCATCAGAAAATGTGCTCCCTTACCACCGGGGAGGAGAGCATAGTGAGGCAGGAAGCTTCTTTGCTGAGTGTCTCCTTTTGTGAAGGTTCTCCTGGCCTTGGAAGCCATGGCTCCACTGAGTGCCAGAGCTCTGCCCCAGAGTGCGCTCTCAAGGAAGAAGACCAAGGGAGGACATAGAAGGCGGAGAGTGAATCCCATGAGTCCATTGCTCAACAGGCCTGGCTTCTCACTGAGCCACAGCTGGTGATTCTGTCTGAAGGGAATCAGCCAACATGAGCCCTGCAGCCTTTCCAGCCAGCACGGGGAGGGGTGGGAAAGCATGCATCTTATGGGCAGACACCCCCCCCCCCCAACATGTGCATGGGGAAAACTAAGCCAGGAGGGTCCAATTGCTCTGTGTGTCTGGGATGTAAATACAGTGCCCCTGGGAGCTGTTAGGGGCCAGATCCTCCAGGGACTCTAGGCAAGGGAGAGTCTGCAGCTGCAGTAGCTGTGGCTCCCACCCCCACCAAAGCAGATGCAGTCAAGCTCCTGCCTCAGCTTGTGTGGTGGTTTAAATAAGAATGGCCCTCATAGGCTCCTGTATTTGAATGCTTACTCTTCAGGCAGTGGAACTACATAGAAAGGTTAGGAAGTGTAGCCTTGTTGGAGCAGGAGTGTGGCCTTATTAGAGGAAGTTTGGCACTTTGGGGTTTCAGAAGCCTACACCGGGCCCAGCGGCTCTCACTCATCCTGCTGCCTGCAGATCTGGGCGTGGAACTCTCGGCTCCTTCTCCAACACCAAGTCTGACCATTTGCCCGCATGCCTCCTACCATGATGACAATGGCCTAAACCTCTGAAACTGCAGGCCAGCCCCAGTTACATTCTTTCTTTTATAATAGTTGCCTTGGTCATGATGTCTCTTCACAGCAATGAAACAGTGACCAAGACAGCCTGGTCCTCTCATTCCTGTTGCTGTCAGAGATCACTGTGGCAGAATGGAAGTCAATAAAGGGGCACCCCCATGTTTTAGAAACTGGGGACCAAGTGAGCTGCTGCAGGGAAGGAGCAGGAACACTTCACTGCTCCAGTGAAGATCCAGAAAGACAAATGATTCCAGGCGGACACGGGAACCAGCAAGGTCTGAGGCCATGAGCAGAGTGAGAGGAAAGTGTTGCTGCTGCTTTGTGGTGGCGTCTAACCTTGGGAAGTCTGGACAACTCTTTCTGTTACTGGATCTGTGGATACACAACACTGAAGGCTCCATGCTAGAAGATCTCTTAGGATTCCAGAGCCAGAAGGATGTACTACAGGCTGGTCCACACTCTCATCCATGTGAGGAATCACACACACACGCGCGCACACACACACACACACACACACACACACATTTCCTATACATATATATCTATGATAAAGTTTGACTTAAGAATTTAACACAGTGAGATTTAAGGCTTCATGTGGCCCTTCTAGTAAGGGGAGCGGGGGCTGTCTCTGACACGGACTCAGTCGCTTGCCTCTTGCTCTCTCCCTCTGGGCTGGACTGCCTTTCCAGGCCATAGGAGAAGAGGACAAGTTCAGGCCTGATGTCTGGGGTGGATGGGAAAGGGGGCTCCCCTTTTCTGAGGAATACGGGAGGGGAATGGGGAAGAGGGAGAGAGAGAGTGGGATTAGTAGGAGAGGAGGGATGGGGTTACAACCAGGATGTTAAGTGAATAAATTAACAAACAAACAAATTGAAATTAACAGAGGAGAGGCTTGCCTGCCACCACAATGTGCAAGTATGTGCCGGAGAGATGGGAGAGAAAGAGAAGAAGAATGATTTGAGCACAGTGAAGGAAGGCAGAACTAGAGACACAAGGGTGGAGAGGAACAGCCTGATGTGAGCAGTCTGTGCTGCCACCCAAGGCCATGGTGAGGTCACAGTCTGTACTGCTGCTGAGAGCCATGGCTGGGTTGGTGGCCATGCAGCAGCTGGGGTCTGTGTTCATGCCATGCGAAGTCCCCAGTCTGGGCTGCCTCCTGGGACAATGTTGATGTTCAAGGGCTGTGCAGAGCTGGTCCCATCCCTCACTGGCTGCAGCATTTGGGAGAATGGATGCTGTATCTTGCCTGGGTAGCACAGTAGAGCTGAACCTGGAAGGAGGGTGTAGAGGACCAGCCCCAAAGGCATGAGTGCAGGAGAGCTGGCCCTACCCTGGCTAGCTAAAGCATTGGGTGATCTAGCTGGGGAAGTGCTGGAGAGCTTGCCTTGGTGTTACAGATGTGGAAGCCCTGGCAGGTTGTCTCAGCTACCACCCAGGCCCAGATCCAGGGCTTGGCACACTCCAACATCTACCCCATCTATGACCTGCTGGAGTGCATGAAGGCTTCCAGATTTAAAGGTGCAGGATCTCCATGACAGAGCACAACAATAGAATATCCAAGAGGGGTCCCAGTGAGGATCCAGTATTGATAGTGTAGCAGGAGCCAGAGGCCTCGAAACAGACCAATGACTCGTTGCAATGAACATTTACAAACAAAGATGTGTGGACAAAAGTGTACACTATGTGGCACAATGTGACATTACATCTTACACAGTGAGATTTTGTTGTTGTTGTTGTTTTGGGGGGCATTCCAAGGACAGAGGTTGAACACAAAGGGAAAGGGAGATGAGTGGGATTAGGAAATAAAAACATTAAAATAAAAGAATTTCACAGAGTGACACAACACCCACAGGATTTAATAAAAGACTGAGCAATTACACAAGTGGAGTATAGTGAAGTGCCAGCACCACTGCTGTGGCACTTCACCTTATTAGTAACTAAAACAAGGATTACCTGAACACAGGCACTGTGAAACAGCAGACCCATAGCCGCCACATCGCCAAGATGGCTACTGTTAGTGATGTGTGGGTAGCAGATACAGAGTGGATACTCTGGAGAAAGGAGATTCGCTCCTGATAAGATTTCTTCGTGTCCAGTTGGAAACTTGTGAATTGTTTATTTCTGGACATGTTTTTAACACCTTGGCTGACCTCACATAATTAAATCTGGAAAATAAACCATGGCTAGGAGGCGCTGAAGTATCTTATATTCCAGTGATGGTTGCGATTGCCAAAGAACTTTCTCATGTATCGTCTTCTTTGGTCCATGTGACAGCACTAACAATAAACTCGACAGATGGCATTGTCTGTGTCTGGCTGTACTAGAAATGGACTCTGTGCCTGAGCCTCAAATGAAGATCTTTCTAACACATACTTTGTTATATTTCCTCGTGTCCCTGTCAGCTCAGTGTAGCTTGACTTTGTGAGGCAGAGGCATCACCTATCACTGGTGTCTGGGGAGACTGTGCTCTCCTGTCTGCAGACTCAGCCAGGGTCAGTGGCCGGTGAGCTCTGTGTGTTTCCGGCTCCTGGAGAATGTGCCTGTTTGGTGGTGTGTTCCTGGCAGGTGGTCAGTGGGGTGGACCCGGGCAATGTTAGTGGTACAAGCCATGTTGGAACAGAGAGAACCAATCTGTTATCTGCAAAGTTACAAACAGTAGATACGACTGAGTCCAAGCCATAGATCAGATTTGGAGACTGCTATTGTGGTCACGTGTAGTATTGAAGGCATTGACGCAGAGGGAGATTTTAGAGGCTGGCAGGCTGAGCCAGGCTTCTGGGAAGAAGAGCCAAGGAACCAAATCAGGGATGGTGGTATGTCGTGAGCTACTCTGGAGCACACAGAGTGGCTCAGTGGAGCCTGCTTGGAGATCTATCCACAGGGTGTGTTTTATCATACCCAGAGGGAAATCCTGGATGTGGTAATTATCTATCCTGTGTTGACTTTGGGTTCAACACGGAAGGCCTAGTCCTTAAAGTGATTACAGTACGTGGAGAAAGGTAAACTGTACACACCTCTTGCTAAGATGGTGTGAGGGAAGCACGGGGAGTATTGTAAACAACTCTCTAGTGATATAGAGGGTCGGCCACTCTTAGCTTGTTACACACAACTCCGGGCTTTTGTAGAGAACATGCCGGAAGCTTTCCCAGAGGTCCACAGAGCAGATCAGAGATGCACAGAGCAGAAAAATCCATCAGAAGATGTCAGTAAGAGTTCTGGACATGGAGATAAACACAGACACGGATGGGAATAGATTTTTACACATTCCCATGTTAGATCACTGCAATGGGCTTTGCCATTATACAGCAACACAAGCTTTACAAAGCGCACGGAGCTCCTGAGTAGCCAGCTGCACAGCCGAGCCAGCCACTCTCTGTCGGTCGGCTTGCCCAGACGCTAAATGTAAGACAACACTTGCTTTTGCATTGTGAAATGTCGATGTCTACGTGGGTTTTGAATCACACACATCTGAGATCATATTTCAATGTTTGTTTTTTTCCCCCAGTGTATAATCCTGGGAAAATTACTTAAAGATGCATTAACCTTGGCTTTTCATTTATAACAATAGGATTTATAGGAACAATGACATCTACATAGTTGTATCAAAGTAGGATTTAAATAAAAGTAGACAGCCAACACGCTAGAAACCTACCAGTTGATACCACCTGACCGCTTAGCAAGGGAGACATATGTCATTGTGCACACTGTTGGGTGCTGAGACATATGTTATTGTACACACTATGGGATGTGGGGTGACTATCTGCTAATGATGGGGCTTGTGCAAATTCTCCTGAGTGGGATGAGACCCTTGTCCTGTTTTGCACAGCTGAAGTTGATATAGCAACAAACATTGCATCTCCTTAGTTTATGATGTGAATATTAGTGTGGGCTATCATGTGTTTTCATGTTTACAACAGCCAACCCAATTTAGCATAAACCATGCAAAGTAACTTTAAATTAATATTCTTTTCCCCACTGAAGGCGCTGACATTTCCAAAATAGTTTTTGAAAAACTTAAGTGAGAATGTCGGGCCTAAGTGTGCGTGCTCGCGCTGTGTCTTACATAAGGCAGCCTCTCCGCGTGCACACGTAGATGCACATGCGCAGTTCTGGTGATCAGGTCTAAGACTCGTTTGAAAATAATGAGGCCTGCGAGGCTGTGTCATGTGACTAAGGCCAGTGAAGAAGACAATGTTCCTGAGCACTGAGAACCGGTGCTTTCATGCAGAGTGGAGGCTCTGAAAGAGGCGGAGATGCATAGAGGCCAGGAGCCAGAGAAGCCCGGGTTCAAGCCGCCGTGTGAGCACGCGCTTCGTGTTCGCTTTCATTCAGAAAAATGAAAGAAATTACCCAAAGTAACCTACAGTTTTTAAATCAAGTCCCCCACAGCCATCTTCCAGGAAAAGAACAGGAGAAAGTGGTAACATAGAGGGACCAAGTCAGGAGTTAAATGTGTAGCTTCCAGCCGCTTGTAAGGAGGAGCGTTGCAGATCCCTTGGCTGCAATTGGACATCAAGGGACAGAGCACAACAAAAGAAGGAGTTCCCTGCAAGAGCCTGGCTTATTAAACAGCCGCCGGACACAGAGGATAAAGTTTAATGATCTGTGGCTCCACCAGGCATGGACCACCTAGTTAGCATCATGCCTGCCTTTGATTAGCTTGCCTGGGAGAAGTAACCTCCTGTGCCCCAAGGAGAGATGTGGCAGACAGGAATCCAAACATCACCCAAAGCAGCGATGCCCTGGGTATTAACCTTCCACAAATATTTATTGAATATCTGGCAGCCCTCTCCAGGAGGAGCGCACAGAGGAGAGAGAGGGGTGTACATGTGACTGGCCACAATTTATTTTCTCAAGCTGTATATTAAAGAACGCAGAGATAGAAGGAGGCTTTTATTTTCTCAATAGATTCTGGCTTGGTGTCATCTGGGAGAACTCAGAGAAGTGATGACATTCAAAGGAGGCTTAGGAAGTACAGGAACTCATCAGGCAGAGGGCAGAGTGGCCAGAGCAGGAGAGAGTCACAGCCAGGACAGCACGCCGCCCTCCATGGATGGGGCATCAGCCATAGGGGCAACAAGTCCATATGAAGGATTAAAAAGCGAAGTTTCGGTCATATTCTGAAGGAGTCAGATGCCCTGTTGGCACATTTGGGCTTTATTCTATGAGCGTTATGAAATCACCAAATTGTCCATTCAAAGGACCTACTGTGTGCTAAGCATTCTGTCAATGAGGTGAGAGACAGACAGACGATCACAATGCAGAGAGAGTCCCAAGACAGGTGGGATGCCAGGGAAACAGGACAAGAGACCAAATCCACTGGAACCTCGGGCAGTGCACAGGACACACGTCCTTAGCTCTACTGCTTGTCTCTGTGCAGCTCCTGCCCTAGCCATCTCAGGCTGAAGACTGTCCAGGGATGGAGCCTGAGACACTAACAGCCAGACGTAAGAGGACGTGGTTCCTACACCAGGAGAGGACCGCGTAGCAAAGCTCATGAGCTGTGGCGTGAACCCACACTTGCTATGAAACAAAGCTGTTTACAAAAAGCAATGAGGAGGAAATGAGAGCAAGGCAGATGAGGATGAAGTGTCAATCAGTGGCTGGCCATTGACAGGGGTGCCCAGAGGAAAGCTCTGAGGTTTAAAATCGGGACTAAGGCTCTGGCTCTGAGCAAAGTGTTTGCTCTGTCAGAACCGGAGTTCCGGTCCATAGCATCTATGTAAAAGGCAGGCACCACAGTGCACACCTATAACTCCAGCAGTGTGGGGGGCAGGGAGGCGGGATACCAGGGCTCATGAGCCACCCAGCCCAAACAATGAGCTTCAGGCTCAGTACAAGATGCTGCCTCCAAGACTAACATGGAAGTGATATTGAGGAAGACATTTGATGCCAACCTTGGCCTCCACAGTACTTGCATGGGTGAGTGCACACTGCACATGTACACACTTATCACACGCATATACACGTCATACCATGCACACATGTGATACACATAACACACATGCACACATACATGTAATACACATATACATATAATGCACACAGAAGTAACATGCATGCATATACATATAACACATATATACATAATATACACATGTGTGCATATAATACATGTACATGCATATAATACACACATTCACATAATACACATACATTTTATACACACACACACATTTTTTTTAAATTAACATTTTAAAAATAAGAGCATCTAAAACAGAGAAATGCAGGAAAGGGCACCCTGGATCCTATTCTCTTTCTCAACTTGCTTTGACTGGTTTTGGCTAAAGGAGTAAGTGATGAGAGCAGAGAGAGTCGTCAGCAACAAAGGACACTTAAACATCAAGACGCCTTGAAGATTAGATGCAATTGAGAGCTATGGAGTCAGTCGAGGCGTGGTGTGCACATGAGACAGTTGCTGGAGAGAGAGGGCTGTATTAAGCTCATGCCAAGGTGCCTAACAGCTCTGTTTGTAACAGAAATCCCCAGCTACAGTCTGGGCGGGGGAGGCAGGCACAGAGCAATTATCCTAAAGCAGAATGTATCCACAAAACCTCAAGAATTCTGGTCCATCACGGAAACACACGCCTTTAATTCCAGCACTTGGGAGGCAGGGGCAGGTTGATCTTTGTGAGTCTGAGGCCAGCCTGTTCTATTTAGTGACTTCTAGGAAAGCTGGGACTACATAGAGAGACTTTCTCAAAAACAAACAACAAAACAAAACAAAATAACAACAAAATCCACGAGGACTTTATAAGAAGACAACCTAAGAGTTCACAACTAAGCTTCGAAGCCTGGCTTCCTGATCTGGAGGTGAGCTCAGGGTGATGGCTTATATAGACAACCAAGCTGACCACATCTGGAGCCCTCGGAGACAAACCTCTGGGAATATCTGTGCAGGGGACTGAGGTGAACAGACCAGCCCTACATGTGGACAGTACCGCCGGATTGGCTGAAGCCTACAGCCTTGCCTCCCCTGCATAACGGACTGCGCGTGGCCATGTGCGCCCAGACAGGCCTTCCTCACTTGGGTTGCTTTGGGCAGAGGATTTTGTCTCTGCAAGGACGACAGTAGCTAGCCCACCCTGGCTCTGGAAATGGACCCCTGGGAGGCAGTGACCAGGCTCCATCTCCATGCTGGCCCAGGTCCCAAGGCCTCCTAGCTCAGGTGGGTGAAGCAGTATACTGAAGCACTAAAGCCCAACACGTCAGCAGGGCTGTGCTTGTTCACAAAGCCTTTAAGAAGGTAGTTTGTTATTAAAAAAACAAAACAAAACAAACCACCCCTGATGGGTACTGCCCTCATGGGAAGAAGGCGCTGGACACAGGGGTAACATCAGAGCTGAGCATACAGAGGACAGGCCACACAGGGGCTCGAGGGGGAGGAGAGTGCTTACGGAGCAGGAAGCAGGCTCAGGAGAAGATGCTTTTCTGGACCAACACCTGGATCTGCTGGCCTCTGTAACTGTGGCAGAGGAAAGTACGTTCCCGCTGTTGAAGCCGCTCTATCAGTTTTCCATTAGGGCATCCTTAACGGATGAGAGTGTTTAACAGGCCAGAAAAATCCTCTAGCTGATATAATGAGAAATTAGTCAAGGGCTCCTGAAAATTAATTTCTCACTAGACCTCGACCAAAGGGCCTATGCGCATGACCAAAGCTGGTTCCCTGAAGTGTGTACATTAAGAGGCAAGGGTGATGAGGAATGCAAATGAGATGAATATTAAGACCAGGGCACCCCAGACTCCCTGCGATCTGCTTCGTAGACCTGCCTTACACACCTATGTCCTGGGGGTCACATGGAAGCGGAGCCCTGGAGAATCGGCAGCCTACTTGCTACCACTGTAGCCATCTTTGTTTATCTTCTTGGGAACCAGTTGAGGAGTGGGTCCCTGGGGGAACATACACCCCTTGTCACATAGCTTATAAGCTATGGCTCTGATAAAGCAGGGAAGAGAACCCGGAGGTTGTGGTACACGCCTCTGATCCCAGCACTTGGGAGGCAGAGGCAGGAAGATCTCTGAGTTCGAGGCCAGCCTGGTCTACAAAGCAAACCCAGGACAGCCAAGGTCACATAGAGAAACTGTCTCAAAAACAAAACCCAAGTAGAGAAGAAAATGAACACCAGATTGAAGTCGCAGCGTCTGTGTCACATGAGCATATCCGGGGGCCTGACACTGACATGTCACTGAGTCCTATAATGTCAAACATACTCCAAGCTGCTAACGATGTCTTAAAGGCTCACAGAGGCACCCTGGAGCAGTTAAAACAGTGAAGTATTTGAGAGCTCTGAAACAGTGTTTTCCAAGTTCACTTGACAAAATCCTCTTTTACTCTCTCTCTCTCTCTTGTCTCCTGTGTAGGAGTTTATAAGATCGCATGGGACGTATGCCAAAAAAGCTGCAGAAAAATGAAAGGAGTTGATTAGATCGCCCACCTCTGGGATCCAGAATGTCCCTGGTGCACTGGTGTCACATATTAAAATAAAAAATGAGCTAAGATAGGCTTTATGTTCATTTCATAGTGACTTGGTAATTTTTTATCTCTTAAAGTATGGATGCACATTCACATGGAAATATACTTTCCACTTGTAGTATTAATTTTGCACAGCATAAATTTCCAATTTATATTCATAATTTGTCCATTGGCAGATGTGAAGTGTAGTACCCAAGGGATCCTGTGGAAAAGCAGTCAGGTACTGGTAAGATAAACCATTGTGGGCACCGTTACGCGCTCCTGCTTCCTGGCCAGTTTATGAAGGAAAGATGGAGCCTGTTTGCTCTCTGTCTTCTGACACAAAAGGTAACATTTCTAGGAATAATGTTAGGCTCAAACCAAGGACCACTATGAGAATATTGACCTCAATGGTAAGACCCTTGCTTTGCTCCTCTGCACTTAAAACATTTAAGAAGTTGAATGTGTTAAAATGATAATCTTTGAGGGATAACACATTATTTTTCTTTGTTCCTTTAAAGACGGAGTCTTGCTGTGTAGCCCCAGCTGGCCTTAAACTCCCTATTCTCCCATCTCTCCTACCAAATCCTGGGATGACAGGCATGCCCGCCACATCCTTTGCTGCTTCAGAATTTCTGAAAGAATGGTAGAAACTTGTCTCAAGCCATTGTCAAAACACTAAAAGCATCAACAGCACAGCCCACACAGTGTGCTTGTCCTAGCATCACATCATCATCATCACCACCACCACCACCATCATCATCATCATCATCATCATCATCATCATCATCATTATCATTATGGTTTCCACTCCTCAATTTTTGTTTTCTGAATGGGAATGGCACACATGTCCTTCTACAGAAGAGGCTAGAGATGTCACCCTGTTTAGAGGTACTTAAAGTAGCCTCATGACTTAATGTGTGTGCATCTGCCTGCCTGTGTGTGTGTGTGCATATGTTTGTGTGTGTGTGTGTGTGCTTGTGCACATGCCTATGTAGGCCATAAGAGGGCATGGATACTCTGGTACTGGAATTATAGGCAGCTGTGAGGCATCATGTGGGTGCTGGGAACTGAACCTGGGCCTCACAAGAGGAGCAAGGGCCCTTGACTACTGAGTCATCTCTCTAGAATATGGATTTCTATTTTTAGTCTTTAGGTTAACTCATTACACTACTAGTTAGACCCATGAATGGCTTTGGAAAACACACACAGCATATGAAGTCAGTAAAGGTTGTATAAAGTTGTATTAACTGAGTACAAATGCTT
>OU015743.1:4419507-4441868 GCA_907169655.1 Acomys percivali | reverse complement strand
TGTGTGTGTGTGTGTGTGTGTGTGTGTGTGTGTGTGTGTGTGTGTGTAGGGCTATATGTGTAAGGGTATGTGTGTAGGGGTGTGTGTGTGTAGGCGTGTGTGTGTGTGTGTGTGTGTGTGTGTGTGTGTGTGTGTGTGTGTGTGTAGGGGTGTGGGCAGTGGGCTGGTTGGGGGCAGTAACTGCTGAGGGACCCAGCTGTGAGGACTGGAGCTCCGATTTGGGCAGAGTTCCTACAAGTCTGCCTGGAGAGGAGGAGAGGGCGCTTCCATCTGTTGGAACGGCTTCTACACTGTAAGCGTGAGCCGCCTCAAGTTTCCTCCTGGCTCCTCCAGTGTTTTCTTAGCACAGATGGCCAATTTGGGATGCTAAGAAAATATTATTTTCTTATGGGAAGACTTGGGCTTTACTAAAAGCCTTTGTTCATTCTGTGTGAGGATTCTGAACACGCATCGCCTTTTAGTTCACAGAGCGTTCCTCTCAAAAAGGTGTGAAATGAAGATGATCACAGATGATCTGCGGGGGGGGGGGGGTGTTGTTCGGTTTTCCATGTATCTGGAATGCATTGGGAGAGTGAATTATTTCATTAAAGAGCATAGTAGTGTGAAGCCATACAACAGAGGTGTGGGAATAAGAAAGAAAACCCTGCTCATGATTTCAAGTCACCAATATGAACACTTATTCTTTCACTCTTTCCCCTCCTAGCTATTTTTCATGTGAATACCATCATAGCGTGCACATGATTTTAGACCTCCTCCCCTTTAGCGCACTGTGGTGCTGTCACTCTGTTTTGGTACACAGTTCTGATGTCGACATTTTAAATAGATTCCAATGCTGTTGAGTAAGCAGAGCAATTTTCTTAAATATTCTGTTGTTAGAAATGGAATCATGTGTTTGTGGGATTGTAAAAGATGAGGTAACTGCTGTGTGTTGGATAGTAAGTGCTCTCTCCAGAACTTCATGTGTCAAAAGCTCATCACACTGTTGGGAGATAGTGGGGCCCTCAGGAGGACTTGACCAAGACCTGCGGCCCTTTGTGAATCAGTGACACACTCTTAAAGGGGACATTGGGCTCTTTGTCCCCTCCTCTCTCTGCTTAATATCCGACAGGAGGGAAGCATCTTTTTCCCATCACATACATCCTTGCCATGGACTCCTAGGCCAGGAGAGGTCAGCTGAGCACAGGCTTGAAGTCTCTGAAGCCATGGCTGAAGATAAACCTTGCTTCCTTTGAAGTTCATTAGCTCAGGTATCCTGTCACAGAGGCGGAAAGCTGACTAGCAGTGAGGTTAAGGCAGAAAGCAGAGATACATTTGAAACTAAAATCCTGGGTCCTTCCATAGCAGTTTCCACTTCATTAATAAGCAACATAGACGTAAACTCTCAATGCTTAACTATCACCTATTGTGTGCTGCTGCTGCTGCTGCTGCTGCAGGCTTCTAGATCTCAACTCAGGCAGCGGTGAAGCCTCCAACTTGGTTCTTTTTGCTATGATTTATTTTTCTATCCAGGCTTGTTAGTGATTCCAAGGAACTTTAGGGTTACTTTCTCCATTTCTATTTTAAAAAAAAAGTCATTGACTCTTCTATAGGGATCCCATTAAGCCCACCCATCATTTTGAGTATATGTACATTTTACCAATATAAATTCTTTCAATTCATGACCACCAGACACTTTCCGTTTGCTCATATCCTCTTCAGTTCTTTTCATCAGTGTTTTGTAACCTTCCCGTCTCTCTTGGTCTGCTTTTGTTGCTGGGTCCTTTTTTGTTAGTTTGTTTTTTTGTTTTTGTTTGTTATTTCTCTGGATCATTCATGGTCGGTGTACTGCAGCATTTGTTTTTGCTGTTGTTGACTCTTTGTCTTATGGCCTGACATTCGTTGCCTGGCTCTAAAGCTGTTAAGTTGGCAGGCAATTCCTGCTTGTTGGAGGAAAAGTACCTGACTTAGTAAGTTAGGCAGATTCAGGACCAGTTTTGACCCTTCTCCTTGTAAGCCATTTGTCCTTAGGCAAGTTTATCCAGCCCTCTGACCCTGAGGGGCTTTTTTTTTTTTTTTTTTTTTTTTTTAAATCTGTACAGTAAAACCAATAGAGGTAATATAAAGTGCAACTGGAAAAACTTAGCAAAAGTGTACAAAACGCTGTCGTTGCTGCCCAACTGGTGTTGGTCCTCCCCCCATTTCTAACCGCCAGTCAGAAAAGCTGCAGGAGCGAGGGCTGCATGCCCTGCATTTAGACCAGAGAAGAAGGAAGCAGCTGAAGAAGCGCTTGAGATGCTGCACCCAGCCATTTAAAAGTCCTGGAGTGTCACAGCAGGAGCCGAAGGTGTAAGGAGCCAGCTGATCCACTGGGAGACACTTGATAAAAGGCGATGCGTGCTGCAAGGTTTAGACTGAGGAGTGTTCAAGCACGCAACTCTAGGAGGCCTGGGGTCTTCTCTCTGTCCTCTCCCCCCTCCCCTCCCTGTCCTGCCTTGCCATCTCCTCTCCTCCCTCCCCTCCTCTCCTCTCTTCTCCTCTTTCCTTCTCTCCTCTTCTCTCTCCCCACACCCCCCTCCCACATACCCCAGTTTTACCCTCTTAGCTAATTTACCAATCCTTTTCAGCTTGATACCTCTACCCTCCACGACTGCACTGGGGAATCTACCTACTCTAGCAAACCTAGGCTCTATGGCTTACAGTGGCCTAGTGCACTTTTCTCTCATGGCTTTTCAGGACCTGGAAAGTGACAGGAGAGCATATTTTGGAGGTTAGATCCTCCCATTGGATGGAAACCAACCTCCCTTTTGATAACTTGCCTTCTGTTGATAGCAGTGTGACCTGCCATTCTTAGCAACAGCAGCAGTGATGGGTGGAAGACATAAAACAATGGGTTGATTTTTAGAGACTCCCAAACACTGCTTTGAAATGAGAGGCAATGCAAACATCTACTCAGAGGTCAAAGGCTCCTTGCTCTGTGCACCACTGATATGGAGGCCAACCCTGTACCTCCAGCATCCCTGCCATCTGAAAAGAGCGAGCAACCTAGTCAACACTTTGGGAGAATGTGACCAGGCACCAGAGAAGACTTCCTGGGTAAAGCTTTGCCCCTAGTAAAGGAAAGTGCAAGCTGCCTTTGTCTAGCCATTGAAACTACTCGTTGCACTGAAAGCGCAGTTTCACTGTGGTTGCTGCTCACAGTTAAGGAATGCCCCAACCATTTGCATTTGCTCCATGTTGTTTGGTTGGTCCTGAGGTCAGATTGGACCAATGGGACTAGAGATCTAGAAGAAGAAGTAGTTCCTGTGTGCTTAAAGACATTGTTTCCCTGGAGTTTGAGTCTTCCTGGATGGTGAAGCCTTAAGGGGAAGGGAGCCACGCCTAGCATAGCACCACATGCTGAGAGTTCACCCACTTGATTCAAACCCTTCATGCTTTTAAAGGGTATCCCTGACCTTGGGTGGGTGGGCTCTCCAGAATCCTCTGACATTGGACCCAGCCTTATGTCCGGTATCTGTTTCTCCTGGGCAGACTCCAGCTATAGCCATGTCAGCATTTTGATTTTACGGCCAAGAAGTGGGCAACACTTGAGCTACTCTTTCTTGCTAACATGTGAACAAATCAAGGAGAAAGGGCCACACCCCTGCCGGCTCCTCTCTGCTCCTTTCCCGAGGTAACCTGTCCCTGCTGGGATGCTCTGCCCTGGCTGCATGTCTTCAGGGCTCCAGCTTACCTAGTCAGACCTTGTAGAAGTTATGTTATTCCAACTCCTGACTTAGAGGAGAGCCAGGTCCCCACGAGCACAGAACGAGGCCCGTTCCTTCTCAGTGCTTCCCTCGGCTTGAAGCTCGCAGCTGACTGTGTGAGGCGCCGGCTCTCCTCTGTGCATCCACTGCAGCCAGCACATATGGCATTTTGCCCCATCCAGCTGAGTGAGCTCAATGCTGCAACTAGCCTGGAGTCCAGAGTGGCTTCCAGCTGTGGTGGACATATTATGGGATGGTTGCTCATGGATTCGGATGGGAATATCTCTGGAAACTTGATCTATTCTTATTATAGATCCTGGGTGTGTTTGGTGAACTTAGGAAGAGAGGAAGGAGTGAGGGAAGGGAAGTTCTTACACTCTCATTGATACTTGTGCAAGAGTCATACTTCTACTGTATGTGTGTATGTCATGTATGTGTATGTGTGTGTGTTTAGTGTATGCGCACATGTGTTTGTGGGTGTGCTCGCTCACACATATGCTTGGAGACCAGAGGAGAAAACCAGGTGTCGTACTGTATCATTCTCCACTTTACTCCCCTGAAACAGGGTTTCTCACAGAGCCTGGTACTCCCCTGGCTTCCAGAAGGCCCCAAATGGTTGTGTGGCCACTGCAGATCTGAACGCAGGTCCTCAAGCATGTGCAGCGAGTGTTCTTACTGCCCAGTCTTGTCCCCAGCCCTGCGTCACAATTTTAAAATAAAACCCTGATCATATACACTGTCCAGATGAGCATACTTGGTCATTTTTCATCACCCAAGAAGGCGGGTTTGACATTTACTTCACCCTCATGTTCAGTGGGGCGCTGCTCCCCAAACTGCCCTCCTCTCTTCCACACGTGCTGCGCTGCTTGCTCTTTTCCCAGAGGGGCATCTGGCTTCTGTTTTGAGAATTCTTCATTCTTCACCCAGCAGCTCTTCTTTGGAGGAGGGAAATGCCCCTGAGCTGGGCCTTCACAGAAAAGGCAAGAAGCAGAAACAGCGTTGCAGTCCCATCATGCACCACTGCAAGGCATGGGCTCTTGTCAGACGTGTCAGCAGATGCCATTTCCAGAACAGCTCCATGAAAACGCCAGCAGGGACAGTGATGCAGGAGAAGGCTGAGTGTCTCCTGGTCTCCCAGCCAGTGGAAGTGGGCTCGGGCAAGCTCAGATGCATCCTGGCCCTTGCCTGACACACTCCTTTGGGAGATTTTACTAACCTTTGCCCCTTGTTTGCTAGATTAGACTGTCTTCCTCTTTTTATTGTCTAAGAGCATATAATGGTGGCCTATGATAGGTGTCCACAAAGTACTTCTTTTTTTTTTAAGATTAATTTATTATGTATACAGTGTGCATTAAATCACATTATAGATGGTTGTGAGGCACCATGTGGTTGCTGGGAGTTGAACTCAGGACCTCTGGAAGAGCAGTCAGTGCTCTTAACCACTGAGCCATCGCTCCAGCCCCACAAAGTACTTCTTAACTAAATGCTTCAGTCAGACTCTTAAGGACAGCATGAAACATTCAATAGTTATGCCAAAACTTTTATGACTTGTTTTGATTTATTTTCTTTGCCACCTACACAATTTTCCCCACTTTGGCCTGCTGTGGGTATCTATAACCTGCTGGTGTAAAGGAACTCATAAGAATTAATACTGAAACTAAGATGAAGCCATCCGTACCCCAACCCCTACCTCCCTGGAGGAGAGCAAAGCAGGAAGAGACTTGAAGAGGAGGGGGCCACAGAGCCCTTACTATTTGGCCTGAGAGTTGTGCCATTCCACAGCTCACGTGTGGGACCCTAACCACCCCTCTGATGGTATTAGAGGTAGGATTCTTAGGGAGTGCTTGGTAATGGGAGAAGTGGTGTCTGCCTGATCGAGGCACCTAGAGTTAGCTCACTCCTGTCTCACATGAAGGCAGAAATGCCCTCGGTAAGGAGCAGGCCCTGATTGAATGCCAGGCCTGCTGACACCTTATTCATAGACTTCTCTGCCTCTGGTACCACGAGAACTACATCATCCTGCCCAAAAGCCAGCCAGGGTGATATTTTTGTCACCACCAACCTAAATAGACTAAGACAGTCCTTGATGCTTAACCACTTCCCCTTTGGCATTTTTATTTATTATTATTATTATTATTATTATTATTATTATTATTAATTAATAAATTAATTAATTTATTTTTTGCAGGCCCTCAGGACTGAAAACAGGACTCAGAATAACAGATGACTGGCAAGATACTCGCTTCAGCCTCACCCAATTTTCTTTTAGCAGATATGGCTCATCAGCCACAGATTCCCTGCCCCACTGACTTTAAACACAACCTCAGAATTACTCCCAAGAAAGCCACTATTAACTGGTTAAAATTAACACTCTAAGTCAAGTCTATTTGCCCCTAGCATCTGGTCATAAACAAAGCCCTTGGGGCAGAACTGTCCAACAGGGACGTGCTAAAGGGTGGTTGCCGTGGCCCCTGTGATGCTGTGATGCTGTGATGCCCACATGCCTCTGCCCTTAGACCCTCGGAGCACACTCGCTGGGCATCCACCTGCGACCCGAATTCTTTGCCTGAGAGTCTTCTGCAGCAAAGGGACCCGGTTTTCCACTTGTGCCCCACAGTCTAGAAATGCCGGGGAGTTAACAGCAAGTAGCTGACTGACCGGGGCGGGGGGCGGGGAGGTTGGTGAGTGACTGCCTCAGCTTCCTCGGCCCCCTAGACGACTGTTCTCTGTGACTTCCCGGGATGAGCAGTGCTCCAGCTGCGTCCACGTCCACGGCTGATCATGAACCCCCTTCTCTTCCTTCTCCATCTTCCCTCTGATCATCCGGGAATCTCCTGCCTACCTAACTGCTCGTCCTTGAAGCTCCAAGGCCAACTTCAGGGAGAATGCACGTTACGATGGCGCAAAAGAGGGAAAAAAGTTACCTGTGTGTTGTAGCTATTTCCCACGTGGCTGCGTCCAAACTCCTGGTGGGAAAAACCTTACTGGAGGAAGGAACCCTTTTGGCTCATGGTGCGAGTGGGCCTCGTTCATCATGGCAGAGCAGGCGTGGCAGCAGGCAGCTCCACGGTGGATGGAGCTTTCACACGACCCTTCCTCACCTCACCTCAGCTCACTAGAAAAGGTAGCAGAGATCAGACAAGAAATGCTCGCCGGGCTATGAACCTGTGGGCCCTACCCCTCACACAGGTCCCACTTGCTCTAGTTTCCACAGCCTCCCCAAACAGCGCGAGCAGATGCGGAGATAAGCAGTCAAACACACGGGCCTACAGGGGAAGATCTTTGTGTTCAAACACCCTTATAATTCTACAGGCGTGTTTATTGAGAGTGCATGCTTCTGGGAGACACTCGTGAGGAGAAGCCGGTGACGTGAGAGGGTAAGAATTAGGTGGTCTGACATAAAAAGAAGAAAATGAAGGGAGTAGCTTGTTCAAGAATGTGGTTCTGTTCGAGTCGCAGGAAACCGGAGAAGCAGGTGAAGAGCACAGAGAGGGAAATATAGAGGGAAGTCCACAGAAGGCCACTAAATCACAGCCACTGGGGGACGGCCGATCAGACTGACTCAGCCAGCCATCCGTCGTCTGCAAGGATGTTTTTTTTTTAATGTTCTGCTCTTTATTCTTGGGGAGTTTGCATATTTCCTGGCGTTCTGACAGAAGTATACACTATCTTGAAAAAAAATATTAACAAAGAAACCACTGTTCAAAGCCTTCATTTCTGAATAGCAAGAGTCCTATTTTTCTCTTTTGCTCTGGAAATCTAATTGAACATTTCCTATGAAAAGCTTGAGGAAAGCACTTGAAATACATTGCTGCCGGCCACGTTCCTGACGTCATTATTTATCTGTGTGGAGAGAGCCCAGAGATCAAAACAACAGCCTCATGACCGACAAACGAAGTAACATTCATGTTATTTTTACTTGCTGTATTAAATGAGCTTCTGTCTTTACTGTGAAAGAGACTAAGGGGCCCAGTTTCCTAAAGCCACTAAAATCTTTTGACGTAGAATGATGGAATCTTTTCGTAGATGATATACTAAGACCATGGATAAGCTGAGTCATGAAAATCAATTCTAGGAGACTCAATTTGTCCACTTTGACTTTTTATTTTTTATTGAATGCAGATACTATACTGAAAATAAACATGGAGAAACCACTGGAGTTCTCATTTTTTAAAAAAAATACATTTCATTGGAAATTTTATTATTTAAAAGATATCAGTTGTCCTCTGATAATTTCACACATGTACACAGTGAAATATGAGCATATAAGCCTGCCTTTTCCTCCTCTAACTCCCTCCCAGCATGCCCTCCTTCCAGCTTCATACCTTTTTCTTTATATATGTCCTACTATGTCCAACCAGTGCTGCCTAGTGTGAGTGTAGAGCCAGCCATGGGAACACAGTGGCCACACCCATTCCTAAGGCAGAGTGTTTTCTCCCCCTCCCCCATCAGTTATCAACCCAACAGCCCCTCAGTCGGGGGTGGGGCCAGAGAGCTGGAATTTTGGCTGCCTGAGCTTGTGTAGCTCGTGTGCAGGAAACCACAGTTGTTATGAATTCATTCCTGCCACAGCTGTGTCCTGTCCAGAAGACGGCATCTCACAGCATGTCCCCATCCCTCTCTGCCTCTCACAGTCTTTCCATCTCCTCTTCTGCAATGATTTCTTCTGTCTTCTTTCCCACAGGATGCTGTCAGGACTCCCTGTCCCATGTCTGAAGCAGGGCCTTGTGCCTGCAAAGATCCTAAGGGCACAAAGTGTGTGTGTGTGTGTGTGTGTGTGTGTGTGTGGTGTATGCATCTGCCCTTTGCCACTATAATAAATACCTTAGATAAGTAAACCTATAAAGAGCATAATGCTTATTTGGTCCATCTCTCTGGAAGTTTCCGTCATGGTTGGCTGTCCCTGGACAGCAAGGTTGGGATCACCACACAGACTCTGTTTCTCAGTCAGCCCATGGCACAGTGCGTTGCTTTTCTTTGCTGGAAGTCTGGGGCCGATGAAGAAGAACGTCACAGTGATGGATAATCTCCCTCGGTTCTCAACAGACCTGGCATCTGCTTCTGTTTCCGGAAGCTGTGTGGTGATGAGTCTTGTTCCGACACTGGGAAACAGACTAGGCCCAGAAATTCTTTACTGGGGCAGATGGTGCCAGACCAGACCTCTGTCTATCGCTAGTGAGGGAGAGGATGCCACACAATTGTCAGTCTCTGCTCTGAAATTTCAGACTGTGTTTGGTTCTGACAAAAGGACAAACCACAGCTTCCTTTCCTGGTTTTATTCTCTGTTTTGTGATGAGCATCACCAGCCAGTGTGCTGCCGAGCTTCCTGGATGTGGTTCCACCTCGGTAAAAGCCATCCCATAAACTAGAATGACTTTCTGGTTTCCCTCGGGCTTCACTGTCGGCTCGTGAGATGGTGTTTTTCTCCTAAGTGGCCATGGCTATGAGGTACTTGTCACAGAGCATGTAATTACAATTAATAGCCAACGGAAATGAAAGGGCTTATAAGATACTACAAAATGGACTCAAGGAGCTTCAGTCTTTCTTGTGGGATCACTCTATTGTGGTGGCATCAAAATGGCCAAATGTGGTCCAAACAGACAACTTTGCTTCTCTCAGGCTTTGACAAATCCTTGCTTCCCCGTGAGCTCTGGTATCACATAGGCATGAAGTCAGGATGGGTTTTGCCACTTACTACTGGGAAAAGGAAAGCCTGCTCTCATCCATTTGTAAGAAGTGTCCCTTGGGTCTACCCCATCTGGAATATTCTCCAGAGCAAGAGGGTGTCCCATGTCCTTGTCTCCCCACATCCCTGCTTTCCCTTGCCTCTGTCCTCCCACATCCCTGTCCTCCCACGTCATCCCTGTCCTCGCACGTCATCCCTGTCGTCCTCCCACATCATCCCTGTCCTCCCACATCATGCCTGTCCCGCCCAGGGCTGACCATTATTGCAGTTAATTTACCAGTATGGCCTCATAGTGTCTACTATTAGGCCTATACTTATTATTACAACAGTATTTTCTAACCCGCTAGCAATCAATCAAGACACAGACACCTGTTATATGTTAAAATAGCCTTAGTTAACCTGGGGCATGGCAGATATTAATCCCCTAAACTCTTCCCATAGTGGGGCAGGTATGGAATATTTGTTCCAATCCCATGTTATCTGTTTCTAATAACTTCTCTCAAGCTACCTCCTATCCACAATCCCAAATACTTGCTAATTATCATCATCTGGGCCAAATCCTCCATCCACACCGGCCATGTGCACCTAACTCATGGCAGCGCAGCCTCCTTCTTCCTCCTCTCTCCTCTGGTCTCTCTTCCTTCCAAGATTCTCTCTGTCTCCCCAAGCCCAGGAACCTTAGCCACGCCTACCTATCCCATTTGCCCTGCCCAGGTGCAATGGCCTTTTATTGGTCAAATAGGTTAGACTCTCAACAAGGTGGGTCACAGAGACAGCAAGCAGTAATTAGCATCAAAATACATCAGTCCAACCTCCAACAAACATCCACCTCTAATCACTCTAATATTGTCAATTGCTGCAGATTTCCATGTTTTCCCTGGTTCTAGTGGTCTATGGGTGTAACGTCCCATGCCTAGCCACTTGGTGCTTCCAAACTGAGATGTGAAGCCATGTTTCTGTCTGAGGCTTGCCCATACTCACGTACTTCCCAGCAGCCACACTCTCGGCTCTCAACCCTCTTCCAGCTTTGATTATATCTTTTCTTTTTTTAATTTCTTATTCAAACTCTTCTAAAGTATTACCAGGCAGCCTGTCAGCCAGCAGCCTTCCTACTTTCTCCGTACCATTCTTTTTTAATGAAGCTTCCTGTTGGAGCATTTCTTGGAGGCTGAGGTTGTTTCTAGATCAGCCACTGTGTGGCTCGAAGGCCTCAGGGAAGAGAGCTGACCCAGGCTGTCACTACTCCACTTGCAGGCCATTTGCGCATGCTAGATAAGTTTCAAAATATGTATGAGGAAAATCATTTTATCTGAAAAGGATTACTAGAGGATTATTGTGTCTAATGCTTCCAAGGGGAACGGAGTCGAGGCTGAGCTACTGAATATCAGCACCACCCTGAAAAGAGAATCTGCAGCACCATCCGATCAGCATTTATTAGTTTACTCGAGCTAACAGCAACTCATAACCCAAACAGCATCTACCCGAAAGTGGTTAGGGGCTTTGTCAAAGAGCATGAGCGGTAAAGCCAAGAACACACGTGAGCTGGTTCTGTCTCTGGAGTTGCCTCACTTGACCTGTCTTACTGGGGACTTCCTGGTTGTGTATGTTAATTGATACCTCTGATTGGTTGAGTTCAGGTTTAATTTTTCTATTTGTAAAGAGCAACCTGCGTTCGTGACAGGCTTATTGCGGTGACAAAATGCCTGGCTAGAAGCAACCTGGCTGGGGTGGAGGTGGGGGTGGGGGTGCGGCCGGGGGGGCACGGAGGGGAAGACTTACCATGGCTTGAGGTTGAGGGTACAGTCCCACCAAGGCAGGGAAGGTGTGCCAGAAGAGGTGGGTCATGGAGCAGGGCAGGGGTTGCTGGTGATCCAGTAGCTTCTCTTTGGTTTTGTTTTTATTCCTTCAGGGACTCCAGCCTGTGGGATGGTGTGGCAGACATTCCTGGTGGTTCTTCCTTCCACGGTTAAGCTTTGAAGGAGACACCTTCTTAGACACAGCCAGAGCAGATCCTAGATCCAATCAAGTTAAAAATGAAGACTGCCCAGCACTCAGCCTAAAGTAAGTTCCAACTGTGTTTGCAAATCTGGCGCGATTACGGAAGCTTCCCTGGCCTTCCTGGCTGTGGGTGCTGGGAGGGTGCTTTGTGTCTCTGATTTATTTTACTTTGTCACAGGAGCACAACTTGAAGACATGGGTTCTCCCAGCGCGTCAACTTGACTGGATCTTAAGAGGCCCATGTATGGGACCCAACATTATTTGTGGGTGCCTCTGCGTCCACGGGGATTTTTTTTTGTTTTGTTTTGTTTTGTAAGATGGATGTTTAAGTCGGTAGGCAGGGTAAAGCCTGTATCAAACTGCCTTCCCAGTGTGAATGGGCATCACCTGTCCTACTGAGGACCCAAGTTGAACACAGCTGCGGCAGGGGAGTTTCCAGCCTTTACCTCTCCAGGTTTCAGGTCCAGGCGAGACTCTATCACTGATCCTTCTGACTATGAGGCCTTGGAACTTCTGGGCCTGCCCTTCTCGCTGCCTGGTGGCAGACTGTGGGACATCTCAGGCTGTGTGTATGAGCCAATAGCATACAACAGATCTCTTTATCTGGAGAATCCTGACTAATATACCTCAGACCGTGGATTAAAACTCTGGACTGCCTCGCACTCCAAGAAGCCTAGCCAAAGCACCCCGGCCAGACAGCAGTTTTTCATTGTCGCTGAAAACCCACAAATGTATTCCCACCTTCCTCTCTGATTCTGAGCAGTTTGTGACTGCCCTGAGTGCAATTGTGTTACATTGGCAGCTGGCTTGTGGGATCTTTCACCTACTAGAATATTCTTCAGGACAAAGAATGACACTGGTCTGCTAAAAGTATTAGCATAGGAGGAAAGACTTAATAAATAATTGTTAAACGAAAGGTGATATATCCACAAGACCCTTATGTGCTAGGTTGGGTGCAATCAGACAATCATGTAACCCCACAAATAACTAAGGTGGCTTCCCACTCTCTGCGGTTCAGATGTGGTGCTGGGCCCTTGTACATTGCTGTCCTTGTTACCTAAGGATGTAGCAGGAGCAAGCAACGGGTGGCTAAGCCCTCAGCTGTCAGATGGCAGAACAGCTGTTGTGCAAAAGGCTGCCAGGAAGCTTCCGTGCCAGGTGGGAGCTGGGAAGCGGAGGAGGACATGGGCCCCACAGGAATGCTGGGTACTTAAGTAGCCTTCTCCTTCTTGTATTTCTGTTAGAGGGAGGGCGTGTGTGACACTGCTTGCTGCTGGTTGTCTTGGTGACCCTGGGTGTGGGTTAGAGTCATCTCTGTCATCTCTTCAGGCTGAGGGCAGGGTCTCTGGTAAGTGCATTCCTCTATCAGTGACTGCGCCTGGCAAGACTGCCTCTTCTCAGCGGGTACCATTCTGGTAATATGTCAACCTTCGGGGGACTTCCCTTTCCCAAACACATCTCCCCAGTTTTAATCAGAACAAACCACTGAAACATCCTAAAAACAGCCTTAAAGGGCTCACAAGAGCCCTGACTTGGCTGGCCCCTAGTGGTATTTAGGCAACAAAATATTCATGAGAGAAAGCAACAGATAGGGGAACCACCATTTTATAAATGAAGCCAATTCTAGATTACAGTGGGCACTGTCATCTTAATGAGCAGTAAAATACGGAAGTATCACATTACCCGCAGAGCCCTTTGCTGAGCCCGGTGGGATAAACCAAGTTGAAAAGATGATACAGTTATTTCTTCCCTGACACCAGAGGCTCAGAGGCAGCTGCCAAAAACCTCCAAAACCACCTGAGAAATGCAAGGGGGTATATTGTGTGTCACCTGTTACAGCTTGGATATGGAGGGCACACCCTCCACCTCGGAAGAAAACAACCTCTCATGTGTTTGGCCTCCATCGGGTGAGTGGCTATCCACTCGTGAGGTCTCTGACTTAACCAATCGATGGCTCTGCTATGGATTCATACTTCGATGGGATTTGGCGGAGGTGGTAGAGGGAAGGCGCGGCTGGAGGAAGGAGTGGAGCTTTGTCTCTGAAGGAGTCACTTTATCCCTGCTCTTTTCTTCTGCTTGCCAGGGGCCAAGAGGTAAGCCATAACTCCCATCACGAGCTCCAAGCCGTGATGCTAACCACCACCCAGACACCAGGGAGCAAATGAAATCCATGAGCCAAGATAGTTTCCCTCAAGTGTTTGTTACAGCGATACGGAAACTAGCACACTGCTGTGCTAAACAGAGAGGGGGCCATGTCTGCAGTAGCTGGGTCTTTTCTCTGGAGGGTACAGGTGAGTACCTTTCCACGATGCCTCTTCTGAGCACTGGCTTTTCCAAGCTTTTCTAGGAGGGTCAGCTGGTGTCCACTGTAATGTGCTGCAGGCCTGGTCACGAAGGACATTACTAATCCTTCATTGGAAAGTAATGACGATAATTTAGTCGAAAACTGCCAGCTGCCTCAAAAGACTGGCTTAGCTACAGCTGCTGATTAAGGGCACACTGTGTGACTCAGAGGAAACTTCCTGTGCTTCACAGGAAGCCAGCCACCTAGGTTTTTGCGTGCTATGTCTACTGAATGTTGCTCATTTTTTGTTGTTGTTGTTAATTGTTACTTCCAAAATGGCTTTTTAAATAGAATACGGCTGGCAGCATCTTTAGCCAGCTCAAACTACCATGCATTATAACTTATATTGTCCCAACGATGCTTTCCGAACGAAGGCCTGACAATCTGAGAATTAAATCTTACTTTCAGAGAATCAATAGCCACTCTGCAGAGTTCCTGCGACTGGAGAAGGCGAGGGAGCCTGGGCGAGCACAGCACATCCCACGCCTGCCCCTCCCCCTGCGTGCCACTCGCCTTCCTTGGTTGCTCCTCCACTCTCAGGGGTGATTAAACCATCCCAAGGATGCCTCTTTAATTTCAAACTAATTTTTCCCCCCCTGGAAAATATTGTAATTTGTTTTTGGCACCTAGGCTTTTACCTTACTTTTATATATTATGAGGTGGTATGAAGTTTCATGGTAACCTTAGCCCGTATGAAAATAGCCACTTTGAAATGTCCAATAACCTAGAACAGTAAATTTAGTGGGATAGAAAAAAAAACAACCGGTGAATCTTCTACCCGAATGGAACGTGGGGCCAGGGCTGAAGACAGGCGAGAGTTCCTGTGGAGCCTTCCACAAGCCTCCTCTTTAGTGACCTGCCACAAGCGAGCCACGTGAGTGTTTGGAAGAAGAAAGCTTCTAGGCTCTGCCATCTCTAACAGAGAAGGAAGATGGTGCTCTCAGCACGTCCTGAAGGTGCAGGCCTTTGGTTCATACTTTATTGTCATGGCTTGAGTGACTGCCCCCCAAATGTCCATGTGCTAACAGGCTTGTCCTCAGCCTATGATCCGGCAAGAAGATGGCAAGGCCTAGCAGGAGGAAGCAGGTCACCGAGGTGTGCCGTTGATGGTTGAGCCCCTGGACACTTTCTGTGTGTTTCTCTGCTTCCCGCATGCACGACACAAGCACCCCCTCTGCCACGTGTTCCTGCCATGAGCCCCTATAACCGTTGACGCAGACCTAACGCAGCAGATCAGTGATCATGGGTGGACACTTTCAAAACTCAAAACAAAAGCAAATGTTCATCCCCTAGGCTGATTTGCTTGGGGTTTTTTTTCACATGACACATTTGTAATGGGCACTATTCTGTTTCATACTATGTGCTTAATATTGACAGGATGCAATGCACTTTTTTTTTAATAGAATTCTCATGGCTCCCCTACATTTTATGCTGATTATCTGTTCTCTAAATCAATGTGAAATCTCAGACTCCTTCTTAAATGACACTGACAAACTGACATTTGAAATTTCCAGGACTGTCCCAGATTTCAGCTGAAAGGGAACTTCATAGCTGGAGCCGTGAGGACCATGTACTTTCAACTGTCACACACTGTATATTTAATTCTCTTTCTTTTCTAGTATATCTGATGCCATTAAAAAAAAAAGATGGTGTTTTTATAAACTGTTTATCTAGCTTTATGTGTTAGACAAGGTATTAGTGCTTTAATTGTGCATGTGAAAGCTCTGCATAACAAAAGCGCCGTGTGCTTGCTTTGTGGGATGCTCACGTATGGCATTCGTCTTGGGAGTCTACCCACACACACACCGTGAAACGTCCCTCAGCGGGTACTAACACCATTCGAATGGAGCCAGAGGTCTGCAGCCTGCCTTGCTCAGGGAGCAATGTTAAAATAATGCTCAGTGAACAGCCAGATACATAAAGTTTAATTAGTTGGAGCACAAACTTTTAAAGCCTCAAACCGTTTAATTATTTGCTAGCTATCAGTGTAATAACTGCTTTCCAGGCAACAGCACCCAGAATGGGGGGAGAAGGGACAACAAAAGCCAGTTCTGCCTACAGAGTTCTCTCCTGAGCAGCCATCCCCTCCTCAGGCCAACCCAGGCTTCCTCCTGTTAGCTCATGCTCTGGGGCTCAGACTTCCCTGGGGAACTTCCTTATCTGCTCCACAGGCCAGCTGCTTATTTGATGAGTCAGTCATTTGTTCATTTAGTAAGCTCCGCCCTCTTCACTCAGTGACCCAGCCACTCACCCACCCACCCACTCACTCACTCACTCACTGACAATTTCAGCACACACACCTTCACCTGACAGGTAACTAACGGGCATCGACCGTGAGCCAACTCCTTGGGCCCTGAGCTTTATAGAGTTCACTACGTGTTGTGGCCTTCCCTCTTACCTCAACTGGTCCGGTTCTCTGCAGCTTCTCCGTCCAGTCCAGGTCTGAGGGACACATTCATGGTGTGCCCCTCTTGCATTGCTGTTTGAGCCTGACAACTGATGGTCTGCAGCATGGACTTCCTTCCCTGACTCTCAGCCTCCCAAGGACAGGAACCAGGTAGGAAGCCATGAAGCTGCCATGGCCTCAACTGCAAGAGATCGTCTTCCTTGGTTTCTGGCTCTGAGCTAAGCATCCCTCCTGCAAATGCTCAGCCAGACACCAAGTGAGCCCACTTCAGCCATGTGCTGCTACGGTTAAAATATAGCTTCCTAAATCCCTCCCTTAATGCCTGCCCTGCCCCCCTCCCACCCAAATGTGCTCAGTAAAATTGTGGGTCTCTTAGAGCAGAAATCCCAAAGCATGCTGGGGCAAAGTAGAAGCTATAGACATGGGGACTGCAGGCCTACTGGATGACTTGACAACAGTTAGAAAAAGACCCCTGCTAGGTGCATGGGTTAGCAAACAGCGATACAAGTCGAGGCATACGCAGCAGCTTCCTGGACCCAGATGCGACCTGGCGTCCTGTGCTGGGGTTCTCCCTCTGGTGAATTTTGCACCATGGGAGCTGTGTCCATGGGTGGTGGCTGGTCCTGTTTCAGCTGGACCCATGACGTCAGTAGACTCTTGAGATGCGCAAGGGTCAGGTTCTCCCAGCCGCATCAGATCCCACCTCAGCTTCTACTACCCGCTTAACCACTGCACTTCAGCTGTTCTGGCCCATGGATGGAAAACACAGGACTCCCAAGGTTTTTGCTCTGGCTGCCGGTGACCTCCCTGCCTAGATTTATGTAACTCATTTCTTCCCTTAGGCTGTGACATGGATGCTGTGTGATACTGGTCAGGGTGGCTTGGTGAGGTTTCCTCTCAGGTGTCTAGTTCAGAGCTACACATCTGTCTGAGTGCCCCCGTGTTCTGAAGCACTCTCCTCAGGTCCCAGTTGACTTTTCTCTTCATGTTTAGCTAAAGGTTTGCATCTAACAGCCTCCAGCTGAGGCTACACAATGGGCAATTTTAAAAAAAGTCAAAAGTCTTAGTCCGTATAGTGACTGTGAAAGACAAGTGATGCTAAGGCTGTGCGAGGGGGGTCCCAGGAACCAGAGGAGACAGCAAGGAAAAAAAAAAACCCAACTATTATATCTATGGCATCCACAGGACCAAGGCATACATAACTGTTTTGCTTTTCACTCACACAATGACCAACATCAACGATGTCCCTAGAAGTCTCAAGGGAGAATAGCATCTGAAAAGGATGCGGCCTCTGATGTTATCTGACACTGGTCCAGAGAAAGAGTGTGTTTGGCCAGACGTTCATAAGGCTTCCCCAGGTTGAACTGACTCCCTCTCTGGGTGGGGTTTGTCCCCAGGTTCTCACACCGTGCTTCTGAGAAGCTAGTTTTACACACAGATCGCTGTCCTCGACTACCTTGTGTTTCTTAGACTCACTGCCTACATCAGTAATTGTCCCACAGTGGGCAGGATCCTTGCCTGAGTCCCCAGGTAGGCGCGAAGGACGGTCCGGTTCCTCCAGCTCCAAAAGGCAGGCCAGTGAGCTAACCCTGGACTACAGAAGAAAGTTCTGGTGCTTACATAAAGGCCAGCACTCGTTCCTCAGGCACCGGGGAACCTGGATCCTGTCTACCAAAGGCGTCAGCCATTTCTCTTACCTCTGGCAAAGGGGACTTACGGCTGATCTCTGGTCTCCCTCAGTACCACAAGGACCTGTTACCCCTTTCAAAGTCCATGCTGGCATCTGGTTCTTCTTACCCGCTTTCCTACCCTAAACTTCCTCCAGCTCACAGGCTTTGTTTCCCTAGCTACTCATTCTCCTTATAATCCCAATATTCTGTCTCTGTCTGTCTGTCTGTCTGTCTGTCTGTCTGTCTCTGTCTCTCTGACTGTCTGTCTCTCTGTCTGTCTTGATCTCTCTGTCTGTCCCTGTCTCTTGCTCTCTGTGTCTCTGTCTCTCTCTCTGTGTCTCTCTCTCTCTGTCTCTCTCTCTCTTTCTCTCTGTCTCTGTCTCTGTCTCTCTCTGTGTCTCTGTCTCTCTCTCTCTGTCTCTCTCTGTGTCTCTGTCTCTGTCTCTCTCTCTGTGTCTCTGTCTCTCTCTTTCTCTCTGTCTCTCTCTATGTCTCTGTCTCTCTCTCTCTCTCTGTGTCTCTGTCTCTCTCTCTCTCTGTGTCTCTGTCTCTCTCTCTGCTCCTGATTATCTCACTATGTTTTCTCTGTTCTCTATCCATTGCTCTTCTCTCATTTCTCTCATCTCTTGCAGACAGCCCTGGCCAGGTCCAGTCTGCTGGCCATGTTCAGTCGACTTCTTTCTGTCTCTGCTCTGGGCTCTTCTGGACGTCTTTGGCTGTCTTCTCCCTCATGTCTACAATAAAAACCTCCCCCTAACTGTACTGTGGAACAGCCGCCTCATTCGTTTCTATACCCTCACTCTATAGAGAAGACATCGGACGTTCAACACACTTGACCACTACCCTGTG
The DNA here is from genome assembly GCA_907169655.1 of Acomys percivali. Lineage (NCBI taxonomy): Eukaryota > Metazoa > Chordata > Mammalia > Rodentia > Muridae > Acomys > Acomys percivali. The sequence continues at coordinate 4,423,192 of OU015743.1, read as the reverse complement.
CCTGTGGGCAGGAAGGATTGAGAACGGGTCCCGGGCCTTCTGACTCGCTCTGTCACCCACCCGGGATGAAGGTCCTCACTTAAAAGCCAAGGTCAGATGTACCTTCTCCAGCTTGACAGCTGGCCTCTTCTTTCTCCGCCTCCATCCCCAGAGCCCTGAGCATAGTACTTAGCCCAAGACTCAACATGGTCCCAGAGGTCAGTTCCTGCCTCTCCACTCCCCGCCCTGGAGAAAATGACTTTGGTCTCTCAGTTTCCTCCTCCACAAAAAGGGAGTCAGTGTCCTAGTGCTGCAGGGCTGCTGCAGCCACTACAGAGCCACAGAGGGAGAATTCCCCATGGCTTTGTGGGTAAATCCCCAGCAGTGCCTCCCCTGCCCCATCAGTCAGGCACTCCCCTTTCATTGTCTGGCCTTGAGCTATTATTAAATAGGAAATGGCTTTGATAAAAGTACCCCATAGTCTGTTTGACCTCGAGCAAGGTGCGAACAGTGATAAAGCTTAATGTGTTTAAATAGTCCAAGGCCGGTTGGACCTCTTAACAGGAAATTTGGCTTTCTTTACTTGAAGCCCTAGAAAAAAATGGCCTGAGCTGCCTTGGGCCCCTGATAGGAGTTGGTAACTGAGACACAGGCTAGCAAGAGACACCGCCAGCCAGCCCACCCCACCTCTGAGCCCCCCTCTTCCTCCCTGCCCTGATGACAAGCCCTCTGCATCTGCCTTTCTTTTCAGCTCCCCTTCCCCACCGATCCTATTGCAGGTGCTCTGACAAAGTGGGAAAGACTTTAAGTGTGCACAGACGGTGGTCAGGTGGCATGGGCTGTTCTCTGTGGCTCAGCAAAATGTTTACCCTATAAAGAAAAGGCATTTTCCGTGGTTCTGCAGGTTAGAAACTCTGTGAATGTTGGAGAGAGTGTTGTGTGAGCTCTTAATCTTCTGTTACTGTAAGGGACGCTGCGAAGGCAATGGATGTAAGAAAAGACGCTCTCTGCTCTCAGTTTTTGAGATCCTGGTCCATTATCAAGTACAACTCTGGTGCCTCTGATGACAGCCCATCCTGACTGCTGGGAGCGAGAGGGTGAATGTGCACAGTTGGTATGGAAAACGTGTTTTATGCTGAGGTTCGTACAGCGTTCACACTCTAAGTTCCTAACTACCGTCCTAAGCCTACCGCCCCAATGCTGATCACCTGGGTGACGGAGCTTAGCTGGAGGTCAGCTCCAGTCTCTAACAGAAGTCTCTGATTCGAGGGACAGGATCCTGGGGCCACGGGGCAGATCAAGGTGGTGTCTTTCTAGACATGCAGAGCAGAGCTTCGCATGTGGTCTCTGCTTATACACTGTCCGGTGGGCGTCATGGGGTTCCAGTTGTGTGTGTGTGCTTATCTTGAGTAAGGTTTTCAGGTTCAGCCTTGGGTGTAGTGGGGATCCTGACTAAGTATTTCTACATGTCTAAAAGGCTTTTTTTTTTTTTTACTATGCTCATTAGAATAATTGAAGACCATGATAGAGCAAGGCCATTCATCTCATGCTTTGGAAGGGATAGAGAGAAAGAGAAAGAAATCAGAGCCTTACTAGCTCCTTCAAAGACAGCCCCTCTCTCACAAAAAGACCTCCTATTTCCACAAGGCCACGCCTCTTGACATCCTTATCACTTTCCAGTGTCATCACTTGAGGCTTTGACATATGGATCTCTGCGCACATTTAGGATACAAAGTAAAACATCTGGGGAGGGCTTCCTGTGGGTGGGAACCACAAGGATTCATGTCCGGACACAGGTCGTCCTATGGCAAGCAAGGGTCCTTGCACAGAAGACACAGAGCTAGCCTGGCTTTTGTAGCCAACTTATTCCTGAAAGAGGCTTTAGTCATGCCTGTTAGTCTATGAATGAGTAACTGGTTCTGGGGGCAGAGGCTTCATGACCTAACCAGGTCTCTGAAACCCTGTCTCTCAATAGCTTTCAAAGGGGACACATTCCACACAAGCCGCTAAGTAGCCTTTCCTTGGCTACAACAACACTCCGAGGTTAGCTTGTCCTGTTGTGTCTGTGTTTCCATCATCATCCTGACAAAGGTCACTTATAACACCGTCAGATGGAAGAGCGAACGAACAGAAACACCCAACAAAACACCAATAACAAAAATAGTAATTCTAACAAGTTTTGTTCCTAAACATCCTAGAGAGGCAGTCAAGTAGAGTCTCACCTGGAGAAGAGGCCAGTTTTCCACACGCTAGCAAACTTATTGTCCGTATGTGTATGGTTTTTGTGTCTTCATAAGGTTAATTGTTTTAGTGATTACGTGAGTAATTAGTAAGTGAAATAAAATATTTGATACATGCTAGTATCTTAAGAGAATCATGATTTTATTTCTCTCTGTGTAGTAGTAGGTGGCATATGTACATAAGTGTGTATGCAATAGTAGGTGGTTCATGCACGTGTGTGTGTGTGTGTATGTGTGTGTGTGTGTGTGTGTGTGTGTGTGGTAGAGGGTACATGCATGTGAGTGTGTATGTATAGTAGGTGGGACATGCATGTACATGTGTGTCTGTGGCAGATGGTACATGTATATGAGTGTGTGTGTAGTAGTAGTAGTAGGTGGTGGTGGCGGCACACGCACGTGCATGTGTGTAGTAGGGGTAGATGCATGCGTTCATCTATCCTGAAGCCAGGGGAAGACGTGGCTTGCTCATCTTTCTCTGTTGCTGTCTGTCTAGTTCCCTTGGTGTGGGCTTCTCTCGCTCGACCGGCAGCAGCTCACCTTTCCTGTGAGCTCCCTGGATCCACCTGACTCCACCATCAACCGAGGTTAGAGACATGAACGGCTACACTGGGATCTCATGCAGGTGTTGGGAATTAGAGCCTGTGTGTACAGCAGCCCTCTGAGCCATTGTTCCAGACCGACATATTATCGTACAAGAAATCCCTCCATCACTGGAGGCATCTCTCCGGCAGACCTTCGCTTCTTGCTGCTTTGAGTGCCCAGAGTCCCTGTTTGGGCAGCACGTGAAAGGCCAATCTTCCCCCCTAGGAGTTTGTCTTTGGTCACCTCCCCAGATATGCTATGATTCCCGTGAGTGTAGTGACTACCTCCCACAGCTTGGTTTACTCAGCACGCTTGCCATCTAAGTCCCAGACATCTGGGGACCCTTAGACCGCTAATGGGACTCGAAGTGTTAGGGGTGAAAATACAAGCATATGTGGGGGATGGGCTTATCTCAGCAGGAGAGCATTAACTGGAGCTTTAGAACCTAAAGCTTCAGGACCAATAAGTAAATGATCAATGGGGCAAAATGCAAGGGCCTCACAGGAACTGTGTGCTAGAGACTACTGCAAGCGTGCCTTCGTTTGTCTAGTTACTCGGTTCTCCCAATAACTGCATGGGACCGTTTTACTCTGATTTGGTGTGATACTCAGAACGGAGGCAGAGATAACTGAGGCAGCACATCTGTGTGCCATTATAAGTATGGGCAAAGAACATAAGACTGTGAGCCCAGCCTCCACATCTCAGAGAGGCATATGCCAGTTTCTGGAGCGTCTTGGATGGTAGGTAGTACCACGTATCTTGGATTAACTGTTTGACATCCCCACAAAGGAGAATCTCAGGGCTGAGAATGCAAGGTCACTGACAAGTGTGTCCGTGGCCAGTGAGAGGGCAGGTGTGCAATAGTAGCTGCAGCAGGCCTTGAA
>OU015743.1:4394811-4419497 GCA_907169655.1 Acomys percivali | reverse complement strand
TGTGTGTTCGCAGTTGGGGTGGGCCTTCCCTCCTCAATTAACTTTATGTAGATGATTGTCACAGACATGCACAGACGCTTTTCTCCTTGGTCAGCATAACCGCCGAATTCCCACACGGTATTCTGACATCCCTGAACTTAACCCTGGACTAGGAAACAACTGGGCTGTGCTGGAATGCCAGTTTGGGAAGGGCATGAAAGGAAAGAGAGGCTGCCGTTGGGGGGGTTATCCTGCAGGAAGTTTAGCGTGCAGCCTGGAGCCAGAACACGTACCTCAGGGCCTGCCCTCAGGGCAACTCTCCCTATCTTTTTTTGTATATTGGGGTGGAAGCTTCTCTTGCCTCCTAGGGCTGGTCCTGTACCGGGGTGACTGCTCAACCAATGTGAGCTTGGTCCATGCATTTGCTGGGCATGAGTAGATGCTGGAGGCTGGGAGCTAGGATGGAGAGCTATGGTAGAGAGACAGACTGTAGGGGCTGAGGCACTCCTGCAGGTGTAGCTGCAGTTACTGATACAAATGAACCTGCTAGGGTTTAACTGACTCACAGTGGAGGCACACTGACAGCAAAGGAAAAACTGTGTCCAGCAGAGAGGTATTTGCACCGTGTTTACAAAGAAAACACTCAGCTACCACTAAGCAAATGCTGCCAGATACTGTGGGAGCATATTTTTCCCTTCAGCCACCATATGAGTGAACATGACTCCTGTTCTGAAAGACAGGGTTCATAAACGTGTGTGTGTGTGTGTGTGTGTGTGTGTTTTAAAACCCTTTATACTAAAACAATGTGCAGTGGTACACTCAGCCCAGAATTCTCATTCCAAACAGCAAAAATACCAAGACTTGCAGTAGCTTGCTGAGGTGCTTTCTCTAAGATTTGAGAGGAAGCATCTTCAATACCAAATTCCTTGACAACTTGTAATAGATAGAGGTTTTATAATTCTGAGCATGGCCACCTCTGTGGTTTGAATATACGTTGCCCCGCTTCAATTCACGCCAAAATCCCACATGGTAATATTCCGAGGTGAGCACCCAGGAGATGATTAAGCCTTCAGCGCAGAGACCTCACCCACAGCACTGATGGTCTTCAGAAATGGCCCGAGAGGGGAACTTGTGACTTTGGCTCTTCCTGCTTCTTCCTCCTTGTGAGGACACTGTCAGAAGACACCATCCTGGAGAGCAGCCCTTCCCAGATTACAGGAGTGACTTCATCCGCCTGTCGCAGCTTCTAGGAAAGAGAGGATCAAGCCACTATTCGTACCTACCAAGTCTCAGGTGTTTTGTTATGGTAGCACAAAAGAAATAAGACAGGCTTTTTAAAGAGAGCAGCCTGTCTGGAAAGCAGCGGTCTCCCGTGAATGACACTGTTAAGAATAAACCAGTAGGCACAACTAGAGGGAAGCAGCTGTCACCCAGACAGGTGGAGGTCCCCAGACCACACTGCTTGTCTCCCAGACTCTTTCTGCTTTGTACTCAACACTGAGCCACTTTCCTCTCCTGACTCCACAGCGCGCCCCCCCACCAAATTTCTCTGCCTCTTGTGTAAGGTTTGCAACCCTCATACTAACGTTCCTAAGGCCCAACCTGCCAACATATATAAGCTCTGTTCAGCACAAAATGGACTTTTCAGTATACACATCCTGAGATGTCCACCTGAAAGGCTGTGCATCCCGCCAGAGGCACCAGCTCTGAGGTTGTAACTCACCTGTGAGATTCAGGCTCTCATCAGTCAGAAGTCCATGCTGACGCTGTGAAACACTGAAGCAGATTTTTCTGGCTATCAGTATTAGAGGAGAAGAGGGCGTGCCACCTGAGGCCACACTGCTGAGCCCCAAGCTGTGCCATCCTAAACGCAGATCTCTTTCTCCACACAAGCACATGCTTGAAGGATGCATGGTGGGCAAGATGGAGGCTAAAACACACAGCAGGTCATGCTTGGAGGGTGTTGCCACTTCCACAGGATACAACACGAATTCCTAAGGCTTCTCGGGGCAGGATGAAACAATGCGCCCTCCGCTTTGAGTGACAGGATGATAGTATTTTCTCTTCCGGAGCACACATTCCTCAGGAAACAGGAACCCAGGGTGATTGGCTGCATTTTTAACCAAGCTGCAGCCTCCCACCCTTAGTGTACACAGCTCTGCAGTTGACATTTGTTTTGTTCCCCTTTGCAGAGGAAACCCACTCCACTGGAGCTTAAACGACCTTGAGGGTGCTTCTTGTTCAATCCAAAGTTGTATTAGCACACTCCTATGTTTGCATGTACAACATACACAGACCCTGCCTGCACACACACACACACACACACACACACACACACACACACATGCACACACACACACACACACATGCACACACACACACATGCACACACACACACAGCAACATGGGCTTTCTTGGACACATTGCCCCTAGTTCCCAAAGTTTGTTGGTTAAACAAGGAAGCCCGTGTGGTTATGTTACTGCTGACTGTCCAGCCTGAAAACACCTGAAAGAAAGAAGTCAATAGAACACGGTGCAAACAATTAGTTTTCCAAGAAGGCGGTGGCCTAGCACTTGGCAGGAAGTGGACTGACTTCAGTGTTGGGGGGCGGGTACCTGCCAGACAGAGGACCATCCCAGATGAGATCCCCAATAATGTCCTCGGTGTGTACTGGCTTGTCCTTCGCCATCTCTTTCTCTCTTGGCTTCATGACTCCCACTTTCAATGGGCAGCAGGGACACACTACTGGAGGAGCTGCTCCCCTGAGGTTGCTGACAGTGTACCATTTTCATATGGACTCGTGTGTGCTTCAGAGTGCTTCAGAGCGGCATTGGCTCAGAATAGAGACACTGTTGGCTTTGAGAAAATGCCAACCAAGAGACATGGAGAAACTGTCAGTGCCTCACCACCTGGCCTCCTTTATAATGGGGACATAGAGAGAGACCCCTGTGAGTTCAGTGGGTCAAGACTAGAGTGCAAGGAGGCACGCGATGAAGAATGATCTGTGCCTTGGTAGCATTTCCCACTAATAAAACTAAAAAAAAAAGTGTGCATGTGGTACAAATGATCCTTTGCAATGAATATATTAGTCTATTATCTTGTTTCAGTTGGGTTTCTTTGACCTCTTCAATTAAAAAACAAAAACAAAAACAACACAGCCTCCTGCTAGGCATTAAAGAGTCACAGCAAACCCTGTTTCTCACAGCATTAGTGGGCAAAACAAGGTATAAACCCACCCAGAATCCCTCCAGCTGGAATGCCTGCCGTGTGTGTCTACTCAGAACCGTCTTTCCTTTCGTTTTTCCGGCTTATGAAGCAACGTCTGCTCTACAGTATCAAACTTGGGTAGTTTCAAGAACCCCGTTACCTCTTCTCTGTGGGTTCAGGGCCAGCACTGCTTTTAAGGACTCACTTTTGCACATCACATTAGCGCAGAAGTAGATTTTTATGATGACGGCATTCCCAGGAGGACATATTTACCGGGAAGTGGACTAATGGACCATTAGCGCTTTCTCGGCTTGGAATTTAGTCCCTCTAATTTTTTCACATTTTCACAAGTAGTAGGCCTGCTTAAACCCAGTGCAGCAACGCCTAGGCAAGGAAAGAAGGGAAAATGGGTGGCGATTAAATGATTAGAAAAGAGTAATTAAGTGTGTGGCGGCTCTGATTTTTTTTAAATATTAAAATACAGTGTGAATGTTACATGGAGTCTGCAAGACACGGAACCTTTGATCTATTGCTAAGACAGCAAAGTGTCTTGCAGACAAGCACACAAGTGTTCAGAGTAGAGGTCTGTCCGGAGGCCCTCAGAGCTAGCTCTTTGGCACTTCCATCTCTCTGCTATAAAAAGGGGGAGGCTTAGTATGGCTACCTCATGCAGTTGCTGAGAAGATTGAATGGGAAAACATTGTTGAGCCTAGTGCCATGTGAGTGCACAGTAGGACCTGAGTCTCTGGGGGAAAATCAGAAAACAAACTGGTTGCATATTGGGTGCTTGACTGGCGAATGGGGGAGGTGGAATATAGCTGGATCTTGGGGGGGCTGTGGCCTTTGGACTAAGATACACCCCAAATTATCAGCAGCAGGCCCAAACACCAACCATTAGGCCATCTATAGAAAATGCCTTGATTACTCAGCTTTGGCCTTTGGTGGTCAATTTTATTTCCATGAGAAGGCAGACTTCTTGGCTCTGGTTTGGATTCTGGGTGTCCCTAGAAAGGTCACATGTTAAAGGTTTCTTCTGCTAGTGGTGGTGCTGATGAGAGCTGGTCGAACCATTGCGATATGGCACCTTACAGGAGGCCTCAAGCCAATGGGCCCTCAAGGGCAACAATATAGACCTCTGCCCTCTCTTCTTACGACATGAGCAGTTCTGGCTCATTGTGTCCTGTTGGGAAATGCCGTCTCACCATACACTGAGAGCAACAGGCCCAATTGATTAGGGACCAGAAAACTTCCAAAGCTGATTGTCCCGGGTGTTGAGTGACTGGAAGCCAGCATGCTCTCCATTTGCAGGGTAAGTACGATCATTCGGTTGCCCCGATGCCTTGCCATTCACAGAGGATTATCTACAAAGATGAGAATACTGCTAAGAACTATGGTCTGTTTCTCCCCAGCAGTAAAAACGGGTGTCCCTCCCATCTTAGTGGCCGGGCCTCCTTAAGCAGCTTGGCCATCTCTTCCAGATCCAAGTTTACTATATCTGTGTCCATCACTTCCTCCTTCGCTTTAACGGAACACTTGATAAGAAGACTCTTGAGGGAGGAAGGTTTTATTTTTGGCTCACGGTCTGCGGGTGCTGCTTGTCATGGCTGGAAGGAATGCTGGACAGACTGGGCCGTGGTTATGTGACCATGTGACCAGTGTGACGCTGTTTGGTGACATCTTTGGGGCCGAGAAGCTGGAAGAAAGGAAGACGGGACAAGAAGCAGGACCACGCTGTCAGCCCTGAGACCCCCCTCCCCATTTTAGATCTATTGACCTTCTCCCTCTATTTGGTCCTGCCTCCTATAAATACCCCAGAGCCTCCCCAAACGGCCAGTCCTTGGTGCTTAGGTGGTCAAATACACGAGCTAAGCAGGGCATCTCACACTAGGGCACGGGAGCTGTCTTCTGCAGCAGGCAGATGTCTCAAGCTCAGGCTGCCTGTATCTGTATCTCTAGAGTACATGCGTCCTTACTGCCTCTTCAAGGCATTTGTCTCGTTAATAGCTATTTGACGATTTATAATTAAAGAGAGTGTGGGCAAATAAGGTAAAATTAGGCAGAAATATCGCAAAGAAATATCTTAATTTTAAAATATATTTTAATTAAAATATAATTAAATCACTGTCCCCCTTTTCCTTTCTTCCCTGCAACCCCTCTCATGTGTATCCCCTCACTCTCAAGTTGATGACTTTTCTTTGATTATGCAATAGAAGATTTTAGTGTTACATTATGGTTACCTGAGACAATGTCATGCTGCTCAGACCTCAGAATAAGGTTATTTTGACAGCTGAGCGTGCAGTGGGGCTCAGAAGGAACTTGGCCTGAGGAAGGCAAATGCATCTCAATTCTCGTGTCACTGTCAAGGTTTGAGGCTCCCACAGTGTGTGCACCTTGAACTGATCACTCAACGTGTCTGCCCCCCAGTGTCCCCATCCTAGACTGTCTTCTTTTTCTAAAGACTGAACGGGGAAACATAATCAGCTGTGTGCTAAGAAAATGGCGTCATCTCCACTGTTGTTATAAGTTCCAGGTCGCCACTGCTCCGTACTTGGTTTCAAATGTAGCATTTTCAGGACAATGCTGTGTCTTTTCTGTCATAATTAGATATTGATATTTAGAAAAGAAAACGATTAAGAAATGGAAGATGGGATTGGAGAGATGGCTCAGTGGTTAAGAGCAGGTAACTGCTCTTGCAGAGGACCTAAGTTTGAGTCTCAGCACCCACATCAGTTCAGGCAGCTCACAGGTGCCTATCGCTTCAGTTCCATGAGGAAATTCAGTACTGCACACACACACACACATACACACACACACATGCACACACATGCATGCATACATGCAAATGCACATACACACACCATACACAAAACAATAATCAAAATGAAGCATGATTAACTAACATCAGTGTTTCATTTTGTTTTCCGGAAGTGTTTTTTTTTTTTTTTTTTTTGACATAGTTAACAGTCTCTCCAAAATCAAGGAACTGAGCAAGTGCTGAGGTGGACCGAGCAAAGATAAAAACTAAACTAAGGCAACACGGGACAGCAAAGCAAGGGTAATCCTACTATGTCCTAATCACTCTGGACAAACACAGAGGAGGGCTGAGGTTGAGGGATGAAAGGGCCCGCCCTCAAAAACAGGACTTGGGGTCTGTAGATCCTGAGAGAGGGATGTGCCAGGAAGCTGTGAGTCATGAGTCCCCAGCTAAGAGTGTTTGTAGCGCCAGGGAAACAACCTGCCTCCCCACTTGCGACTGAAAAGTCAGGGATGTCAAACGACACTTAGCAGTGTCATGAAAAAGATCAGTAGCTGATGTTTATTAAGCACACTGCAGAATGTGGGAAAGCCCTTTGCACAAACAGTGGGCCCTATGAAACTTAGAGTTCTGTATCTGAGCACGGAGTCGGCTACAAACGGAAAAACAACTGAACAAAATTACATCTGCCTTTGTCATTATTCCCTGGGTGATACAGTGTGGCAGCTACTTACACAGCAGATGTGTGTTTTTTTAAAAAAAAATCTCACTCATTCGATTTTGTCAGTAAAGATTTTGGAGCCATGTGCTGGGGTGAAAGCCTGCTAGCCCAGAGGGTCAGAAAAAGAACCCAGCTGACCTTCCTCCTCAGCTGACATCCCCCAGACAAAAGGAAGTTCTCCTTCTCCACACTGTCTCAAAACTCCTCAAACTGAATACTCCCCCACCTCTCTACCGTCATCCTGACTTCCTCTCACTCTCCATGGTTTCTTCCCCTGTTCACTCCCTATCAACTGATTTTTTCTATTTTTTGACCTATGGTTTACTTTATCCTGTTTTGGATTAAAAGTGTATGCTAGGGCTGAGCCACATCACAAATAGAAACAGGGTTTTCCAATAAAGAACACAATCTTGGGGTTCACAATGTGATCAAATATCCTTCAACAGTGGCTAAAGTACAAAGGCAGGTGTGCATAGCTGCCGCGCAAACTCAATATTATGTTGTATAAGCAGGCTAAGGGTCTAGAAATTTGGATGTTTGCAGAGACTCCTGGAGCCAGTTTTCAAGACTATCAAGAAATGTGTGGCAGTTATTTCTCTAAAACCCTAGACAGACAGCTGCTGCCAGCATCAGCAGCCTCATCTCAAGATGAATCCTTGCAGGTTTCCAATGTTTAAACAACTCGATCAGTACAGTCCCCATGGCAGAGAGTACAGTCATGTGCTACGCAGTGGCACTTGCCATCAGAGGAAGACCTGGAGGTGGTCCCCTAAGAGACAATGGCACATGATGCTGCTGGAGCTATCAGCCTGTGATGTTTGCACAACGCCGCTCATTTCACAAACCCAGTTCATAGCTCTGAAAATGTCCTGCTAAGGGACACCTGCTGTATGTACCTCATGCAGTCAGGTGGGTTTGACACCAGATTCCATGTTCTTCATGCAGACAACACAAAGAAAAATTATTTCTGGAGCATTCTACTTACACCCCAACCTATAGCAATTATGACGTAATTCCATACTGGTATGCTGGAGGTGGCTCACAGGTGGTCCCAGCCCCATGATCAGTGAGTCTACGTTATCAGCAGCATAATATGAGTTACTCTTGAGATCTTGAAGGCCTTCATTCATCCTTTTCTGTCTTTTTCACCAAATCTTATTGTAAATAAACTTGTATTGGAGCCAAAACCCATCTGCCATTTGTAGTGCTAGGACAGAAAAACTACCTTCTCAGGAAATGTGCCATTGTTTTCTTTCTCTCTTTTCTTTTTCTTTTTTTGTTGTTCTTATTGTTGTTGTTTTAATATGATCCTTTATGCTCATGCAGTTGTGAGGTCAGTCTACTGTTAAATGACGACCTTTAGTGACCCATTGCTACAACAGCACAGTGCTTCGTAGGTGTACTTTTTGGCTCTTTTATTTGGGGTCTCATACCTACCACCCTTCTCTACCCCAATATGTTCTAATCTCCCCAATCCTAGCTAAGTGAGAAAGATTAGAGAGGAAGGGGGCATAGACCTCTTTAAGACTACTTTCTGATGATTAGGGTCATTGGGTTCCTTTGGGCAAGTCCAATCTTCATTTGGCCAGCAATCCACCAAAACCAGCAATCCACCAAAACCAGCAATCCAGCAAACCAGCAATCCAGAAAAGCCAGCAATAGCAAATTCGGAAAACAGGGGCCAGCGGCAGGGGGAACAGCAGCCACCACAGGCCCTCTCAGGGCTCTCCCATCTATAGCCTCTCAAAAGTTCCCAGAATTAAACTATCCGAGGCTGGTGCAAATCACAGCCAGGGCACCAGACACAATATAGTCGGCTGCTGACATTCTGAAGCAGCCCCATATCCCACACCTGGGATCAAAACAAAAACATATTCACATAAAATTACTGAGTTTTTAAAGAAACCAAAATTCTCACTCAAGTGCTTGACTGTGTTCTGACCTCTCAGATGCGTTTGCAGCTTCACGTGCTAACTATTAGCACAGCGGGTTCGTGGAGACACAGATGCAATCCTAGCATGGTGATGTCACTGGAAGGCTCATCAGATGAGGCAAGGCTGGAATGGAAATCAAGAAACGTGTGGGATGGAGTAGAGTGGGATTCAGGGAGGTGAAGCAGGCCAGTGTCTCAGGATGAGTCTTGGACATTACTAGACTAACAGCTTGGTCCACACTAAGAAAAAAGAGGCCTCCTTCCTAGACTAGTGTAACTTTGCAAAGCAGTTGTGCACAGGACACATAGACGGAGAGATTGGCTTAGAAATGCTGAGATATCTTATGCATTCAGTAAGATGAAGCTGTATCTGTCTGTTGTCTGTAACTCCAATGAAACATCTAAAGCTGAGAACTTTATAAAGAAAAAGGGTTTGTCAAGTTCAAATCCTGGAGGTTTGTGGCCTGGTGTTGGCTTCTTCTTGGCTCTTGGGGCAGCACTATTTCGGAAAAAGGGTTGTAGTACAGGGAGAGATCACATGGTAAGAGAGGAAACCAGAGAGTGGGGAGGGTTGTTTCCTAAGAACTCTCTCAAGAGTTGTACATTCCACCTTAGTACATTCTGAGAGCGGCAGCCCTGATGCCTTAAGGACCTCCCAGTTCCCACCACTTAAAAGTCCCACCATCCCCTCATGTAAGTCCCTGGAGGCCAATCTCACTGTGCACGGAGAGCAAACCACACTGGTGTAAGGACACGATAACACACTCCATTTTTTGTTTTCAGGACGACAGTTGTGGCTGTGTCCTGCATAAGCAGAGACAGATGCATGCCGTCCTGTGATCTGGTGCACCGGGTACAATGCAGGGAAGCTGAAGTGGGACCCCACCCACCTGATAACTGGGCGCTCGGCCTTTCCCATGACTGGCCGGCCGCTTGTTAGTAGCATGCCCTTAACATACAGTCTCCCTCCTTCAGAGAGGGAGAAAGAAGAACCAGAGGTGGCCCAGGGGGCGGGGAGGTTGCACTTCTGTAGGTGTAAACAGTGTTGAAACAGCTGATGGCATTTGGTTCCCCTTGGTGCTTCCTGCTCTTTAGTCTTCTGGAGTTGTTCACCACAGTAGTTCCAAGAGGTCCAGTCTGTTGTTGAACGTTTGCCTGATTAACAGCTGACCTGTTTGTAGAATAGGGAAAAAAACAAAACAAAACAAAAAACAAAACCAAAACAACAAACAGGTAAAACCCCCAAACCAAAAAAAACTAACCATCCAGCCAGGCAGTGGTGGCACACACCTTTTAATCTCAGCACTCGGGAGGCAGAGGCAGGTGGATTGCTGTGAGTTCGAGGCCAGCCTGGTTTACAAAGTGAGTCCAAGACAGCCAAGGCTACACAGAAAACCCTGTCTCAAAAAAACCAAAACCAAAACCAAAACAACCCCTAACTATCCAAAAAACAAAACAAAACAAAACAAAAAAACCCACACACAAAAAAACAAACAAAACCAAACAACAACAACAAAAAACAAAAAACAAAACAAAAAACGAAAAACACTTCTAATGATCCAAATTATGGGGTTTCTAACTCGTCATAGAAGGAGATTTAGAAGTTTTCAACATAGTTTTTGGCTCTAAGACTGACCTTGCTTCACTGAACAAGCTGGGGACATCTTCCTTACTAACTTGGGCATTTCATGTTGACTTCTGAAGATGCAAAGCTATTTCTGCAATGAGTTAGCTGGCCGCTCTGCCCTCTGACCAGCCTGTTTTTGTAGGTGCCCAGCCAAAGGAAGCAGCTGGCTCCCAGCACATACTAAAAGGTTTTCCTGGGGAGGAAAGGAAAGATCAAAGCGGTGGGAAGTGGAGGACGGTGAAATAGTATGCATTATGCAAGCAAGAGGTGTATGCACCCCAGAGAGCCACAGCAAAGACATCCTACTGAAGCGGTCTATGCAATTCCACGGGGCCTCCGTGTTTCCAACACCACAAAGAAGCCTATCTGGCTAAGAAGGCTTAAACTGTTTTTGTCTCCTTCGGAATGGCCCCAGCAAGACATAAACACTGGACTTTTATTTTTGAGTTATCTTGTCCCTGGAGTTTAAGGAAAAAACAAATAGATAAAACTGGGTTTTACAGTTTATTTCAAAGGCATTTATCAGAGGTTCTGAAATAAATCTTGTTTTTATTAGGAGTTATATCCTCATCCTTTCGACGTCAAGCAGAAGTCAGCACAGAGGCAAACTCCCAGTTTCCGTGTTAACAATTCCTTCTTCATCTACTCCTTGTTTGGAAACGGCGACAAGCTTTGTGAGATTTTCTTCGCACGGCATTATCTCACGGCCGACTCCATCACATATGAAGCTGCAGCGCTGGCTGCTAAGCCGGACTCTGTAAGAGCAATCAGATTCAATAGCTCAGCAGCTTGGGCTGAAAATTCCCTCTGGTCTATGCCAGGCCCTAGCTTTCCTTTCTTTCCTCGGGATGCATTAGACCCTGGTGGTTAGTTTGCTCTAGAATATGCATTATTTTAGCTTAGGCCACAACCCCCAAACCTCTAATGGCTGCACGATGTTACATGATGTTACCATCACAGGAGGTTCATCTTCGCATTTCCTTCCTGTTTCCTACTGGAAACCAGGTTTAAATATCTGGCCTTGGGATGCCAAACGACCCAATGAATGTTTAAAATAAAAAGTCAGTGGCATAGATGCAAGGTACTTCTGGTTAGGATAAAAATATTTTGTCATAGATGAATAAATACATACATACATACATACATAAAGTTGCTTTGAAGTTTGTTTATTTTATTAAAAAAATAAATATCAAGTACAGATTTTTATCCAGATTTTATTCTCCCTCACCTAACAGGATTTCAGGTAAGTTACTACAGGAAATGGAGGAAATCTACCAGTGGTCATAAGCCTGAGTCTCAAGGGAAAATAATTAATGCTCCAATTAACTGATTTTTCAGCCTAACATTCTTAGGGAAGGTGGGGAACCGGCCAGGCCACTGCCGTTCTGTCCTGGCCCATTCTCTAGGGCAGAGATTTGGCCTCACCTCTGTACCCCACGAACACAGGAAGGCGAGCAACACAGGCCTCTGAATACACCTACCAGACACCAGACTGCAGCTTCATCTCCCAAACACCCTGGGGAGCACCGACCCTCCTCTCCACAGAAACAGATAAAGAGCCTGAAAGTCATCACTCAAGGATTCGGTGTTTCAGGCTCTCCTCTTCCATTTCCGGTATGTTCTGTGTAACGACAACATGAGAGGTTTTCCGGAAAGATACAACTGGTGAATCTGAACTGTTTCTGAACTCAAAACAGACATTTGCTCTTTCCACAGATGACCTGCTGTGATTTCCCAAGAAATCTGTCTTTTCAAAGAAACTAAGTTGAAGCAGAGCTATTTTCCAGGAGGCCTGAGCTTGAGTGGGTTGCCGTGTGCTGAGGGTCCTCTTACCTCTCTCTGCTGCCCTGTGACCTGTTCCCCATCACATATGGACACTCTGCTTGCAGGTGTCCCACAGTGCACTCTGCCCATGGATAAAAATTACCCACAGTCCACCTGGTAGATCTGACTGCCCACTAGCCTGTCCGATGTCCTCTGCCTCTTGAAACTG
Source organism: Acomys percivali (assembly GCA_907169655.1). NCBI lineage: Eukaryota > Metazoa > Chordata > Mammalia > Rodentia > Muridae > Acomys > Acomys percivali. The sequence goes on along the minus strand of OU015743.1, from coordinate 4,407,281 downwards.
GTTGAAACTGGTTCTGTTTCTATTGGGTGTGTATATCACTGGTCTGATGGTCTCCAATACATGTTTATTTACTTACTTTTAAGTTATTTTATCTATTATTTTAGTTTTGTGAATATGTGTGGGTATGTGCACATGAGTGTAGGTGACCCTAGAGTTCAGAAAAGGGTGTCAGAAAAGGAAATGAAGTTATACATGGTTGTGAGTAGCCCAGTGTGGGTGCTGGGAACTGAACTCAGGTCCTTGGCAGGACCCGTACACTCTCTTAACCCCTGAGCCATCTCTCTTCAGCCACCTTGCTCCCCGGTATTTATTATTCTTATATACTATGAAAGTATATTATTCTTTGACTATATTATAAATACTCTACAGTACACACTGAGATGGGATTTCAAATGAATTAAGTTGAATAAGTTGAAGCTGTAATGCTTCCTTTGCTCTATCTTGCTGGACTCTGGGTGGATGACTTGTCAGACTGTGATGGACATGGACTCTGGCTCCCTGAGGTGACAGGGCAATGGAGGAGCCTGCAGCCCGAAGCATGACTACAGTGCTGTGTTTGAGGCTTGGTTTTGTGAGTCAGCTGTTTTCAGACTCTTCCTGAGTCACTTTCAGTAACTGCCACTTCCACTGTGCTGGTGGAGTCACGCATTCAGTGACTAAGGTTTGAGCTAATAATAGGTCTATGAAGTCATGCTCACCTCAGAACTGTCTCAACAAAACAGAAGGAAGTTGGGAGAATGTGACAGAGTTCCATTCCATATGCCAGAGACCTGCAATTCCCCAGATCTCTCTAAGGTGAGTGGCAAAATGAGGCTCTTAGAACACGAGAGATCTGGAAACTACAAAACACAAGAGAAAGCTAATCCCTCGTCCCGCTAAAGCCTAGACAGATCAACATGGGAAACGAGCAGGAATTCATCCGTGTGTTTTAGACGAAACGACTGAAGAGGGGAGCAGCGTTTTACCGTCACTAGTACTGTGAAAAACCCATTGGGTTATCTGTTGTTGTTTTAAACAAAATAGAAAACATTACTGAAAGTTGCCTGTTAAATGTTGAGTGGTTTGTTATTAGTTAGAAAAAAAAAACACTATGTTGGGCCTCTGTTAAGTTTATTTCCTGTCTGTCTCTAGAAGGTGATTACAGAGAAATGCTCAGGCGGGGGCTCACTTCAAAGAGAAGTGTGGAGGAGGCCACTTGCCAGAGAGAGGAGATCAAAGGGAGAAGAGCTGTTGCATTTACGCAGTCATGCGTCGGCCTCCTCATCCGCCAGATGCCTATTGAATTCTTCTAATGTAGTAGACGGTTGACGTGCACGGCAGAGAGATGCTGCTCTCCCTACGTCCTGAGTGGACTTCGTTGTTGGATGAGAGGTGGTAAACTACAGCTTCCTGGGAGACTCTCCCTGCCATAGGCTCAGGGGCTTGCCACAGGCTGGCAGAGCAACATGGAGCTTAGTGTCTGCGTGGCTTTCCACTCTCGCTGTCTGGGTAGAATTCTAAAGACCTTGGTGCAGCTGTGGAAAACGAAGCTAATAAACACTCAGTGAATGAGAGTTTAAGCCATATATTCTACTAAGATGTTAATGGGCGTTGCTTCATGGCAGGATTTTTTTTTATTTTTTATTCTTTTTTTTGATACAAGGGCTGGCCTGGTTCTACCCAACCCCAGCATTGACTTTCTGAGAGTTCATGACCAAGTTGATCTGCCCCGCTATGGGGTAATAACAGCACTGAAGTCCTGAAGAACGAATGCAACGATCTTTGGAAACGACTTAGGATGAACTTGACACAGTAAATGCTAACTTCTGCCTCTGTTATTCCTAGTGACCCATGAGCCAGCCGTCAGTCATCTCACCTCCATTTTAAAATTAGTGGGAGGTGCTGGAAAGATGGCTCAGCAGCTAAGAATGGTCACTGCTCCTGCAGAGGACCTGGAGTTAGTTCCCATCGCCTGCGTAGACCCTTATGGCCATCTGTGCCTCCAGCTCTAGGGAATCCAGTCTCCTCAACTCTGTGGGCTTCTGCTTGGTATGGCACACATTAACTCATGTGAGCATGCATGTGTGCACAGGCATGCACGAATGCACAAACACATACATACACACATTAAATTAAAAAATAACTTGACTAAGGCCTAGAGGTATGATATGGGCTCCAGGCTGCCCAGGCACTTATAGGCAGAGGGTACGGGCAAGTAAAGAGGCAGAATGTAAAAGCAATGAATGTCCAAAGGGGTTCTGCAAAGAATTTCTACCCCAGTTTTATGCAGGAAGTGAAAACCGAGTGTCCCCAGTAGATTGGAGACCCATTTGCCAAGTGGAATTGGGTAGATTATATAAACAAGTAGTTCAAAAATCACCTAACTGTACCCATCTACTCTTTAAATTATCAGACCAGAGGGAAAGAGAGTGAAAAAAGGAATGGAACAGAACAGTGAGGGTAGAAACAGCAAGATGAATCAATCAGGACTTCCTCTCACGTATTTGTTAATGAGCACTTCCTACTGAGCCTTAAGAAAAACATCAGGATTTGGTCAACAGCGCTGAAGTCGGATGTTATCGCTGTGGCCAGTGATTACCTTCTGCTGCCAAAGGTTATGGGCACAGTCTGGTTCCATTAAAGACCACTGGTGACAAAGGAGCTCTTCCACAGGCTGGCAATGCCTGCTGTTTTCATTCAGCAGAATTTTACAATCTGAAAGTAGCTTTGTAAACAAATGAGCGGAGCCCTAAGGCCTCAAGAAAGACGCACATACGGGTTATACATGTCTTTTTTTTTACACAGAGGAAATGGAGGAGCTCTTTCTTCCATGTGTAATTTCAGCAGTTCAGCTCTCGCTAGTCATGTCTGCCAGATCTCAAAGGCCCCATAGCACTCGCGCGCAGCACGTATCTCTGTCTGCGGTGAATCCAATCGCTCCGCACAACAACTGGGTGAATAGAAACTTCGCATGCACTAACCTTAAGATTCCCGGGTGGGTGTGGCTCCCCTTTGTGTTCAGAAGGCATCACTGGAAGTTCTGGAAGCAGGATTAGTCGAGTCTTTTTGACCTGCCTTCAGCTTGGATGGAAATAAAGATGCAAAACAAAAAAAACTGTCTCCATGAAATAAAAGGCACATAAGGACCACCAGTGTAGCCCAGTGGTCTCTTGTGCACCTCTGCCTTGCTGGACAGTGTTGGTACATGGGACACACGGACACACAGACACACACACACACACACACACACACACACACACACTGAAACTCCAAAGTGGGCAGGATGGTTGAGGCTTTAATACCTTCTTCAGAGGGAATGCATAGTTGGCTGGTGATAGGCAGTTTGAACCATCAATAAGGTCAGCGGTACCCCACAGTGTGGAGTGGTACCCCACGGTGTGGAGTGGTGTACTCTGAAAGGTGGCAACTGGAGCCCTTAGCACATCACAGGAATATTTCTGACAGCAGCATTGGTGTTGGAAATTACTTCTGTAACATCCACTTGTAAAAGGAACTTTTAGTCTCCTGTTACAATTCTTGTCTCGGAGGCTTACTGCCTCCTTATGCTAACCTAGGCCTAGTTCTGGAAGCTTTTAGCCTCCACACACTCTAACCTAAGCCTAGAATGTTTTCTGCCTCTGATATTTACTGCTGAGTAAGCAAGCTCACCATTTTCGTTCTTTCTGAACTCTGAGACGGCTGGTTCAACACAGCTGTTCCGGCCCAACTCCTCTCCTAGATGACTGATTCTCGCTTGGCCTCTAAATTGCTCTGTCTTGCCTCAAACTAACTCCATAAATCTGCTCCAATCTTCTATTTTTTTCTCATTCTTGGGCTCATTCCGTCTTCGATCTCTCTCTGTAAAAATCTCCCGGTAAAACTGCCTCCTTCCTCTCTCTCTGCCCTGCCCCTTAAATAGCTTCCCTCTCCCCTCTCTCCTCCTGAGAGTTGGGTGTATCCTAGTCTGTCAAATCTCTGATTTGTTCCTTTTTTTGCCACTCAATTAGACATCACTTTCAAACATGAGTGCTTCCTCCTACAAATTAACTTTACCTTAATTTTTTTGAGATTAAAAGCATGTACTTTTTTTTTAAACCTGAAACTTACTCTATTCCAGGCTGGCCTTGAACTCGGATCTGCTTGCCCCTGTCTCCTGGATTAGAGATGTGTTTGTATTCCAGCTGGATCACACAGACCTAGAAGGTCTTTGGAGCCAGAGCAGCCATGTTCTGAATTAACATTCCTCTACGTCCACCTGAACAACTTCCCTGGAAGAGGCAGTTTTGGCTCTGCCCCCTGGCTTTCCTGTTCTCTCCTGCAGCTTGAATTTCCTCATCACTTTTCTTTGCCGAGGGAATTAAGGAAGCTCAGCTGGACTTGAAGCACCGGGTAAGGTTTCGATCGTCACGGGGATTGTCCTGTTTCATGTGCAGTGCTGTTGACTGTGGTGTAAAGTTGCTGGGAGACTTTAATTTTGGGGAACAAGAAGATTCCAAGGGACAAAGAGACAAGAAGACTTAAGACTTACTCACTGAAAGTTCAGCCATTGACTCTGCTGAAAGAAAATAGCAGAAATCAGATTGACTGGTGTGCTCCTGTGCGTGAGAGTCACACACAAGTGAAACAGAGAAGGGTCATCTGGTTGGGGCTTCCTTACAGGTGAGAGATAGCTGAGGGACTAGGGAAAGTTTAAAATGGGTATGAAATGATGCTTACAGGAGGGAATGGGCCCAGAGAACAGACAAGATTCCTCCGAGTCCAGGATGTTTAAATTTTCTGTTAAACAAACTTATTCTAGACCTGCAGCTTATTGCTCAGTGCCTCCCACGCTCAGGGCTGAACCTCCCTGCTCCCTAGAGCGGGGATTAGTTCCTGAGTGCCCACTCATAACATATTACCTGCTCCAATCCTCAGCGATCCCCTGCCTGGGGTGGGCAAGCCAGAGAACAAAGCCATACTCCACCAGGACTGAGTCCTCAGGCCTTCCAGCTCCTCCTGCGCCTGCTCACGCTGCTGCTCATCCCAGGCACGGGCTCGCCCTCCTCCATGCCTGTTGCCCCAGCACAGCTTCTCTTTTGCTCGCACCACACCGCTCCCATCACTGTCTCTGCAGCCCACTTATCCCTCTGATTGTGCAGATAAACAAGTGACTCATGCCCAAGCAATGACAGAAGGATGAGGCTGCTGCTCGGGGAGGAAGGCAGGCAGGATGGGAGGTGCTCATTGGGATGCTGCAACTGAGAGCGAATTTGGGTTTTGCGCAAAATCGAAGACCTGAGTTTTCTGTTGTTTGCAGGAGTGTTCTGCTCATTTTTTTTTTTTTTTTGCAAAAATATCTATTTTCCATGCAGCTACAGCTCAGGACTGTCACCTAGGAAGTGGTGCATTTTTTGCTGACACACCCCCTCAAGGATAGTCTGAGTCACAGGCAGGCATGAGGAAAGAAGCGCAGATGCCTACAGAGGTAACCTTTGGCCCATCTGGAGAACCTCCTGAAATGTGCTGCCAAGCTGCCTCACAGAGTCCAGAAGGGGAAGTGGTTACTCCCTGCTACTCATGCACTCTGGCAACACCTCACAACTCCCAGGAGATCCCCGGAGACTCAGGGCGTGGCCTACGGTTGGTCACTGTCCTGTAAAGAAGTCAGTGAAGCAGTGGAGGCAAGAGGAAGGGCAGAGGCCCTAAGGGATGTGAGGAGAGGGGAAGGAGCCATTGACAAAGCAGGGGAGACAGCAGCCCAGGGTGAGAATCCGAAGAGGCAGAGAGCACGAGGCCTGAGCCACTGAATCCCATTCCTCTCTCACACATCTATCTATCTATCCATCTATCTTCATCCATCTTGCCATCCATCCATCCATCGATCCATCCATCTATTATCTATCTATCCATCATCTATCTAACATCTATTTATCTATCATCTATCTATCACCTATCATCATCTATTATCTATCTATCCATCATCTATCTAACATCTGTTTATCTATCATCTATCACCTATCATCCATCTATTATCTATCTATCTATCTATCTATCTATCTATCTATCTATCATCTATCTATGTATCTATCTATTATCTATCTATCTGTAGTGAGTGTCTTAGGAAAACATCCACTTCCAGGAAACACTCACTGCCTCAGAGATTTTTATGAGCTATGAGCTCTTGACTATGATCTTAGGGATGTAAGGTGGCACTGGGGCTGTTGCTCTTACATCCTGTACCTTGTACAGGACACAGGTTGAGAGACCATTCTCACTCTCAATGGCAGGGTTCATCCCTGGCTCCTTGCCCCAAAGATGAGCTCAAGAAAGTCTAAGTTTGTATAGTTTCTGGAATTCCCATTGTACGTGACCCAGTGTTGTCTAGAGGTTCTGGAAGCCTCCACACAAGGAGGTTGTAACATAACTATATAAGGCTCCCCTCTTAAGGGTGGCTTTGATTTCTGACATTTGAGTTACCCATGGTCAACCAAGGTCCGAAATCTAAGCTGAGTGCTTTGGCACACACATATAATCCCGGGACTGAAGAGGCGTAGGCCAGTCTGGGCTACATAATTAGCACTAGGTTAGATAAAACACATATCTCTATTGATACTTATTTTCAAATTGAAAATATGTAATTTTCCTCGAAGCTACATTTTACCCATAATATGTTTAATAGGTTAGCAGAAAAATTCATAGGCATTTTACAAAGAAGAAAAAAATCACAAAACTCAGTGGTGTTTTTCTAAGTGTAGTTTACGGGGCTGTGTAAAAGGCTCAACAATTAGGAGCGCTGGGTACTTTTCCACAGGGCCCCAGTTTGATGCCCAGCGTGCACACTGAGGCTCGCAGAGTCAACAACTGCAGCTCTACGGGATCAAATGCCCTCTTCTGTCCTCTTTAGGCACCAAGGACCCATGTGGTACCCAGACTTACAAGCAGGTGAAACACCAATAAACATAATACAAATAATAAATAACAAAAATGTCACGTATAGTTTGTGTAATACAACACAAATCAAGATGCTTTTGTTATTAATGACGTCCCATGCACATTAACACTCTATAGCACAGGACTTGGGTTGGCTGCATGATTTTGTAGGAGAGTCCCTGGGAAGCTGGCCTTTGCAGAGGCAGAGCTCCTCAGAAATGGCCACGGGAACTGTGAGCTGGCTGGTCCTTGGAGAAGGCACAGCTTCCTCATCTTCAGATGACCCTGTGACCTGAGCCTTTTCTGTGGCCTGCGTCCCCACGTGTGACTCATTCTCCGAGTGTCTGTGCCTTGTCCATTAGAAGTCAGGCCTGACCTGTGCCCAAGTTATAAGACAAGAAAGCTGGTGGGAGCTCACATGTCGACTGCGATAGAAGCTCAGGGCCTTTCCCTCATTCAGACGAGGTTGCCCGAGCTGCTGAAGCTGCGGACTCCCTGTGGTGAAACGTCACCACGATGACAGAATCAAAACTTGGTATGTTACCTGCCAGATAATTCATTCCCTTTGCCTTCCAACTCAGAAAAGCTAAGGAACCAGGAGCCAATGGCTGCCAGCATCCTGAAAGACAAAGGGGGACTTGAATACTCACTTTCATCAATTGATATTCAGTAAGCCTCATCCAAATGAAAGCCGATTTCCCAAAGGGCCTGGAGACCCCTTCACATCGTGTTTCTGAATCAGACTCCCTTCTGGGCTGCAGTGTGCATGGGTGTTGAGGCTCACACTGCATGCTTTACTATCCAAGAAGATGTCACGTTTGACACAAACGTGTGCGGCACCAGGCTTTCTAGGCAGGTTGAGGGGTAAAAGGGTCACAGCTTATCTAAATCCAACTGGATAATCAAGATTTTTAAGGTTCTGTGTTTAATGGATTTAGTGAAAGTATCCTGCCAAAATAATTTAAGTGATGATTCATAAACACAGCTTTTAGAGAACACAGAGAGCCAGCCCGGGCGTTTAGTTGAACAAGCCGACTTGCTTAGCCTTATGCCCTGACTTCTGCCCTCAAGTTCTAGGCAGCACCACAACTCAGTCCGCTCCCCGAGGGAAGATGATACCATGAGGGAATGGCGCAAGATAGTAATAGAGGCCCACTCCTCTCTGCCTTCCCCCTCCCTTTTAAGTGCTTCGAGAGAAAGCCAAAGTCTTGATTGCCAGGATTGCCTGCCCTGTATCCACACCTTCCACTGTGTCCCTGACCAGCTGCAATCCGCAGGCAGAGGCTTACTGCTGAATTATAAGCAAGTGAGCAGGGAGAATGGCTTGGGGTTTGTTCAATGCAGTCGCCCGCCTGCAGGCATCAGGCTTGCAGACTGAGGTTGCTTTATGTCCGTGAGTATGCTGGGGTTGTTACAGGATGAGGGAAGCCTGCCCTTCACTGTCTGGAGTATTTCTTTCATTTTTCCTTCCCCTTCCTCTGTCTTCCCTCTTTCCCTCCTCCTCCTCATCCTCTTCTTCTTCCTTCTTTTTTCCACCCTTTCCTCATTCTTTCTTTGCCACAGGTCAGGCTGGCCTAGACCCACGATCCTCTTGCCTCAGCCTCCTGAAGACTGGGCTTATGCCAACCCTGACCTTTGAACATGCTTTCCTAAATTACTTTTGTGATACAGAAGGCTGGAGAATGCTGCTGTCCGTGGTAACCAGGCGCCTTCCTGAGTCATTCCAATTTGTTTCATCTCGTTACTGTTTCTTGACCATTTCTGAGCATACAGCTGATAATGTTCCAAGTGGTTAACACTGCAGCATTCAGCATCAGGCGCAAAGGTTCATGTGTCTTGGACCCCAACTCTCTGAAAACAGGACTGATAATATTATCTTGGTAGCTAAAGAAGACTGTGAAAAGCCAGAACATGGAAACGCTCCACTGCCCAGTGCACAGCTACTCGTGCAAGCTGGTGCCCCACACATCGGGTGTCCACGTGGATTTGCTACGAGGGCTTGCAGTGCAGCTGTAGGGCATCCCAAGGGGAGTTCCGTGGTGCCTGACCACACCCTAGTCAAGACCTGCTGCTGTCACGTGACTTGAGAAGCATACTGGGATACCCTTTCTCTTTGGATTTGTGTGATGAACATCTGGGAGTCATGGAAGCTGGAGAATTCCCCCCTGAGCTAAAAGACTGAAAAGAGTACAAGGAGAAACGAAAGAGAAAGAACCTGTGCGTCCATATGCGGATGAAACAAGACAGCAATGACGAACGCTGGGTTTGCTGGCCCTGGGCACACAGCACAGAACACCGTTGGGGAAGAGGCTTTGGAAACGTATTTTTCCTCTCAAATTCTTTATGAGACATATGGCCACACAAGATCCTTCTGCCTTAGCCTATTACACACCACACACACACACACACACACACACACACACACACACGCAGGCACACACACACACACAAAATGTGTATTGTATCAATTGTGTGGGGGTGTGGATGTGTGTGTGTGTAAACTGATCTAGGGTTGTAGCAAAGTCCTCTTCTTCATTATTTCCTTACCTGGACTCAATAAAGCAAAGAACAGAGCATTTCTGAATCTTGAAATTGATCAAAGGGCTTTTGCCTGGAATCTGAAAGGTCTCGTGATTAGCCCTCCACACACAGTGCTGAGATCCCTCTGCCTTTTTTTGTTTTGTGGCTAACCTCAAGCCACGTAGATCAGTTGCTGAATGAGTTAGGTGATCACTTTTGAGTGTCAGAAAGTTATTTTCAGTAGCCACAGCATCCAACCCACAGGTGAGCAACCTAAAAGTATTTTTTTTTCTTGATTGTTTTAAGCCTAAGCTCTGTTCTGGAACCTTCTACCAGGTCATGATGGTGCTAGAAGCCATGCCAGAACTCAGGCGCCCGTGGGCTACCCACCTTTAGTATTACCAATAGAAAGAGATCTGAGGTTTCAAACAGAATGAGAAATGAAGGAAGGCCACTTTCCCCTTCAGCCACAAGACAGACACAATATCGATGCTAAGATTTATCTGGTCCAAGAGTGAAGCGAGAGCATTTCCAAGGCTCTCTCGGCTTCCTTGTGGGAACAATGCAACATGCTTTGCAAAGAGGATCAAGGATGACACCTTCAGCTGTCGTCCGTGGCTTAGTCCTAACTGCCTCGAGATTTCTATTGTTTGTTCTGAATGGTAAACACTGGAGGAAGGAGTCATGGGAAGCACAGTTACGTAGCCCAGAATGTTCTTTTCCAAAGGCAAGTGTTAGGCGTGTGCCATGGAGACATCAAATTCTGATAAACCCAGTTTGTAAATCTTGTTAAGGTTATTGTCTTGGGTAGCTTACATGGAGGAGTCCACACCTATTCTCCTTTATGTTCTCCAATATTGCTATTATTTTATATTTCTGAAGGAGTCTACCTAGTTTTTAAGACTTCAATAGGATGCTGGGCGGTGGTGGCGCACGCCTTTAATCCCAGCACTTGGGAGGCAGAGGCAGGCGGATCGCTGTGAGTTCGAGGCCAGCCTGGTCTACAAAGTGAGTCCAGGACAGCCAAGGCTACACAGAGAGACGCTGTCTCGAAAAACCAAAAAAAAAAAAAAAAAAAAAAAAAAAAAGACTTCAATAGGATTTATGAGCACATAGAACAGTAGGGGTACTTCTCCAAATGTTTAGACACCAAAGAAATTTTATTGTATTTTTTTGTGATTATAATTCTACTACAAAATCTATACTTTCCATTTCCTCCTTCTAAAATTGCCATATAGCCCTTCGCACTGTCTTTCCAAGTTATGGATTCTTTTATTCATTAATTCTTACTACATGCATATATGTACATACATATATTTCCTGAATATAATCTGTTCAGTGCTTCTAATGTTACTTGTATGTATGCTTTGAGGACTGCCTGTTTGGCCCTGGACAATTAATTGGCCTCTTCTGAGCAAGGTGGCCTCTCTGTTCCCAGCTTTCCTCAGTTGCCTGCTGCTCTTTGTGTAGAGTTGAGGCCTCATGGGCTTCTCCCTGTGCAGTTTGGCTTGTTTGCTGGACATTAAAGACCTTTTATAAGAAAATTGTTTTCCCTATCTTCTTTTTCTTTCTCCACTTCTTTCCTCTGACTCTCTCTCTTTTTCTTATTTTTCTTCTTTCTCTTTTTTCTTAAAGAGATGAGTTCCAGCTTATGTTGACCAACTTGGCCCTACACTCCTGGGCTCGAGAGATCCTCAGAGAAAAACAAGAACTGTAGAGCTACAGGTGGATGTCACTGCAGCTGAAGAGCTACAGGTAGATGTCACCGCAGCTGAAGAGCTACAGGTGGATGTCACTGCAGCTGAAGAACTACAGATAGATGTCATTGCAGCTGAAGAGCTACAGGTGGATGTCACTGCCCTGAAGAGCTACAGGTAGATGTCACCACAGCTGAAGAGCTACAGGTGGATGTCACTGCCCTGAAGAGCTACAGGTAGATGTCACCGCAGCTGAAGAGCTACAGGTGGATGTTATTGTAGCTAGCTTTTTGGAATTTTGTCCAGCAAATTTTTTTTCTATTAAATCAACTTCATCTAGACACTCAATAGGCAGGGTTTGCCTCATGTATGTGAACATGGTTTGAGATGTTATTCTGATCATTCTATCATTTACACACACACACACACACACACACACACATACACACACATACACACACACACACAAAGAAAGAGAGACAGAGAGACAGAGAGACAGAGACAGAGACAGAGACAGAGAGAAGAACTTGATTTTGCCTTTGAATTAAATGCTGATCTCAAGATAAATGTTCTCCATTTTTACCACCCAAATTTCAAATGCTTTAACTTTTTCCTCCTGTCTTGCCTGCTAGGAAATTGGGGAGCAGTGATTATCTCAGGTGATAATGACAAACTTTCAGTCTCTCCAATCTGAGTAATTCTGACTCTTTTCATTCTGTCTGGGAAGCCGATTCCCTAACAATGAATTTCTTTATAGTGTCACTTTTGTGAAACCAACTTTCTCTGTAATGTCACCTTAAGTATCACTGTGGAGGGAATTTCTGCTCCTCTTCCTCCTCCTCTGCAGAAACCTGCTAGATCCACGGCACCACTTCGTGACTCAGTGAAGAGATTAGTAAGAGAGCAGGAACATGAAGCAATGCGTTGATTGTTTAAAACACAACACACTTCTGTCTGTTGCACACAACAATGAGAAACTATGCAGTTTTTAAACAAACATCTCTTTTTTTGATGTTAGTGCCATCAGTATTCATTATCCCGAGACTTCCCTTCTAATTTAAGGAGTTGTCCTTTATGTGGGGGACTTACCGTACGCCTGCTAAGTGTCCAGTAGACCCTGAGACATTTGGTTTGCTTTTGTTCACATGGGGCAATTGGATATTAGACCGTGTCTAAGAGTCTTGATAAACAGTGACTGGTTCAACTGGCTCACCAGGCAAGACAGGAAGCAGAAGTTAAAGCATTTGAAATATGGGTGGAGAAAGTGAAGAACATTTATCTTGAGGTCAGCATCTAACTCGCAGGCAAAGTCAAGTGCTGTGTGTGTGTGTGTGTGTGTGTGTGTGTGTGTGTGTGTGTGTGTGT
>OU015743.1:4380585-4394801 GCA_907169655.1 Acomys percivali | reverse complement strand
TGTGTGTGTGTGTGTGTGTGTGTGTGTGTGTGTGTGTGTGTGTGTGTAAATGACCGAGTGATCAGGATAAGAAAAGATCTCAAGATCTCAATCCACGTTCATATACAGATGGGGCAGAGCCTGCCTGCCTGAGCGCCTGGAGTGGATTTGGTTTAATGAGCCTTGTAATGCAGTTGTAGAAAATTCCAATGTTCACTCAACTGGAGTGAAACTTTCAGAGTCAAGGCACACATTCTTGAGAAAGATTGGATTTTCTCATGTAAAGCAATATGACCAAGGCTTTAAAATATTTCCTTTAGTGTTTCTTTTAATTTTTTTATACTAAAGAATATTTTCTTCCTTCATTCAATACAGTATAAAAATGTAATCCCCTCAGCATGATTAAGTAGACATGATTTCATTGTCAAATGCTTTAAAACACGCAGAGAGCTGTTCTATATTTTGCCACGATGTGTTGAAGTCAGAAACAACAAGCATCAGACACATCAGGAAACCTGAGTGATGGTGTTTAGACTCACTTGAGCAGTTATCTCAAAGCCGATGGCATCACGGGAGGACTGTTTCAATTCCTTAATATTTTTGGAATAGCATCAATCTATCTACTTGCCACCCTGTCCTGGTTCTCATCTGTTTATTGCCTCCAGTCTGGGAGTCACTGCAGTGTACAGCCTCCTTTCTGCCTTACCTGCAAGAGGTGTCTCCTGGCCCCAGAGGCTCATGGTTGAGTTCCCTCAGCTTCTACTGAATTCACTTTTTGGTTCGTACTATAGGTCAGAGCAGCCTTGCTTTATGACTGTTTTTCTTTCCTTATTAAGCCAAGGGTACTAGCCTTTCCCCTTACAGTTAGTTTGTTTTAGCCTCACTTTGGCACATCTGAACTGTCAGCACTGCCCCTTGTGTTTTTCACCTTTCTCATGGCTGTCATTTGAAAAATGCAACTTGCATGAAGAAGGACCTATTTTGGCTTACCATTTAGAGGAGTACAGCCCTCCATGGTGGGGAAGCTATGGTGGTGGGAGTGGCTTGGTCCACAGCATCAACCAGGCAGCAAAGAAGAGAAGAGGTATTGCTTAGCTGGATTTTTCCTTTTTCCCTTTATTTCTTTAAATCAGTCCAGGCTCCTAACCCACTTGGTGGTTCTACAGACACTCATGGCAGCCCTTTCCTCTTCAGTTAAATGTCTCTGGAAACACCTAAAAAAAACATACTCAAAGTGTGCATCTGTCATTAATGCTCTAGGTGTTCTTTTAATCTAATCAAGTTGACCATTGAAATTAACCACCACATTCTTCTTCCTCGTTAATGCGACAATAAATCAAAACACAGCATTGTGATGCCACGTCACCTGACCTGACCATCGAGACAAGTGCTAAGAGGCTAAGGAGCAGGTAGCATATGTAGGATGGTGAGATGGCCAAAGGGACTATCATATCCTCCGCAGAACAGAGCTGGATGAAGAGACGGTTCATCATACTTCAGAATGGCATGCAGATTAGAAAACCGAAGTGCTGTTTCTAGAGTTTTCTGTTTTATGTTTTCACACTATAGTTGAAGACAGGGAAGTGAATCTACCAACTATGCTCATTATTACCATTTCTCCCTCACACATTGCACAATGTACAAATGTTTCCATGCCAACATAGCTTGCGGTCTTTTTGCTCCTCTCTGTAAGACAGGAGATTAATATTTTTTCTTGCACACATCAAATAGCGCGATTCACACTTAACTGTTCATTTGCATAACCAACAATATAGTCACCGTATTTGTATCTCAAATATGAACACACACACATATATATGCACACACACATAACCACAAAACTAAGAACTCACTAAATCTAAAATAAAAGTTAGAGAGTGTATTAGATATTAGATACACTGCCATAGGCCTGCAGTAGAGGACAACAGAGAGGAAGTGTGCAAGGGCACTCACTGTAAGGAGCTGCTCACACAGAGCTGCGGGGAGAGCTGCGTGGACAGTCAGGCAGTGTTTAACGTCATAGTAACCTGGAGCAAGTGCAGTTGAGTTTATTGTGGTCAGCCACGCTCAGGCCTTGGGGCAATGACAGACAGACTTGCCCTGAGTCCGAAATAGCTCAGAATCCTAACATGGCATCCATGTTTCCCCCTGACTGATCAAGAATATAAATAAATAATTTGGATGATTATCTCTTCTTTAGTAGCTTTTTTGAGCCAAGCCGATCAGTCTTCTGGCCCTGTATTGTTAATATCACCAGGGCTGATGGAAGTCTCTCAGATAGACTTGGGATAAGTATAAGGTGACTCACTCTAAGGGACTAAGGTATGGCTCAGGGAATGTGGGATGGAATCCATTGGGGCATCATCTGAAACTAGGGTTATTGGGTTCTATGAGTCCAACATTCTTATTATCTGTCTTGATGAGGTGCCGACATGGAAGTCTGTTGGTATAAATAAAGGAGGATGTTGTTGACTAGACAAGGGTTGGAGCATGTGACAGGTAGTTTATGCCAACTTGACACAGCTGAAGTCATCTAAGAGGAGGGGACCTCAACTAAGAAAGTTCCTCCATAAGACTGCGCTGTAGACAAGTCTGTAGAGTATTTTCTTAGTTAGTTAGTGATTGATTGGGAGGACCCTGTTCATTGTGGTGGCTCCATCCCTGGGCTGGTGGTCCTGGGTTCTATAAGAAAGTAGGCTAAGCAAGCCATGAGAAACAAGTCAGTGATCAGCACCCCTCCATGGCCTCCACCCCAGCTCTTGACTCCAGGTTCCTGCTGTGTAAGCCAAATAGACCCTTTTCACTCTAAGTTGCTCTGGTCATTGTATCTCCTCATAGCAATAGCAACCCTAACTAAGACATGGCAGAAATTTTTATTTTATTTTAAATTTTATTTTTCTGGGAAGTCCCATGAGGCAGGCAAGAATAAAGACAGGAGATGGATTTAGAGACGATCAACTCATGTTCAGCAATGGCCCTGTGATGTTTTTAGACAAGGGGGGGAGGGGTTCCTCTGGGGTCTCAGACCTCTAAGAGGAGCAAAAAAAGGACCTGAGTAAAATAAAAGCCCTATTGAGATTTTCTCCAGTAGTAATAGAGGAAATATGAGACTGTATTCACCTCAAGGCAGTTGACTCAGTTTTGACAGGAGAATAGAATGTGGTCATTAAGGTTTTCGGTGAGGCACAGGCTAAGGTGAGCAGTGTTATTATTAAGACATTCTGAAGGTGGATAACTCCTAAGTTTGGAGCTGTGTATCATAGCTGGCTTATTTGATGTTGGTCTTTGGGGTACCTTTTGAGGAGGATGTATACGTTTTCTTCTCCAAAGGGGCTTTCACTGTGGCACTTTGTAAGGGTGCCATTGTTCCCTCATCGTAGATGACAATGGAGGTCGCATATGAAAATATCGGATGCCATCTTAGTCACTTCATTCCTTTTAGCCTTGGCCTCAAAATTAAAGATGGAAAATATTAACACAGCTCCTTTAATGTAATCACAAATATTCGGATTAGCCATATAATTCTGTTGCTAGATTAGCCATATAATTCTGTTGCACTTAAAGATATTTTTAATGACTTCTGAGATTATCTCATGATTTATGAGGGATATGCCATAGCTCAGTTTTCCAGGAAATATCCTCTAAGCTTGTGTACTAAGAAATGGAAAGATATTGAGGACCCTTGGGCTGGACACTGAACAAGAGGATGTTAATTTAGAGCAGAAAACTTGAGTCTCTTTCTTAGAAGCTCTGAAGCCTGGCTCAGTGCTGTCTTAACTCAAAGGGCAGGGAGATATTTTCTTCTGTCCTGTTATGTCCACGTCAGTTCCTATCCCTTGTCCTCTCAACACTGACCCGGCCACAGGGCCAGGCCCCGAGGCACTGTGCCTGAGACAGTTCAGGACAGTGACCTTGATGGACACCCTCAGCTGCCAGGCTTTCCCCAGCCTCGGTATGAGCATCTCACCTGTGGGAGCCAAGAGCCGGATGAGTGTTCCTTGGCCTTCATAAAACAGGTGGGCAAGGGGTGGTCTGCACGAAAGGCCCGGGATGTTCACTGATCTACTCCATTGCTGTTTTCTCTGAGTCAAGAGAGCAAAGCAAGATTGAACAAGACAGCCTTAAAGATCTCAACCGACTTTATTTGTGATTCTAGAAGCAGGCAGCAGTTTGTACCGTGAAACGCAGTGTTTGTGGTTAGCTTAGTGGAAGATGTTGGTTTGTACAGACTGATTGAAAACAAAACAACACCCCAAACAAACAAACAAACAAACACACAACAAACAGTGACAAAGATACAGATTTGCCACTTGGAAGGTACCTTTCTCGTGAGGTGGGCACAGACGCAGAACATGGAAAAGCAACCAACTGGGTAACACCAGATTGGTTCATCCGGGTTGCTCTTTCATCAAGGGCCTGGTTGAAACTCTTCTGTTTGGAAAGTTTGGCTACTTTCTTTCTCTGGGTTTCTTAGAAAGTCAGATACTAACCAACTGTGAAGTTGCCTGGCTGTACACTCTCCAGTCTGACTTTTTTCTCATCAGGCTACATAAACTGCCTATGCTAAATTGATGCTAAGCTGCCAGTAGGCTCCACTCAGCTTAATTCTCTTCGGTCCTCATGTGTCTGCAGCACAGCTGTCTATGCTCCTAGATTCCACACCCGGGCCAGCCTTCTTCCTTGACTTCTCTTCCACTCTGTGGTCCCACCTCCAGGCTGATCCTCAGGTGAACCAAATTCAATTTGACTTAGATGGAGAAGACGCCATCACCTGCTCAGCGCTGCTCTCTTAGAAAGGTGCTTTAGAGGGAGTCCTCTCTTCCTTTGAGTCCACCCCTTTTCCCAAGCAGTGCTGTCACAAGTCCAAACCAACGGTTTGTGTGATGCTGTGAAAGTGAAGGAAGCCTGGGTTGGGTTAGGGACCCTGAGACACTGAGGACGCCACAGCTGTGGGGTGACTGCCAAGGGGAGCTGCACATGGGGGGTGGAGTGAGCTGAAGAGAGAAGGCACAGAGCTGAGGGACCGTCCAAGCCCTTTGGCCTTGGTCATGGGAGCTGCAGGTTTTAGAGTTTGCCCTGCTGTGTTTCCCTCTTGCTTTGGTCCAGTGTTTCCTCACTGTACCCCACTTCCTTTGATCCAGTGTTCCCTCACTGTACCCCACTTCCTCTCCTTTGGAATGGCGATGTATGTTCTGTGCCACTGTACAAGGGGTTGGCTCTTTTAGCTTACAGGGGGGTTACTGTCCAGAGATTGCCTCCAGTCTCGGAAGAGATATTGGACTTAAAACAGTACTGAGACTGTGAGGGACTATGAGGATTCTTGAAGTTAGAGAAAACGCATTTTGTAGTATAATACCAGTTCTTGAACACTTGAATACTTGGTCCCTAACTGGTGGCTGCTTGGGGAGGATCAGGAGGTGTGGCCTTGCAGGAGGAAGTATGTCACTGGGGGTGGGCTTTGGTGACATTTTGAGTCAGCCTTTCTGTTTCCTGTTTGTGGTTTCAACGTGTGAGCTCTCAGCTGTTCCTGCTACCACAGCCTCACTCTGCCATCATGGACTTCAACCCTCTGGAACCGTAAATCCAACCAAACACTTAGCTTTACAGGTCTCCTTGGGCATGGTGTTTTATCACAGCAACAGAAAAGAACCTGCTAGGCCAAGCCTTGAGTCCAGGTTGTCTGTGGAACTTGGCTGTGCTGAGGCAAGGCTTTACTACGTCTCAGGGACTTCGACAGGTTGATGAGTAATAAAATCTCTTATATGAAGTTTAGCTACCCCATGTCCAAAGCCTGGCCTCTGAATTATTTTACTGCGAATCATCTGTCTCGTAGGCTTATAATGTCCTGAGCGTGTTTCAGGAAGCATCTGAAGTCATTCGCCACTCTGGCCTGTGGCCCCTGAGCCTAAAGAGAAATAGCGAATGGAAATAGAGAGGGGAATGGTGTGTCTCTAGATCATAGCAAACCCAAGAAAGGGTTGTTTTCAGTGGTTCCCTGTGCTCCTCACGGTGCGCTGCAGTGCTTGACAAGCTGTTGGTACAGTGACTCCCAATTTTAAAAATTGTTTACTTTTTAAAAAGTCATTTGCCAGAGTAGTGGATTGTATCGGTGTCTGCTTCCTGGTTGTAATCTTGCACTGTAGCTATGGAAGCCCTCTGTGTATTACTGTTTTTATTATCTAACATAATACCATATATAGAAGTTAATTTGATCACCTCAAAGAGTTTAAGATGTATCCTCTGTGTAATGCAATAGATCACATATGACACAGATGCCAAGTAGGCAAATGGTAGACAGATGGATGGACTGACATATAGACAGACAGACAGACAGACAGTAGAGCATCTCTTTGTGTACTTTATACCCAGCACTGTTATCTTTCCATCTCAACCCACATTTCCTTTGAAAGCATTAATGCTTATTCCTGGGTTCCGGTTTTCACATCCCTGAACCACAAACACGCCGATGTTCTTGGTGTCGGCGAGCGTGTTTATGATAACCAGAAGGGATAGTAGGTTTATCTAGTTTCACTGTTTTCCTCCGGCATAGTCATAAAAGCTTTATTGTTATCTGAATACTCCCAACCAGGATAAAATGCTTCTCCCATATGATTTATATGGAAACAACTAAAACCCTGGCTATCGAATCATAGATCACACTCATTTAGGTAACTGGTTTAGTACATGTGGCACTGCTCTGACCTTAGTGTGCTACGCCCAGTGTGCTGGTTAGTTTTTGTGAGCATGGCACAAACTAGTCACCTGGAGTGAGGGACCCTGAGGAATTACCTCCACCAGACTGGCCCTGGGCAAGGCTGCGGTGGGTGCGTTTTTTAAGATGAATGATTGGTGCGAGACGGCCCAGCCTGCTGTGGGCTGCGCCACCTCCAAGCAGGTGTGTCCGCTTTGTAGACGAGAGCAAGCTGGCCAAGTGGTAAGGACAAGCCAGCAGGCAGCGCTCCCGTGCGGCCTCTGCTCAGGTGCCTGCCTCAGGTCCCTTCCCTCAGTGTAGAGTGTCATCTGAAGTGTGAAAGGAAAGACAATCTCCCTCCCCCAACACCCCACCCCCGACCTGGTTATGTCACGGATTTACTGAAGCAACAGTGAAGAACTAGGACCTTTATTTACTTTCTTTTTTATTTGCTGTGATAACGTACCAATAATTTAGGAATAAAAGAAATCAATTAATTCATCATGTAATTTTTCATTTTACCTTTCTAATTTTTTAAACAATTAAGCAGTTTTACTTTGAGATAAATAAAAATCAAAATGTAATGATAAGAAGAAAAAGAAAAAAAAAAAAAGAAACTCCCGGTATGTTTTTACTCATTTCCCCCCATTGTTAATATTTTATGACTATTTTATAGTATAATCAAAACCAGGAAGTTAACATGAATATAAGCTATTGACAGTCACATTTCCGAAGTCTTCTAAGGCTGTGTGTGTGTGTGCGTGTGCGTGTGCGTGTGTGTACATGCGCACATATTTATTTCCTTCTATGCACAAATACTCTATTTTTCTTCAATTAAACTTTCAGTTTGGTGGACATGGGACTTCATTTGTGTTTCTGCTCATGCTAACAGGAGATAAAGATTTTTAGCCACCACAGAAATCAGAACCCACCCAGCCTTGTACTGTTTCCCTGTGATAGGAAGAAAATGTTCCATTTGAAAACTGCTGCATGGAGCATCAGCAGCAGTCACAGAAGAGCTGCAGCGGTGCTGGTGGGTTTGTCTGCCACGGGTTTTCATTTGAAAGCTCCACATATTCAGGGGTAGGCGTCTCTCTCACCCCCTTTTCCTGTTTGTTTGAACAGATTAACTAAGACCAGTCATTAGCAATTATGGCTTAAGGAAGCAAATCTACTCTTGAGAGAGTTGTAGGTACATGGCTGACTTGCAATAAGCTGTTTAATACAGACAGGTAATCTCCTTAATTGAGAGCTTTTAAAAATTATTATGGTAAGTTCATTCTTTAGTGTCAAATGGAAAAACATAAGATGGTGGTGGGTCTTGGGAATGTGACCGGAGAAACCCTGACTTATAAACAGTCTGCAATAATTCCTGCATGGCCCACGTCTTCACTGTGAACTAGGCTCCCCGCCTCCTGCAGCACACACACCTGAGCGCATCGAGCACGTGACATCAGCACACAGGCACACGCAAAAGTGGGGCAGCTGTTTCCCCACAGACTCCCTAGCTGTTGCTCCAAACGGGGACAAATGATCGTTGCTGGCGAATGTGGAGGTCGGTCATTATTTTCTCAGGAAGAAAAGGTTAGAGGAGACATTATATTTTCCTCTGTTTTTAACGCGAGTGAGAGAGCTCTTAGAAAAACAAGATCCTTAACTCTTGCTGGGAAAGGCAATCCCGAGCTTTTTGCAGCTCCTGCCCATGCCAGGCTTTTCCCCATCAGGCTCCCGTTATCACTTGACACACTTTTCCAGGCGGCCTCTGCTCTCCCCACCTCCCCACACTTCCTGAAGGAGATACGTGTGGGAGAAAAACATTGGAATGCACACTGAGAAAAGAAGTGGTCCATGAGACATTTCGCATAAACCCGAGTGTTTGAACCTCTCCTTCATCTTTGGATGATTTTAGAACTTAGGCAGCTTCGTGGATGGGATCAGTGGTCTCCCCCTTATCCTTGGGGGTATAGTCTGCATCCTTGAGGCAGAGAGCAGCTTGAAACCACACATGGTGTTGTTTTTGTATATGGATGTCTATAAAACTTAGGCCTAGGAAGCGATTGACAACTATAATTGTAAATTGGGTCAATTATTGAAACACGCTATAAGGAAAGTTGGGTGGCTGTGGGCTCTTCCTCCTTAAATATCGTATGCTATCAATCTCGGCCACATTAGAAAATTACAACATGATTTTCTTTCCTTATGGAGAGCTTAATGTTTTTACTAAAAGGAAACTGTAGCTTCTTACTGACGTAGCTGAACTGCCATCGTCACCACCCGTGACGCCACTGTAAGTAGAAGAAAGGTTATGTAGACACACAGGTAAGCCAGTCGACAACACACACAGTGCAGATACACTGGAAGACAGACAGGCTCATATCCTGGGTAGGACAGCACCTCAAAATGCCACAGAGGAGAACGCAGAAATAAAGCTTATGGATTATTTATTTCCAGGACTTTCCATTTAGTATTGTTGGACCATCGTTGATGATGGGCAACTGACATCACAGAGAGGTTAACCACGGCTGCTGGGAATTGACCTTCAGGCCGATTACAGACTTGATACGTGACGGAGCCCTGCAAAGAATGCGTGCTGAGTGTCTACGCGTGCCACACCCTGGTCTTCAGCTTCGTGAGTCTCCGTTGCTGTCCTGGAACTCCCACTTAAAAGCAAAATCAGAGAAATCTGTAGACTCGCTGAACCGCGGGGATCTGTGAAGTGGGACTGGCAACTCTTCCCCAGTTTTTCTGAAGCGCTTTCCGGCCAGGCGCAGCATTCTGAGGCATCTTTGTTCAGATCCCTGTGTTCTGAATCCTGCTGAGAGGTTCACCAGATGCAAGCGAATGAGGCCAGCGGGCCTTCTCTCATTGCACTGAGCAGTGAACATCCTGCTAGCAGTGAGGTTGTAAAGGCCACATGTTGAAGTGGATCCAGACCATACTTGCACACTAGTCACAGACACAGTATCTGCAAAAGGCATCCCATATGAAGCCACATTTGTCAGCAGGACATGGCCAAATAGATGAAACTTAAAAGCCATCCAGGCCTCTTAACTTAGAAACAAGTAACAGAGACAGCAGACTAAGGGGTAGGGGTAGTGAGGGAAGCCAACAAAATCCTTCTGCCAGTTCTGCTGAGGCCAGCCTTTTCTGACACATTAGGAAGCCAAGTGTAAGCTAACCCTGGCCCCATATGGTGTGGGAGATGAGCCCAGGCTTTCTGGGTTGCCCCTCAGGAGCACAAGCTGCCAGACAACATAGGACTGTTTGCAATTAGCCTGGTTCACCCAGTACCTAAGAGAAGCCCCATCCTAAATCTGGCAGCATAATTCACCAGAAGCGTGGATTTGGGTGGTGTCCCGCTGCTGCAGCACTCAAGAACATAGGTCTCCAGTGATGACGTCTCCCCAGGGGAGAAGAGGGACAGAAACTGACCTAGCACACTGGGAGCCTCCTCACCTGGAGGCTTAGCCTCAGCTCTGAAAGATGTCACAAGGGAAAGTACCCCGAGTAATCTGAGTAATTTCTGTAGGCTGGTAAGCCCAGGCAGGCCTATTCTGATCAAAGTAAAAGCCCCACAGGTCCCAACCCCCTCATCTAAAAAGGATGGCTTCAGCTGATGGAAATCTTAGGGAGGTCCCACATCAAAGGCTGGACCAGGGTAGAGTCCGGGGAGCAAGACACTGGGGCCACAGCAATGCTGAGAGCTCAGCCCCAGCTTCCTTTTTTCTCTAGTTTCCCATATGCCCTCAAACAACTGTAATGGAGTCCCTGTTGGACGCTTTAATCAGGTTCTGAAGCTGTGACCAGCAAATGTTTGAGCATGTATATGTGTGAACACACACATACACACACACACACATACACACACAGACTCCACACACACACACAGACACACACAGGCACCACACACATACACACATAGACACACATAGGCACCATATATCCCCAGACACAAAGATACATATAGACACACAGAGACATACACAGAGAGACACACACACAGACTACACACACACACACACACACACACACACACAAATACACACACATACACACACACATAGGTACTCAGACACACAGAGACACACATTGTGTCATTCAGAAAATTCTTTGCTAGCCACAGTCTTCAAAATTACTAGTAATTTCATGTTTCCACAAAATATACTTTAAAACTATGTCTTTCCCCTAAACTATTTCTCAGATATGTAAGCATTAATTTGGAAAAAAACAGCTTAACTTCTTACTCACCCCCTCCTTCAATAGGATCAATAAACAAATTTTAAATTCAGAGTCAACACTATTGAGGACTCAGGGACCTAACTACATGAGTGACGTTTCTCCTGTCTGTCTTGAAACAACCATTTTCCCTTGCAGACCCAAAGATTTAACAGTAAAGTGAAATGACAGAAAAGAATAGTTAGTAACTACATGTAAGGTTAATGCAAGGTTTAGAATCATCAGTAAAGCGATGGGGTTAAAGAATACTTAGTAACTACACATGAGGTTAAGTGAAGGTTTATAATCGTCAGTAAAGCCCTGGTGCTCCAATTACACACGAGCATCCAGGACTATGTTAGAAATCATAGGTACATGGGGCAATCACTAGCATATACTAATGCTTGCCACACTAGCCCACAAATCCTAACTGAGCTCCTCCATTAAAAGAACTAAAATGGCTCCCCCCAGTTTCCCAAAACACCTTGTAGGGGCTGCAGCTTCTACAAGGAGAGGCAGCTTCACCAAAAGACATAGCGCTCCTCAGTCAGGCTGACAGTTCTGCGCTGACGAACGAATGGAGAGGAAAATGAGTTTGCTCCATGTGCCATGGCAAGATCTTTTAACATCTCCAACACAACTAGGATACGGGAAATAGGAAGCTGTGGTGAAGGCAGGTAGCGCTCACGACACGGCCATATTCTCACTGGGACTCCAGAGCTGCACCTGTCACCCTAGAACAACAAACCACTATCAACTGATAGACGCTACTTCCTAAGGTTAAGGTGATGCAAAGACAAAACATGATACGGATTGTTAAAGGGGTTAGAAGTATCTGTAACACTCTATGGACCTTTGAAATATTTTTTGTTGCTATTCAAAAATGTGCGCATGAAAGAAAACTTTAATAAAACATAACAAAATGTTTCAGATGTGTCTTGTCCCTCCAGGGTTCTCATGCTTGCTCTGTGGGGATCTAGGAGGCAGGCCCCAGTGGGATATCACTGACATCACTGGTACGTTCCCTTGGGAAGGATTTAGGTGACTCCATGGAAGCTCTGGGTAAGTTCTTGCAAGGCTGGATTCTTACAAAAACACAAGCCTGACCTCTGCATCTCTCTCTGGCTTCCTTTTCTGTGGCCTCTTATTCAACATGACGTGAAACTCAGGAACTCGCCAGAGTACAAGCAAACGATCCCATCCAGTCTTGAACTTCCTGTTTTCAAAACTATAATCCAAACACACATCTCTTCTTTATAATGTTGGCCTGCCTCAAGCATTTCGTTATAGTGCCAGGAATGTAGACACTGATGCATGGAGCAGAGGCTCCAGTCAAGGGGCTGAGCACCAGCGTGCCTCTTCAACAGCTGCTCTGGACCTTGAGACCTTTACCTTAATTAAATCTTTAATTTATTGAAAATCTTGCACTACATGTAGCCAATGTTACTGATTTAAAAAAACGGGGGTTTGACCATGCTCCAGGGAGTATACGGGCAACACAAGTTGGACTTGTTTTTTCTTTTTCTTTTTTGGGGAGGAGGGGGGGCGTCAGGGGAAAGTCACAAGGGTAGAGGACAGACCTGGAAGGAACTGGAAAGTGTATGTGATCAGGGGGCACTATGTGAAATTCCAAAATAATCAAAAATATTATGTTGGAAGAAAAAAAAAAAAAGAACCTTGGAGTCAGAATGCACTGTGCTGTGTGCACAGTCTAGCCAGAAGATGCTCATTCATCTAGCAGTGGGCACACATCTTGAGTACATGTGCACTAACTCAATGAAGGATCTACACACACACACACACACACACACACACACACACACACACACAGATTGGTTTGCAAATTGTCAAAGTGAAAATTATGGAGACGTGATGGTTTGAAGAAGAGTGGCCCACATAGGCTCATATATTTGAATGCTTGGTCACTAGAGCACCATGCGTGCCTGCCACCATGCTCCCTGTTAAGATAATAATAGACTAAGCCTCTGAAACTATAAGCCAGGCCCCCAATTAAATGCTTTCTTTTATAAGAGCTGTCCTGGTCCTGGTGTCTCTTCATAACAATAGAACAGTGACTACTAGGTAAACTGGAGGAGGAGGAGGAGGAGGAGGAGGAGGAGGAGGAGGAGGAAAAAGGAAAAAGAAAAAGAAGGAGAAAAGAAAGGAGCATGCCACAATCCCCAAAATGACATCTTTTTCAGGCAATAAGAAGGCTACACAGAGAAACCCTGTCTCGAAAAACCAAAGAAGAAGAAGAAGAAGAAGAAGAAGAAGAAGAAGAAGAAGAAGAAGAAGAAGAAGAAGAAGAAGAAGACGACTCCAGTGACTACTCTGGCGGATACAGGCCTGCTGAGAAATGGCCACATGGGCAGTCCTAAAAGGATGATACACTGTTTCAGAAAAACACGCACCAACCCTGTAATGATAAGAAACTGCTAACACAGCTGCCATGAGAGCCAACGGACACCATCTTGTCAGGAATTTACTAACAATGAAAATAAAAGCTAGAAATAAGAGGTACCCATTTCTAAAAGTGCATGCACTCCTAGATATGCCCAAGGGAACAAGCGACTAAGACACCACACACACACACACACACACACACACACACACACACACACACCCCTTTGACATGTAAGTATATAAGCATTTTGCTTAAATTTGAAACAAATGGAAAGATAAACATGGACAAATACAGCTAAAATAAGAAGAACTGAACTTGTTAATCGGAGGAGGAGGGGCGTACGTCGGATGTAGAGGAGAACAGAAAAAGCTGAATTTCTCTAACCAAGCCTTGGAACTAAGGAAGGTTTCCTAAATATATAACATTTCACAGAACTTAATGAAAACAAATGTATGAGCCCTAAAATCTATCAATATGCCTAGACAGATTGGTTTTGCTACAAAGCCGGGTGCTGGTGTAGCATCCGGGGAGTTCCATGAAGTACCTTGACTTGGGGCTTCTAGGATGCTAGGCCACAGGTAAAAGAGCAGCAGATAATGATAGCAACTGAGAAACACGTTTAAGCAATTATGGTATTGGTGGGAATGATGGTTTTATTATTATTAATATGTTGCTGATACAATGTGAAATAAGTACAGAATTCTCTCCAATACTCATATTTTGAGTGTGGCAGAAAAGAGGCAAGAGATGTGTTCCTTACTGAACTCAAAGGAGAAGGCTGCATGAATCCCTAGCGTGTTTTATCTCTACAAAACAATGTATAGTTACCATTCTGCTTGAAGGAAAGTCTTCTAACAATAGAGGCCAATGGGATAGCAATGGCACACAACCTAAGCCAATGGGATAGCAACGGGCACACAACCTAAG